>JAGFMF010011595.1:0-65329 GCA_019455555.1 Galemys pyrenaicus | reverse complement strand
CTCCCTGGCCGGCAGCAGGGATCGAACTCGTGCTGCAGTGGCTGCGGTTTGCTTCATAGTGTGTTGCTTAACCCACTGCGCCACCGGGGAGGCCCAGTCTTGGATACTCTTGAATCACAAATATATTTCTCTTTCCTACACATTCTACTTTAGCAATTGTATCGTTAGTCTTTTTCCACATTCATCTATTATTATGGATGAATTTTTTAGTTTCTATTCCTTTTATTTCTTAGAACATTTTAAACTTACTATTTAAAGTTTTTCCTGATTATTTAAAATTACTTTTAGTACTTTGGGTGCAAAATTTCCTCTTACTGAACCTACTGATTTAACAGCAGGGTTGCCTAGAATGCTGTCATTTAACCATCTGCTACAACTCAGCTCCAGTTGATTTCAAGGACAATGGTGTCCAGCACTGTGGAGGCATTTCTGAATAGATAATTTAATTTTACCTATATTAGATCCCTATGAATTTCTCTCATTCTGGACCAGTTTTTATAATACATTTTCTGCTTGGGGTGAAATAGATTTTAAACCTACATAAAAATGTCTTAGAATTCTGATACTTATCAAAATCTTTTTCCTTCTTATGTGCTCTGGGTTTCAGCATATATTCCAACTACTTTTCCATGCTACTGCGTGGTGGTAAGCTCTATTTTTTGTTTCATAGGTTTAGTGAAACTTGGGAAAGGATATGTAAGATTTTTTTTACCTCCTTAGAGCCTAACCATAATATACTGAAATGACTGTGCGGTAAACCATTTTATCCTAAGTTCATTGGTGTTAAGACAGCCATAAGAAAACTTACTTGCATTTGGAGTCTGATACCTTTTTAAAATAGATTTTTATGTTTCATTATGAATTTTCCTCTATTACCTGAATGGCACCTTCTTTTAGCAACAGCTGTCTCTTCCTTTTTCTTATCTGTTGAAGCTTTAATATCATGCACACATAAGCTTTAATATCATGCACACATTCCTTTGTGTGAATCAGGAGAGTCAAAATTATTATTTTTTAAAAAATGTTTTAAAAGATTTATTTATTTATACATACAAGCACTGGGGTACAGGACAGAGTCCAGGGTTGTGAGAGGACTCACCAGAGACAGAGCAGGGAGCAGAACAGGCAGACAGACTGAAACACACTGCTGAGGGGAGCGCTGGACAAGGCAGGAGAGGTCTGCTACACCAAGAGGGTCCCCTCCCTGGCTGGCGGCAAGGATAGAACTCTTGCTGCAGTGGCTGCGGTTTGTTTCATAGTGCAGCGCTCAACACACTGCGCCACCAGGGAGGCCCGAGAGTCAAAATTATTAAGAGGATACACATATATATTACTTTTTTTTGATGTACGTAATTGTTGAAGATAATTTTTTTCTATCTTAATTCCTTATAAAACCAGGGGTATGTCTTTTTTTTTTAAATGAATCATTTATGGTTCAAATAGGAATATAAAAAAAACCCACTATTTATTAACTTCCAAAAAGTTTGTATACCTATCCCTCAAGAATAAGTATATTTGGAGATCAGAATTATAGAACTGAGTGATAGAGCATTATAAAAAAGAAAATGGTGCAATAATTCATAAAATATTTAATAAATCCTTTACATCAATTACTATGGAGGAAGGTCACTGGGCAGGAAGCCAACAGATTTTCCAGGAAAGGGTATCAAAATTTCTTATTCAGCAAATAAGCAAGATGAAAAAGGAAATCAGAATATCTGAATATTGTAAAATCTTTAAAGCACAGCATGGCTTCAAAGTTTCAATTTAAATGACTAACAGTGTAAGCAAAATTTTAGAGGTATATCTGCAATTTCATGAAGAAGAGAAACACAGATCAAAATCCTACAACTTAGATTCAGATTTAGAATGGAGTAAAGGATGGAGTAAAGGTATATTTTATTTTTTTTTGTTTTTAATAAATACACCTTCTTTCCAGTTCTTGCAGTCTTATGATAGCAGTTGTCTATTAACCATGTAAAAGTAAAGGAAAGAAACATTAAAAAGAACATTGACCTGATGTGTTTTTTACCCCTATCTAATAGAGTAGATAGATATCAGTTCCAAGATGTCAGTTGGGTGTGTGTGTGTGTTATATGAGTGTGTGAGTTTGCGTGTGTGTAAGTTTTAAAAAGACAAACTTTTACTTAGAGTAGTTATAAAATCTATGTATGCTTAATTATTTTAACCTGGTTTCCTCTCACTAAGTCTTTAATAATTAATGTGATAGGAACTATCAGAGATAAGGAAGTTAGTACGTTTGGAAAGCAAATTTGTATGTGTGTGCGTGTGTTTATTTTGTGGTCCAAAATATTTCCCTAGGCCTTTTCCCATACTAAATGATATCTGAATTTTGTCCCTTTTTCTCCTGTCTTTTTCATTTTAGCAGATTTTTCAACATCTAACCTCATTTTTATTCTACCATTTCCCTGATTACTTCATGTGCCCATTACTAACTCCTTATTTAATCTACATAACTCTAGGCCAGTCTTATCTTGTTCCTCTTGTTTGTATCTTCCTCAATTTATGCTGCTGTAGAAAATCTAACCTGACATTCACTTTCTTTTTCCTCACATCTCTAGATCCGATAAGAGGTTCTCTGGTTCCAGTTATTTCCCTTCCACTTAATGCCCACTACGCCTACATTCTGGCAGCAACTTCCTTAAAATAAAATGGAATTAAAAGTAATAAAGTCATCTAAGTGGATCATATGAATCACACATTATAAAATTGCTTAGAATTTAAATACACATACAAATCTGCACATTTTATGTGTGTACATTGTGTCTTTATTTATAAGGTTAGTTTATATATCAGTTGAACTTTCTTTGTGATATAGTACTATAATTTGTAAGGTATGACCATTGGTAGAGAAAGGGTAAAACATTTACAAAATCTCTGTGTGTTATTTCTTAGAAGATTATTTTAAAGTTGTCTACAATTATTTTAAAATAAAGTTTAAAACAACATTTAAATAGAAAAATAATTGAGTATTTGTGTATCATGTCTTTTAGAGACTTAGCAAGTCTTGGATGAGACCACAGATAATCATTGAGCACCTTCACTTGCCCCCCCAGTTCTGAGTAGACTACATTCAATGTCATGTGCATTAAGATCTTTCAACTAAATTCATCTATAAGCACTAAATTATATTTTAGTCATTCCAGTTATTCACAGAATAAATCAAAAAAATTTTTATCAAACACCCATTATGAATCATGCATTTTGTAGCCCCTGAAATGTGGATTTTTTTTCCTGGCTTTTCAAAAAGTTTATTTTCCTGAATGAAAAGCATTTGTATTATACTAAAATTGGATAAATTTATGATTTGAATTTGCATGGTGCTTCATTGATTATCTTTTTATTTTATACTATTGTGCTTCTAAGAGAACTCCAGTTCCTTCAAACAGTATAACTGATATATCAAGGTTAAAAATAAGCATCAAAACCCACAAAGATTTCACAAGATAAAGGAATACAGCAAGTTAGTTAATTTTTTTTTAATTAAGGTAGCACTTATTTACAATATTGTATATGATTCAGAAATGTGGGATGTTGCCTCTTCAGGTATATGTTACCACACCCCATTAACCACTAAGGCACTCATAGTCCTCCATCATAGTCCATTGAGTTCCCTCTGCCCTTTGCTCTCCATCCCACTCTGGCAGCCTCAATTTGCAGTCAGAATTTTAGGTTTATTTTTGTTTAGATTTTCTGACTTTTTGTTTTGTTTCTCTGTATTCCACATGTGAGTCAAGCCATCCAGTATTTGTCTTTCTCCTTCCAGCTTATTTTGCATAGTAAGTTACCTTGCGATGGATCCACAACATAGACAAACCAATAAAAAGGCCCGAAAAAAATGACTTATTTCACCAAATGGACTGGAATTCTTGAGGCAAAGTGGCTTGGGTAAACCACAATTGACAGGAAATGAGATTTAACTAAATTCTTAACACATTAGAGACTATTTCTATCCTCATATATACTTATTTTACCTCTGGATGTATACTTAACTGTATTCTACATTTAAATCAGATCATGTGAGAAAGGTAAAATTCTATATTTCATGGATGTGTATAAGGGAATAAAAAGGGGAAAAAAGTCAAAATAGTTGCTCTCTAATGGAAAAAAAAATTACTTATAGAGCATTAACTCAGTTAAACTTGACTTAATCTAATTCACCTGAAATTAAACTGATGTGCAAAGGTTGTAGTACGGCTTCACTGGTGACAATGACTATCACTGCTCTTGGATTTCATATTTTCACAATTTACCACAGGAAGTGATCTGGAATTTTTCTTGTAGTTTTTTTTTTTTTTCAGCCACTGTTTCATAAGATATTTTTTCCTGTGGTAAGGAAAGCTGATTTTTAGAAATACAGTGATGCCATTATTAACTTTACAAACATTGGATCATTGAAAACATGAATGACAAGAAATGATATTTGATGGAATTTCTAAATGGTTTATTCATTAGAATTTTTCTCTGATTACAGTTCAGGACTATAGATATGAGATTTGAGGTGAATTCTCATCTTTCATATTCCTCCATCTCACCATTTCTGTCACAGGGGACTGTAAACTAATTTTCTATGCTTTCTACGTTTCATGGTAAGAGAATCTCAATTGTACATCCATGGCTCTTTGACATTCTTAAAACCTTTATCCCCTTACTCGGCCATTTCATTCCAACTTACAGACCACATGGATCCACTTCCTTTGTTTTGTATACTGGATTACATGTTCAGTTAGGGTTTTTTCTCCAAATCAGTTCCATTGGCATCCTTATCCCTTTGTTTTTTCACAAAACTTTCCCTGTACACCAACAACATGATTTAAATCCTTTAATTTGCTGGAGAAAAACACATAATGGGATCAGTGGCATCAGAAATTCATGGTTTTCATTCTCAGTGCTTTCCTCAACAATATTTGCTGACTATTATTTCAAGACTTTGGAATTATCTTCCACTCTTTTTAATATTATTTGACCAATACATGACTTTCATAACTACTTTTTAGATGCATGGATATAGGGATATCTCCACATTTTGCCATAATGTGTCTTGGAAGCTTCTTTGTAAAGAAAATATGTTAGAAAATAGTTTTGTTTTAAAACAACAACAACTGTGTAATCTGTGATTAACCTATTCTATCATCAAACTACTGACTGTATTTACAACTGAGCTTTAAAGGACAAGCTGCTGCAAGTGATAAATCAGCAACTAAAATGATGAATGAGAAACTTATTGGAGCTCAAAGTGAAATATAGATGCTTTTCAGCAATGTTAGAGTGATAACTGGTCTTGGAAAAAAATGTGGAAGCTGCTGGTTAAATGCATGCATATATATATTTGTCCATATATTCATTATATGTATCCATTGTATGTATTCATACATTTCATTCACTTATATGAAACGGTAGCACATATAGTTCAATTTGAAATCCTCTTATAATTACAACATTCTCTGTTTTTTTTTTTATGATTGTTACTAACAATAAATCAGAACCAGCATTTATTGAGGGTCAATTATGTGCTGAGCCTGGTGCTAGACTGGGAACACTAACTATGTAACGCAGTGTGTATGATCTCCAAGCACCACTTAACAGTAAACTATGATGTGCTTTATCTATTATTGCACTATCATTAGCTATAGCAGGCATTCTGGACTTTCAAACCAATTTATAATGTTTCCAGTGTGGTTTATTCTACCTTGAATGGAATATTTTTCAGCTTGTTCCTCTCTTAGGAACTAAGTGGTACATACACACCTGTCATTCACAGTTCTTTCCACTCTGTTTTTGATTTATTCAATTTGCCAACGTTCCCTAGTTACTAGTTCATGTAATGGTCTGTTCCTTTGTACATAAACATTTATGAAAGATGGAAAAGTTGAAGTAATTTAAATGTGGCCCATTATTTTTTTTTCCAGTGTGATTTGTATGTCACTACACTCCTTCAATGAAAGGTTATTCATTGGTTTGCTCTGCTTTATTTTTTAATAGCTTCCAGGCATGTTTAATATCTGCGATTAACTGAAATTTTCAGGTTAACATCTGCATTTAATCACAAATTATTACCCATTTCCTATGCTGGTCAGTGTAACATTTCAATCAGTCCTCCTTTTCCACCCATGTAGTAAAAGATTCAAAGTCAGTCATACTTTCTCTCTTTCACAGTCATAGAGCTGCACTTAAATAATCTTCATGAAAGTTATATTTCTTTTGAAGTGGTCACAGGAAGCATATGCTTAGTGTATATAAACAGAGAGCTGAGGTCCTGATTTGGAAGACTTGGCTGATTTACAAAGCTCTTGTATCTACATAGAAACGTTTTTCCTCAGAGATATGAAAGGCTGTCTTAGGTACCAATAGCCACATAACTCCTGCAAAATGCACTGAGATTCAAAGAGCAGGTCTTCTTTCAGTGTCACATTGTCCTGTTTTGGGTCTATAACTTGACAAATTTCTGAGTGGTCTTTGTTTTAACTTAAACATTCATTGCCTCACATGCCAAACTTACAAATTTTTTAGTTATTTGATCATGGAGAATAAAACCTGAAGGATCATTGATATTTCCGGAAAAGGGAGAAAGGCAGAAGAGGCCTCATTACTGTTTCTTATTTTCTACAAAGGATAATAATTCAAACTGCTTCTTATACTTTCCTCTAAGTTATACCTAAGCATATAATCAATGGATTAATTTCAGAAAGAAAAATAATGTTAAAACAACTAAACACATGGTAATGTCTGGCTACTATATTTTTGGCAAAACTTGACCTCATCTAGGAATTTGCATCTTTTCAAAAATTGAGTATTTTTGGTGAGAAGGCTGGGAAAAGCATAGCACATAAATGATGCTGCTGAGATTATAATTGGTTAAAAATTAGAGAAAGACCATAGATTTTTTTTTAAATCCAAATATAGAGGATACTACTGTATGAATAAAAATGAATGGAATCTGCAAAATTCACAATTTTATCTAATCAAATACATTTTTAGTGATGAACATGATTACCTTTGTTCTAGAAAGACTTTAAACACAATATGTGTAAAAGATTCATCATAGTAACTGAAATTAGTGTCCCATTGTGGATAAAATTTTCATTGTTTCCTCAGCTCTCTTATAAACATTAGAAATAGTTTTGTACCTACTTCATATAAGAACTGAATTGATTCGAAGCAGGAAACATGCTTATTTATTTTGTTTTATCAAGTGATATCAAGTATATTAGATGATATCAATTGATAGACACTCGAAGTTCATGCAAACATTATTGGTATATATATGGGTTCTATTATAAAGAATTTTTAAATCACTGCCCTGTAGGTTTCCAATTTGTGTAACAGTGTTTTCTAAAGCATTTCCTCATATCAGTTTAATGTCTATCATCTTTAATTCCACATGAAACAAAACAAAACACAAAGGGCCTAGGTTAAATTCTCCATATCACTACTATTTGTTTTTTTCAATTCCAGCTTCATCTTTTGTGACCTAGGTCCTTAACTATCTTTCAAATTTCAAGTTGCTAGAAGGAATGTCAACATTCACCAGAGTAGGGACCACAGGTGCCTCCTGAGGGAGCAAATGGAGATGAATTTTGTAGTTTGGAAGTCTAGGAACACAGAAAGGGTGTGAAATGGGAGCTTGGGATATTTAACCTGTGTTTGGTGAAAGAAAGACTAGGACATGGGTTGGTGGTTGGATGTGAGATACTAGATCAAAATTCTTTAACAGTAGAATCTAAACCATTTTAGTCCATATGTCCCCAAATCAGATCATTCCAAGGAAGAAAAGTCAAGGATGTGACCATTTTGTCAATTAAAATCAAATGAGCCAAGTTCATATGCAAGTTGAATTGGGTGAGATTTCTGTGTTCATGCAAAAGTTGCTTTTTATTCTTGTACTCTTTCCTAATAAATTCAATATAGTTTTAGAACCTTTTCTAATATAGGACTTCAGGCAGCAATTATCAAACAAAGTGAGAGATGGGCTTTAGATTAAAAAAAAATAATCTTTGTACTGTTAGTATTGTGACTTTGAGAGGCAATCAGAAATTCTTCTTTCTTCTTTGTTGACTTTTTCTTATCATTTCCCAATAAAAATTCCCCTAGCCAGTCTCCAAACTGGTGTGTTATTATTTTTGAAAGACAACCATCCCACCCATCAGTAATTACAAAGTATATATATCCATGCTCACATATCCTTACCAGCTATCTTCCTACTTGCTCCTCTGCATGTATTTTTGACAAATCTCCTCACACTCATGACTTCTCTTGGACTCTTACTTTAAAAGAACTCCTTTAAAAGATGCTAATTGCAGAAACTGCCCTTTTATCTTTCTGTCTTTTTAAGGTGTGGTCTAGGTTTGCTGCATTCATATTCAAATACAAGTGTGAAAAACAGGTGTGTTTTCAAAGCAGTATTGCTTCCATCCTTTCTGCACTCTACTGCTGGTACTGCTCCTGTCCCCCTTTATTGAAGACTAATAATTGTCTGGGAATTGTGGTAAAATACATGCTTTGCATGTATGTATGCCTGTATTCATCCACCCATCCATCCATCCATCCATCCATGCATCCATGCATCCATGCATCCACCCATCCATCCATCCATGCATCTATGCATCCATGCATCCATCATCCTATCTATCTATCTATCTATCTATCTATCTATCTATCTATCTATCTATCTATCTATCTATCTATCTATCTATCTATCTATCTATCTATCTATCTATCTATCTATCTATCTATCTATCTGTCTATCTGTCTATCTGTCTATCTGTCTATCTGTCTATCTGTCTGTCTGTCTGTCTGTCTGTCTGTCTGTCTGTCTTTCTGTCAGTCTGTCTCTCTGTCTGTCTTGTCTCTCTGTCTGTCTGCTGTCTGTAGTCTGTCTATCATCTATCTATCTATTTATCTATAATTTAATCACATTGAAAGTAATTTTATGGAGTAAGTGCTAGACACTTCACATAGAAAGATTAAGTAATTTGTGAAAGGACACACAGAGAATAAGGGGAAAAGGGAGGAAACCCTGATCTAATTGTAAAGCAAATGCCCTTACATGACTTGAAAGACCACTTTCAATTTGACTTTTCTTTCAGTCCTTATAGTCTTCAATCCATCATTGTCTAAAAGAAGTATCAGTCAATCTTGAGTCTTTAAATATCTTCTCTAGATGAATGATTAAAATTTTTTATGTTCAGTCACAATCTATATTTGATGTTTTTACATGCCTACCCAGCTGCATGCTGAATACCCCTACTTGGATGCATCAGTGTCTATAAGTGTAACAAAAACAGAAGTAAATCTCCCTTCCAAAGTTGTTCTTCAGGTCTTTCTTTTCAGGTCTTCCTTCTTCCTTCCTTCTTCAGGTCTTCTATTAAAGATACCATCATCCTTTCAATACTTCAGATTTAGAACTTTTCATTCTTTTATGTGAGTTATTTCTTTTATTTGGTCTTCTATGAAATCATTTACTGTTTCATTGATCCTTTCTTGCAAATGTCCCAATTTTGTTCTACCTCTTTGCTTTCCCTGCTATAATCCATTTCTGAGATTCAAATATCAAGCTTTTCAGAATGGTTTGTCTGGAATGTTATCATAATTCTCTAAGTGGCTGCTCTGATTCCAGCCTTTATTGATTTAATTTATCCTACATATTGATATCAAATTAATCATTTTGAAGCCTTGTTCTGAACATTCATTTTGAAGTCTTGCTCTGAACATTAATCATTTTCAAACTTTGCAAAACTTTGAAGGCTCCTGATACAGTCCAGCTAAAGTTCAAGTACTTCAGACCTGATTTTGTCTTCATTACTCTCTCAATTTGTCTATCCATTTCATCTTTCTCCTTCATATTTTTCTAGTCCTTTTGCTTAGAAAAATAATCCTCTTCTTTTTCTACTTTCTCAGAGCAATATTTCTTTCTCTCTTGCTTTATTTTTATTTACATACACATCTTGTGATATCTTTCTAAAGTGCTAAATATTGTTTAATTTTATATTTTTATCTCCCATCATACCTAATATAAGAACATACAATGCATAAAAATTATATACTTTTAATTCAGTTCTTAACATTTTTTAATTTATATTTTTGGTGCTTCTTTCTTACCATTATTTTTCAAGTCTTTGTAGACAAACACAAGAGAAGAAAAGATACATTTCTCTGTTATAAGGATTTTAATTTATAGGGCAGACATTTTGAAAATCATTATAAAATTTTAAAAGAACATTTTAAAATCAAGTGTTATATATGCAGTATTAAGATTGTGTTTTAGGCATAGTGTGACACAAAGGAAAGATCAATCAAAAATGAGTAGGTAACTTAAGCAAAATTTAGCAGAGCAAGAAATCTTGAGTTCTAGCTCTTAAAGTACTTGGGAAAAGAGTTTATCCTGAAGTTTGAAAACAGTTGGGTACCTAAAGAGAACATGGAGAATTTGAGCAGAGGATTTAGAATTGTGAGATGATGTGACACTTGTTGGAAAACTATTTGTATTTCAGAGTATCTGGAAGACGATGTAATTAATACATGGAGAACTTAGGGGAGTGGAAAGGGAACAGATCAGACATGAAGGCATGACTTCAAACACACATGGAGGAACATATAAGTTACCTTAAGCTCCAGCTTTCTCCTGGAGGGAACCACTAAGAGTAACTCCTTTTGATTTGTTTCTTAAAAGTTTCCTTTGATCATATACTGAAAGCATTCAATATTAGAAAAAATAAAGTAATTCAACAAGTTCTTACAATATCTTAGACTAGAGAGAAAGACAAATTAAGGCATAGTAGAGAGGATGAGGAGAAAGAATCTAACAAATAATTGATGATGGATGCTAATAAAAGTAATGAAGAAAATTCCTTCATTATAAAGTATTCCTTTGGTAGCAAAGGGTGAGAGTTAATACATTCCTCAAGGTTTGGACTTGCTGAAAATGTGGGTCTCCAGATCATTTAAGCTGAGGTGTCCATGATAAACACGATGAACAGAGAAATATGGGTGTCAGGAGGACAGGCTGAGATGGGGATAATATTTTAGGTTCATCAAGTTTTAATGAAAAATATAAATATTGGTTTTGGAACAGGTTCAAAGAAAAATGGTTTTCAATGATTTGTCATTTTTTTCCGTGTTATGCCTAGAGGAAACTACTTTCATCTCTCCTGATCTAGGTAACATAGAAAAGGGAAGAAGAATTATGAAAGGAGACAGTTATTATAATATTTACTGGAGTAACTATGATAACTGCTATTCTTTTTAAACTATGAGTTGAAAGATGAAGATTATTTATGACAGTATATTATTTGAACAATAATACACTAAAAATGTAATGATAATTTTGGAACATTTTTAATGGAAAGAGAATAAAATCTTCTGGTGCCTTACTCCAAACTTTGATTATGTGAAAGAGGAGAGAAAAAGATTCTTCTTGTTTTATTTATAGGAAATCAAATCTTTCCAGAGACAGAAATGAAAATTAACATGGTGGTCTTTTTAGCATTCATTACTAAATTACTGAATTACTGTTTTGTTCTTAACATAGGTACTGAGATTTACTCATCTTCACAAATCATGTTCCAGTTCTTGGACTAAGAAACTGTTTTGTATCATTTCTCATCAGATTGTGTATTTTTTAATAACTTCAACTATGTATTTACTATTGCTTTTTAGAGGCATATTTAAAGTTTGCACCTTCTCTTTCATTAGTATCAACGGATACTAAATTGCTTGCATTTCTACATATTTTACTTCATTCTTTAATTTCAGTGTATAGCAAAGATATATCTTAGGAAGTATTTGACATTTCCTGCTAATGAATGTGTCCTACCACCCAGGTCTGTTTATTTTTTCTTTTTCTTCTTTTATGATGAATCTAATATGACATTTAGTAATTTGTTGAGAGGTAACATACCCAATGATGAATGAATTATAGTGTAAATTTGAATTTTAGAGAAAAAGACACAGATTAATTTTTTGACAAGAGCCATTGGCTCTGCTCCTCTTCCCCTTGACTATATTCCCAGAGGTTGTAACTGCTGTCCTCAGGCCACAGAGGAAGGCCCATCTGTTTTCTCAGGCTATGCTTTTGTGGGGAGATATGAAGGAAATTCTGTTAAATCTCTAGGGACTGGCTAGGATTCTTGAGATATGTTTATAGTTTAGATCTGTGAAGACTCATCCATAATTATTAAGATGAGGCATTTTGTTATATTTAGATTTTCTTAGAGAACATTTTATAACTGCAGCAGTTAATAAAAAAGGAATACAATATTCTCTTCCTTTTTTATGTTCATTCTATAATTTAAGCTGTGAATTTTATAAACACACATTGAAGATAATAAGGGTTGGGAATTATTTAGAAAGGCAGAATTACATATATACATCTGCATCATTTTAGGGTTTTAATATTAACAACCATCATTATAGTAAATAAGTGCTCAGTTTTTTGTGCAGTTTACAAACTTTTATGTAAAATTCCTTTATAATTCACTATTAAAATAACATGTACTAAGTTATTTAATTTTTTAAATAGTTAAATCTATTTTATTTAATTTTATATTTTCCTGTGCCACATTATAATCATATATCTCACATGTATCTTGATTTGCTCTGATTATCAGTTTTGGAATCCATTACCTCACCAGATGGAACTCAAATTAAGTTATTCTGCTATCTTGTGGTTGCAACTTGTAATTGCAAAAGCTGTATTCATGAGTTTGGCTTTAAGTTTAGCTGTTGAGATAGGGGAGAAAATCAAATCCTTGAGAGAGGTCTAAGTACTCTGACAGAGCACTTGATCTTAATCAAAATTTCAATACTTATCAAATCACTTTCCCTCAGTGCCCAGATTCTGGAAGAAGTCAGTCACATTGCAAAGCCAGTAGAGATGGACCCAGGGTGAGATAGCTGCTTATTGGTAATGATTTTCATTTTTCCTTGGTAGTTGTAAAGAATTAAAGCATCTACTAATTTAACCAAGAAATTCAGACTCTGAGGACTCAAACCAAATGATCTTCTGATGGAGAAATGAACTCACTGCAGATATGCTAAATTTCGTTTTCCTCTTCATATTCAAGCCAGGGTTAGAATCAGAACCTTCAAGTTCAGGCCTCCAAGGATGGAAGAACTTCCACATTCCTTATATTTTCCAGTGTAACTTACTTTATTTTGGATGCAGCAGTAACACCTAGTAGGAAGAGAGAGGTGGGGATAGAAAAGTACAAATTTCAGTGTTTCCAGAGGGCTGCAGTTTTGCTGGTTTCCTTATTACCCCCATTCCCAAGCAATTTGAAGCCATCCTTAGGACAGCTTCCAAGTTTGGTCTGGGAAAAAGCATAGGCTTATATCCACATCACTGCCCAATTCCTGCAGGGCACAGACCTTGAAAAAGCACTCTTAACCATTTAATATCAATATTCAAGGCAGCTCACTTCTCTCTTCTGAAGATGCACTTCTGTTTATATTCATTTTCTGCCATATGCCAAATGTCTGAAAACTATAAGAAGTCTCATTTTATCGAAACTCTGAAGGGTGTTCTAATAGTTAAGTAACTTTTAATTATAGTGTTAACTACAAGTAGATTCTAGAACTGTTTCTCTCTGAGCTGAACTGAATCTCTTTAAATTCTTAAACGTCATGCATGATCTATGTTGTTTATATATGAATCTTAATTATTAAGTCTTTGTTTCACTAAAGACCACTGCAGTAATCAGTGAATAGATATACATTGGTTCAGTCTCATCCCCATCTTTTAAAAACATCTCATCTTTTATAAAATCCTCCGGCAGATGCTGAAAATCTTGATGGTGTCCAAGAGGCTTCTGTCTCTTAATGAGTAGCAGGTGCATGGTCAGAATGCCTTATTGTTTAGCACTTCCTCACCCAGGATATTGTTCCATGTTTGTAAGACATTTATGTATTTCTCCATCAATGACCTCTTTATATTATATGGTGTATCTCTGTGACTGAAACAAATGTTACACTTCATACTAAACCTTGACATTTGCTACCTTAGAGACTACTTCATCTACTGGGAATGGTGGGAGTGGGGAAGATGGAGCAGTTATTACTAATGTTTCCCAGATTGGGGTATTGTTTGAGGTCATCGGGTAAGATAGTGGGTGGAAGGGGGGCTTCCGTCCTCTTACGAGGTGGCTTTTCTTCCCCTTTTGATATAGCTTTACCGTCTGACTTCATGGTGTGATTGGAAACCCTCTCCATAGTTGACCTTTTCAGAAGGATTGGAGCCGGTCCATTCTGGATTGCTGTGTTTAATATTCTGCTGTGAGATGAATGAGGAAGATGCCTTTTCGGATGCATAACTTTCAGCTTAAGAATAACTGCATTAAAGGTTTTAGAATTCGATTAATTGTGGGGAGGTGAACTGTATGCTTGAGAATAGAGAGATTTGGGGTTTTGCTGTTCATTTTCCTGGCAGTCTTCTTTTCCCACTGTGCTCAGAACTTCTTTGACTTGTTGGATTAAGCTTTTTAGTTGATTCAGATTTTCTCAAGTCTCTGCTTTTCTATCAAGATTTGATGTGATTGTCCATAATTCCCACAGATACAATTTCCTGGTTTAGTTTTCAGCAGTGTCTTGGTGCAGGGTTTGAATGGTGCACATCTTGTTGTTTGAATAAAAAATGAAAGTTTGGTAGCACCTGCTTCTGTAGACTTAGTTGTATGCTTGTTTCTTAGCTGTATGTGATCTCATTTGTTTTCCTTTTCATAGAATACATGTCTATGGAAAGCTGAGGAGACCTAGTGGAGAGATGTTGGGTACTGAGTTTTCACTTCAGAAACCAACTTGCAGCTGTAAAAATTTTTAAAAGGTATTGAACTAAAGGACAGAAGAATAAAGAGTTGCTGAAAGATTTTAACATAGTTCAAGCCGAGCATTATTATCAAACTTTAACAAATTTTTTTTAACTTAGCTTACATTGCTGTTTGCATTTTGGGATACTAAGGCCCCCTCACCCAGTTCAAGTTTTGAAACCATAGCGCACCCTCCACTAAGCAACCATGGGCCACCACCTTAGTCCATGGCATTGTTATCAATCTTTATAAGAAACTGTTTTGTACAACATATATATGCATGTACAACTATCATTTAAATGTTTATGTGACTCTACACACATTTAAAATATTTTAAATCATTTAAAGGTGTTTTAAACTTTAAGAATACCATGTGCATGCTCTTTGGATTTCAAGAATCCTTGAGAATAAAGTTCAGCCTTTATTCAATTTGTATCTCTGGGATTGATCCACTAAACAGCCTATAGTGGTGGCAAGCCAAGTTTTTATATCCAAGATGGCTTTATGTGAAGGAAGTGGTAATTCACCTGTAGTTTTGTTATCGTGAACACTCCAAGAAAGCTTTCAAATAGGTAACACTTGATTGAACTTGTGTCTTGGGTATTTTTTTTTTGACCATTTAAGTTCAAGTTTCTAATTATTACAGAAATATCTACCTTATATTTAAAAAGGAGGATGTTTGTGGTAACTATTTGATGTGTAGGTGGTCATAATCCTCCTTAAGACTTCCTGCCCTAAAAGCAGGAAGACACCATTTGCCAAATGTAAACAAGAGTGAGCACCAAAAGGAGGGGTCCCTTTTGTAAGGAGGAGCTCATAATTTTAAATGTAAATTTAGTATTACACAGCTAGAGTGAAAATAATGTTATAAATACTATTATTGAAAAATATTCATCAATTTAGTTTAAATTTTAATGTGTTGTCTGCCTATATATTGATTTCTTTTGGACACATATGTACAGGACATTTTAAACCTAGAGGTGTCCTGCATTTCTCCCTAATCTGGACAATCTCCTTTTAAAAAAAACTTCAGAAATCTAACACAGTGTACACTAATACTTACCAGGATTTATTTGTAACCAAAAAGGACAAGGGAGTGGTTTGAGCTATTAGAAATAGAGTAGAAATGTTTCAATAGAAGGTGAAAATGAAATATTACCTCAATTTCAGGTCTTTGGTATTTTTTCCCCTTGAATCAGATTAAATAAGTTGATAAGTTAAAATAAAACTTATGAGTTTTATGAGAAGAGAGAAACTTGTTCAATGACTTCCAGTCTCCAAAAGGAACAAAACAAAAAGCAAAGGTAATTTGGTGCCAAGGGGCTAATGTTGATAGTCAAATGAAGCAAAAGTAGGATTTGTTACTCATATTCCTCATAATACATGAAAGTATTGACTTTGCCAATGATTATTTTAACTTTGAGGTACAAAATAGAAAATAATGGACCCTGATTAAGACTGATAGACTATCTTCTTGAAACTGACATACTAAGTGTCAGCATTTTCCTAGAGGGGAAGACTTAAAGGATGATGGAACTGTTTTGTCATTGGAAGCTAGGGAAAACCTCGAAGAATTTGAGCTGTGGAGTCTACAGTGATGCCTCAGCTTCTTTCATGAGTGTCTTTCCAGATCAGCACACCTATTATTAATTCAAATGATCTCTCCTCACACTTAGAGAAGACAAGCTAACCAGGACACAGACAACCAGGCCATATTCTATAAAACATTAACCCTAGAGTAAGAAGGTTTATGAATGAATGAAAATATGAGTATCAAAGAAATATATATTAATAAAATAAAGGTAAAGAGTTTTACAGCAGGCTTTGAGGCCACATCTGACAGTGATGCCTCCCCTCCTTTTTAATGCAATTCCCTTTTTTATAATGCAAAATCTCAGTTTCATGATATTCCTGAGAACTAGCTTAGTAGAAAACTGAGTGACAGGTACCAGAATATAGGCTCTCCAAATGCAAAATATGTTTGTGCCTTTCAATTAGAGAGAATACTGGATATTTCCCATAGCTTTGTATTTATGTTGAGAGGTTCAAATCATAGCTATTTACTCCTAGAGGAGCCACCAGAAGCAGATATTTTGAATTGGAATATCAGCCATAGGAAAAATTAGATACCAGAGAAGGGGTATTTTTAGAAAACTCATGCTTTCACCATTGTTCTCTCTCTGCAGCTAGGTAACCTGGCAACTATCTTCTCTTTAACTTCTTTTCAGCTAAGGGTCAACTCATCCTTACCCATGTGTTAAGTATAGAGGGGTTTTCTCTGCACAAGAATATTTGCCTTTTAATAAGGACCTCTTAGAGGTTAAAAGTTCTAGTGTTAAGATTAAAGGAATCAATCTCAACTGCTGGCAATTCAGGGCCTTTAAAATGAAAAGATAATACTTAGAAGGTTACTTTAGTGTTCCTTAAATCAGATCACATGTGTGGCCACATACTCCATCTAGATCATTCTTGTTTTGTGTGTGTTATGAAGTCTCTTACCCCTTTGCTGCCTGCGTGCCCCAAGCACTGTCAAGATTTGAGGTTTGCTATCTAGTGTTATTATCTCTAATAGAAAAAAGGAAGGTTCTTTTCTCAGAGGAAGGCCTCTGAGGGATACAATAGAGAAGCTAGTACATCTATTCTACCTTTCTTTCTTCTTCCAAAGTGTAGGTTGAGTGTAGGTTCCAAAGTTTAGGGGTATTCTGTATCTTCCCTGAGGGTGAGAAAGGATGCACAGATTTTATTGATGAATATACCCTCCGTAAATCTAATCCTGATTGTTCTCCTCAAGTTGTTTTCAAAACTGTTCTGTAGATATCCTATTATTTAAAAGAACTGAATTTGGATGGGACTTTCCTGTTTAAGTTTTCATTTTATTCAATTTCTACTCTTAGTGGAAAGAGTTTAGGCATAAACTCTTTCTAAAAGGAAGAAACTTTGTGGCATTTGACAGTAGCAAGAAGCAGTGGTGCGCTAATTTGGTCATTGTACATAGCCCAGCTTGGCATCTCAATTTTAACACTAGCTCAAATGCTAAATCATGCATACAGATGTTGAGGACATGACCTCTGGGGCTCCTTCAGTCTGTGAGGACTATTATGCCTGGTGCCCTCTGTTATTGAGATGCTCCTCCCTCCAGTTAACAGCTATCTGACACAGCACAGGGCTAAGAGTGGCAGGAGTCACACAATTTCTAAGACAAACTTTCAACTTACAGTGCTAATCTCTAGATACAACTTATTCAGAAGACAAAAATTTTCATTTTTTCACCTGCAGTATGGAAACTGTATTATGCATGAATAATTGGAGATTGAGCTACACATTAGAAATATGCAAGAATGAAAGTTTACTTTAAAAACTAGGCATGCTTTAAAAATACAAAACAAGTCAATCACTTATTTTAGCATGGTATACAATACTGTATACATTTGAAAAATGGAAATATGTTTTTCTGAGTTAGAGACTCTGCCCTGATGATTAGTGTTTTAAATATAAAAATGATAAATATATTTAGCTAAAAAAATAATTTGGAAACTTTCATTAAGATACACTTTTTTTGAGCACTGAATTTACTTAGGAGCCAAATCTTATCTCTTAAGATTTAGTGTGTAACAATCTCTGGCTAATCTTATCTTTTTTCAAGCTTAAGCAAGCTTTTAAAAATGGAAATCTTTATTCAAACTTTGCTTTCGTCATGATCTAAATCAAAGACCGCTAAACCAGTAACCAATAAACTAGAAATCTGAAATAGATAAATCCTCATAGCAATGCCATTTTCCATTCCACTCCATCTACCAGAAAGTGCTTAGAGTAAATCTAACAAATTATAGTTCCAGAAAATACTACTTTTAAAAAGAGATGTGAATGTACTGAGTACATGTCCTCTTCCTGTGTGTCTATTTCTCTTTCTTTTTGGGTGTCTCATTGGTTTTGCTAGAACTGGATTCCTGACATGGTGTTAACAATAGATTGGTAATCATGGAGTTTTATGACATTTTCTCTTTTGAATTTCTGGCATTGGTCTGAAGACCAATTGTGCCTTTTCCTCCTATTCTTTTGTCTGTAAATTTTTCTTTGAACAATTAATAGAGTAGTATTACCTAATCCAACATTATTTCATTAGAAATAAAATCCTTTTTACCCCAGTAAGAAATCAACTATAACTCTATATTCTACTGCCAACAAAAAAATTAACACTCTTAATTTTGATAACAAAAGAGTTTGAATCTCATAATGCCTATAGTTTTAAATTTGAGGTGAATTTTCAATTCAAGAGTTACTGAAAATAATTTAAGGGAATGGATTATCTTAACACAAGACTGGGAATCAAGAGGTTGAACTCTGTTAGAATAAATGACTAGTCAAATCCTACAACTAGAACTTCAGGTGATTTTAACTGTGAAATAAAAAAGAAGGATTGTAGGAACACAAAATTATTTACATATTATGAAATTATATTAGTTACAGCAAAAGGAAAAAAAGTCAATAAATAGCAGTAATGTTTGTGATAATTTCATGGATTATATTTTCTACAATAACCAGTCCTTAGTTAAATCATGTTATTTCAATAGCAACCACAAGATGGGAGTATTTACCTTTATACCTTAGTGTTTCTTTACTTTCTTCCTTTTCTAATTTACACTGCTGAAGGCATTGAGTGTTGTGTTTTAGCTACTTTCTTATAGAACAAATAAGGAATTTTTTTTTCACTTGAATTGAAAACAGTTTTAACATATACCAGTTTAACATACATCTGTCTTAATGCTGCTTAAAGGTTATATGTCTTCTGAGAAACACTTATATAGTTATGATACCTTTCTATGATTCTCTAGGTAATGAAACACCCTTCAGTTATTAGATTTTTCTGTAAGGATAAAAGTGAGAGATAAATTACAGTTGAAAAATTGCTCTTTGGATAATAAAATCCTAGGCATGATTATGAATAGCATGTGATAAAAATTTTATACTTGGGTTGTGTTTTTTAAAGTAATAATTTTATTTTCTGGAGTCTAGATATTGAGAAAATTTAATCTTAAAGAGTTAAGAAAGGAAATCTTTTAAAAGATTAAAGTCATTTTTAACATATAAGTGATCATCAAATGGGAGAAAGTGTTCTTTCAGATGATTGTACATTTTGGACACACTGTTCAGAAAAGATGAACACGACATGGTCAGCTCTTACAAGGAAGAACTGGAACTTACACATGCAATGCTGCATTATTTATTCACTTTATTTATTTATGCATACTGGAGGTGAGATAAAGGCCAGAGGTGTGAGGGGTGAGAGGATTCATCAGAGACAGAGTGGAAAACAGAACAGGCAGATAGACTGAAGTGCACTTCTGAGGGGAGCAGTGGGCGAGGCAGGAGAGGTCTGCTGGGCCATGTAGATCACCTTCCCAGCTCGGATTGAGCTTGTGGCTGTGGCTAACTTCACAGATCTGCACCCTAACCCCTTGTGCCACCAGGGAGGCCCCCAAGTGCTGCGTTATTTAAATAGACTATTCATCAGTTATTTTTGAAACTCTGATGGTGTATTGATGCAATCACTTCCATATCATATAATGCAGTAACAAATAAGCTTTTATTTGAGGAAATTTTATACCTTATAATGCTTCCTGGACTTTCCTTCTCCCTAATTTTATTGAAAAAGGAAAAGAAGTCAGAGAGGTTAAGTGACAGACTCAGGTCCCACCGTGTAAGCAGTAGAACTCCAACCAGAATCAAGATACTGGTCTCCAAGTTGTGGTTTGGGGCCTTCATTTCCTTGCCTCGCTTTCTTTCAAGGGGAGTTAGTCTGGTACCTCTTTATATTTCGAGCATGGACCTCCCACTTCTTCAAGGGATGAGCCAGCCTTTCAAAGAATATCATTCTTTTCCTCTTATGACACCTGTATTATGGAAAATAGAGATGTATTCATTCTTCTGTACTTAGTAATGATTGTGTCAAGCAAATTCTGTTAGCTAATTGCTGTTATAGAGAACAGTTTTAGATAAACTCTTTCAAAATCCAATTTTCAATTTTCATCAAATGTCACCAGGTATTTAATAACTTGAGACCATCAAATACTATTTGGTAGATCAAATATGATGCAGTTCATTTTGCAGACCAGAGCCTGAGTGCAGTGGAAAGTTAATTTGCTTAAAATGAGACTTCTATTGGTATTGTTATTATGCTCATGCTCTATGACTTAGCATTCTTGGGTCTTGATTGCATATTTGTTAGTGTGTTGGAACAGGACTGTGTTTGAGGAATTCATTGCTTTGTCAATAGGGATTTCTTTTTCTCTATGTGTTGATGAAATGACCATCTATTCAGCAACAGGTCTTGATTAGGCTATTTAATTGGTATAGGAAACCTACTCAGCTGATTGTTAAAGAATATGGATTTACCCTTAATCAGCAGCACACAATACCTACATATAAGTTCTAGCCAAAGAATACCAATTTTGAACTCTTTGTTGTTTAATTCCTATCAGAATCTTGGTTTTGAGAAATTATAATCAAGGAGGATTGATTGAAAATTATGCACACCATCAAATGCTGTAGATAGTATAAATATTTTGCATTGAGCCATCAGAATGTTTCCTATTTTTACCTCTTACTTTAGCTTCTTCTGAAAATGTGTTCAATCAAGTACTTGGGCATATGCCATTAACTTGTAGGGAAGAAGCAGCTACGCAAAGGGAACCTATTTTAATTTCTGAGAGTGAATTTATGAGGAAGGGTGTCCATTATATCTCACATATCCTTTCTGTGAAATAATTTGGGAGATGTATTTTTCAGGTCTTAGTAAAAAAGAAAGCCATCTGAACTGTTTTCTTTTTTAAAACTCTTACATATACTATGGATCCTTCCACTGATTTTATTTCAGTCTCTGTTTTTTATTTTAAGGAAGCACTATTTAATTTGTGGCCTACTTCTAGCAGATATTGAGGTATTTTTTAAATATTTGCTAAGCAAATATTTTTCTCCCTCCTATATATTTTATCTTAGTGTCTATATTTTGATAAATTGTCATGGAATTATTTTCAAGAGTTATAAAGTCTATGTACATAAAGTATATTTAAGAAAGATTGTACCTTGCTACTCAAACTTATATGATTTATTATGTCAAAAAGCATTTTAATAATTTGAAATAAAAAGAAAATATCAGAAAATTTCTCAGTAAGGATCATACTTGGGAAAGAAAATTAAGAACAGAAGAATTTTAGGTGAATATTTAGGATTTTTTAAAATTGTCTATAAAAACAGGCACTTGTGCAATTATCTGGGTCTTTGTGTTGTCTCATCTCCCAGGCTTTGTCTCATTCCCCACCCCCCCATTTCTGGTTTTACCTTCACCAGCACTAGAACTGCAACTAGAGAGAAAGAATTGAGTCTGTTCTCTTGTGGTAGATCAAAACAGATGGTCGGTCATCTGAACATATGCAAGACAAAGTGAAAAATTGTTATACTGATACCTTGAGTTAGTGAAAGGGTAAAGAAAGGGGGGTGGGTAGGAAAGAGGAGGGAGAAGATTCAGAATATTATCTGCCCCGGGGAAGGAGGTAAGAAGGGCACTCCTAAACCATTTTCTATAGAGGACAGGCACTTTGCTGGTGAAATTAGGAGTCTAGCACATCCCTGCTCTGTTGTCTATGTGTAATCATTGATAAAGAACAACAGTATAATTGGGAGAGAGAATTTTTTGTGGAAATGAGAATGATTTTTCTACCTGTGGCCACCAGGGAATTTAGGATCATGGGAACCTAGAATTCTAGTTAATGCAAGACGGGAAATCTGTCAGTGGTATAGGAGCAATTTGGGCTTCCAAAGGCCAAAAAATATTTTTTAAAGTTTTGTTTATTTATGCATACAAGAACTGGAGTGTAGGCTATAGTTGTGGGGGAGTGAGAGGATTCACCAGAGAGAGAGTGGGACGCAGAACAGGCAGATCTACTGAAATATACTGTGAGAGAGCAGCAGATGAGACAGGAGAGGTCTGCTGTGCCATATGTGTTAGCTCCCTGGCTGGGGATTGAACTCATACTTCAGTGGCTGGTGATAGCTTTGTAGTACTGAAACTTTAACCTCTGCATTACCAGGGAGGGCCCAGGCCAAAATATTTTGAAGAAAAGAGAGGCTCCTTGTCAAATTTATTTATATCTCTGAGTGACAAAACATCCCACTGATATTTTGATAGAATAAGGTAAATCTTCAGGTTACTTCAGTAAACCTTCAAGTTACTATTGAGTAGGGTAATTCTGAAAAGAGAAGGTGGTCTATTAATGAAAAAGCTTAACAGCAGGTTTATATCAGTGCTGTCTCAGGCAAACTAGTATTAATAATCACCATAGATATAATACTTCATAGTTCTGATTATATTGAATACAGTTTGAAAATGCATTTTTAGGAAATATATATTTTCATTTTTTATTAGTTACAAAGATTTGAAACATATGCTTTCATAGGCAACTTGAGCTTATGTTTATCACCGTGCAGATGCATTTCCAAGCATCTCCTATTCTTATTCTTCACACTCCTTCTCCCTTTGACCGTAGACCTTGCTTCTCTTTCTCTATGATCCCATTGCAATTTTCCATTATGGATCTAAATATTTTTGTGGTAGTTTTGTCACACCCTTCAGTAAACCTTGAATAAACTTTGTTATTCAAGGTTTACACACCGATTGTAGATAACAAGATCTGGCAACAAAATATATTCAATAATTGCATTTTAAATAAATGAATGAGTTGAAATACCTTTGGTAGTCAATGTCACATATTTTTTAGTGCATGACTTCTTGCTTTAATGTACCATGAGGATGTGGTATCATGACCAAGGACCTTCAGGTCTTTGGCTTGGATTGCCGCTTTCTAAGAGAGGAGAGAAACTGAGAGATGTAACAAGAGTTGTTGAAAGTCAATTCCTGAGGGCACCTGAGCAAAAGAGGTGGTTGGTATCATGCCAACTTCTCTTTCAATGCCTACAGAGAAAGTATTGCAGCTTTCTGATTCAAAGAATTACTGACTTTTGTTAGATTTTCTGATCTTATTAAGTATGTTTTCTTCTAATGCACTGCCAACAAGCTGCAGATTTCTAAACATTTTGAGGTCTATGATTTTTCTTATTTTGAATGGCTGAGCACTGACAAAAATGTGTTGTGGGAGGTGTAAGAGTTGACATAATAGACTCTAACAGCTCTCTCAAAGTAGCATTAAAATCTGCCTACTGCAATATATTTGTATTCCATTTAAAGTGGGTCTGAATTTTTTTCCTCTTATATTTCAAACTACTGAGAATGTCTACATTTTTATTACAATCTGCTTTTAGAGTGTTTAGTGTTAAATTAATGTATGTTTGAAATGTTTTCTGAATGCTGTTGCTTTTTTCTAAGTTTTATGACTTTTAATAAGTTTTCCTTCAAAATTAATTAACTTCAGACATAATAAAAAAGGTGGTATTATGATTTTCCCATTGTCTTATGCCTTCCAGAGAAGTGAAAGTTAGGACACTTTTCCTGAGATTATATTTGCTGATGTTTGGTGTAGGATGATTGAATTTACATTTTCCCCCTCTTTTTTTAATATTATAGTTCATTACTTTCTATTTTTTTTAAAATTTTACTTATAAAACATTTTCTATTATAAAAATTTCTGGATCTCATGTAGTGTCATGATACCTTTTTAACCATCTTTTCTCTTCTAAAACATGTACAGCAGCTAATAGGCATTTGCGTGATTGTTGTTATTATTGTTTGACATCCATATCCACTTTCACCTCCTATGTTAAATTAATTCCTATGTATTTTATTCATTGGGTTGCAATTATAAATGGAATTACTTTTAAATTTCTTTTTCTGATAATTGTTTTTTAGCATGTAGAAATACAAATGACTTTTGGACAAATAAAATAAAGAATAAAATTTTAAGAAAGGAGTTTCAACATTTGACAAAGAGGGAGAGAATGCTGTTTATATTAAAAAACAACTAACAACTTTTCATAAAATATATGCTGTTACATTCTATTCTCACAATAGTTCCATAAAACTTGTATTTTTACTAGCACCATTTTATAGAGAAAAGCTGATAACTAAATAATTTTTCCAAATAAACAATACTGACTTTGAATCAAAGGAAAGTAAACCTGAAAAAGATAACCAAAAAAGGTATCCTATTATTAGTGCAGAACAAAACATATAGGGTGACTGCTGCTAAGTACTAAACTTTTACAGAACTTAAAATAACTATTATAGGTAAACCAGTTATGTGTATGAGAAAAAAAGGAATACTATATAATTAATTGAGTTTAGTAAGCCCTGATAGCAAATCCAAAAACTGGAATACAGAAGGCAGGCATATAAGAATTGATAATAAACTGAAAATTATAGAAAAAATCAGCGACACTATTTAATAGTAGTAATAACTAAGATTGTAAGTTCAATGAACCTATCCAAATATGTGATAAAATATAAGATTGATTTATGTTAAATATTCACATAAAAGCATGAATAGTCTCTAATATTTTAGTGAGATAAAAATGTTAAGTACACACAATATTTTAATTAAAATAATGCAATGTAGTCAGGAAAAAATGACTAGAACTAATTAATTAATAATTTTGCTTGGAGAATTATAATTATAGGAAAGATGATATAAAATATCACCATGTGTAAATGAGAACAAAAAAAGATGAGTTTATAAACTCTAAAATGTAATAATTAACTTCACTGTGGCATCTTTAATGTAATACACAAAATATTTTACTTTATATATTGTCTTAAATTATGTAAAGAAATAATCTAATAGCATTTTTTTTAAATTCTAGGAATAACTATAGAAATGTTTTATAGTTTTTCATAGATTTGTTTTGTTAGTAAGGGGTTAAAGTTTAAGCTTTTTTTTTTTAACAGAAAAAGAAAATGAATTATAAAATTAGCCATGTTCTTTGGGTAAATACCTAGGAGAGCCATTGGTAGGTCATAGGATATTTGCATTTTTAAATCTTTAGCAGCATTATTCAAAATAGCCAGACATGGAATCAACTTAAATATCCATCTACAGACAACTGGATAAATGAATTGTAGAGTATACACTCAGTGTAATACTATTTAGCTATTAAGAAAGATGAAATTGTGTTCTGGGACAATATGGATGAATCTTGTGACTATGCAAAATGAAATAAGTCAGAAAGTGAAAGACAATTAATTACCAGATGGTTTGACTCATTTGTAAAATATAAATAACAATGGAATACAAATCGAAGAACACCAAAGGTAATTCTTAGACTTTGTGAAAAGCACAGTGGTTACTAGAGGTGATGGAGGGGCAGGGAATGGGGGAGGATAACATGATAATTACATTCTCTTTTTTGCTTCACTATGGGACTCTAGTTTTCACTATGGGACTCTAGTTTTGGCACAATAGGTCTAGCAATGATTTATATAATTTCATTTGGGAGAAAAGTTATAAGTTTATAAATGAAAACAAGCTATATGCTCAGTTGTTTACAGTTATTAACTCTGGAGGAAAACACAATTGAGAGAATGTGTGGATGATATGACCTTTCCTTGTAGACACTTTCATATGCAAATATTTTTTTGTCAAAGTTTATCTCCTGATTTGGTTATAGAGGAAAAAATGGTATTTGTTAAAACATGATTATGTAGGTCATATCTTAATATTAAGTAAGTAAATTACAGCTTGATTAATATTTTTATATAAAATAGAAAAACACTGAGTTAAGGAAGTTTTGCTAAATGAGTTTGTAAGCCTAGCCTCCAGGAACTTGATCATATCCAGTGTTACAGTCAATTCAAGGAGCATTACTGATCACTTTGCCAAATTCCATTTACCAACTCCTTAAATCTTTTTTTCTATGGTGAGTCCATGACCTGAAAGAGAGTATGTTTTAGTCAGGAAGACTGGTAGAGTATGTGTAACAAGATGTATAACTATTCAAATGGCATTTGTCTATCATTCTCTGAGCAGATATTACATATCGGCATCAAAGATGCAGAGCTGCATAATGAATCTGTTATCAGGGAACTTGCTGTTTAGCGGGAAAGGCAGGCATTGCAGGTAGTATCAGCACAGAATCCGAAGGCAAGTTGCTAGAGTCTGACATGTATTAGCACTGCTGTGGTAAGCAATGGACTAACCTCCTTGCCTATAACACAGGACAATCAGTGTCTGTTTCTTCAGGTTATTGTATGGATCAAATGCAATAATGTGTAAAGCTTAACGTAACTGAATATGTAAATAATTCTGTTGTATTGTGATAAGAGCTATGGTAGAGATCAGCATAAACAGCATCATGTCAGCTATGATGATGTAGTCTAGCAGGTGTTCTAGAGAACTCTGCATGTCTTCTGTGTCTGGTTCATAACATGAGTCCATGACTCCTGATGTGAAGTGTTGGTATTGTCTTTAATGGTCTTGAAAGTTTCAGTTAGTAGGGTCTCTGCCTCTCAGGACAAGTTGAGCTGACTGTGCTTGATGTTCAAAATTGTTCCTTCACTATAGGTCCCAGTATCCTGTGTTCACAGAACAACTTTGATTCATAAGCTACTATAATATCCTAGTGTGTGGTTCGTATGTTAACCTGGAGGGTGGCTGGTGTGTGGGAGACATAACTCCCTTGCAACTGTGTGCTTTCATGAGAAGGGCAGGATGTCTGTGAATAGGAGACTAGATCTGACTAACTGCAAAAAGCTGACCCTTTCTTCTGACTCTTGCTGTATGTTCAGTGTTGCTTGTCTCAGAATTGACAATGGGCAGTTCTTCTTTCTTTTGCTGGACAAAGTGAAGTGCTCAATATGTTGGTTAACATACTGTAACTGGAGGCTCTTGCAAAGGAGGCAGAAGGTGATTAAGCAGCTTCCATTTTCCTGTCATATACATGCCCAGGCAAAAAATGCAGCCAGGTATCTCAAAGGGGATTAGAACTTAGACTAGCAGTGGTCCCTCAGACTCCTGCAAGTCTGTTAGGTGGTGGTGAAATTGTTTTTCTGAGAAGTTAAATGTTATCATACTTGTATTTAAATAAAAATACTTGCTTTTAATGATGCTATGAGGCACTAAATGATTTAAAGCTAGATCTTATGTTAAACCACTTGTTCTATTCAACTAACTTATAGCTTCTGAATGGCTCATGAGTATCCTTTTAAATCCCTATTATGATAAATAAGACCAAATAGCATATTTTCCTGTACCATCTAAATTGGTCACATTTTTCTATATATATAGTCTGACTCCTCTAATATTATAAAATAGGTTAGGAGATAAGTTACATAAAACAGGAATCATGCTCAGTGTTCAGCCTTTTGTGGTAGATAGAGTGTTCCTACGTTAAAGTAAGAGGAAACTAAAGAAGCAAAGTGTTGGATTTGTGACAAACTTTCCTGTCTTCACTAAAATGACTCCTTTTCCTTCTCATCATGTTTAAAAATTTTAAATTAAACTTTACTGATTTACCATTTGTTTACAAAACTATATAATTCTGTGAGTAGTTTCACATCTTAACATGTACCCATATATACTTCACCCACCACCAAAGCTTCATCACAGTATCCTCTTCATTCTCTTCTCCTGCCTTGCACATGGAGACCATGTAACCATGTTTTGATCTTTATGTTCATCGTTGACAGAGATCATGTATGCATGTGTGCCTCTAATGTCCCAGGACCCTGATAGTTCAGTGTCTGGCTTAAGTCCATGTTACTTAACTGAATGATCTTATACCCTGACTTAAAAATAGCTTCGTTAGTTCTTAGGGAGTGTCTCCAGGATTTCACCAGAACTGACAAAATGACTTCACATACCAAAAAGAGAGAGAAAGTGGGTAAACAAAGGCTGTAAATGTGTAGGTGACTCATCTGTGAGAGTACGAAAGCAAGGCAGTGAAACTCTGTGAGCTTCATTTTCCTTATCCGCAGAATAGGTTAAACCTGCTGTACCAGTTCTTTTTTTTTTTTTTCTTTTGGCTTTCATATACTATATTAGTGGTAGGCTTAGTTGATTAGATCAAAGTGTTTTACTTAAAAGAGGTCCATACAGGGAGAGGAAAATAATTAATATCCCCATGTAGTAGGCAGAATACTCTCCCCTTCAAAGATGTTTAAACATTAATCCCTAGAAGTATGAATATGTTTCAGATCTTAAAATAGTGAGATTATCCTGGATTATCCAGGTGGATTCAATTTCATCACATGAGTCTTTTTAAAACAGGATTTTTCCTGAGTAGATGCAGAAGAGGAAGTCATAGAAAAGGAATGGCAGGGGAGGAGTCTGGACACGTGGGAGAAACTACCATAATTGATGCTGCAGAAGAGGCAATGCAGCTGTGAAAGCAAAGGCCAGTCCTGCTAGATCTCCAGCAAGGAAATGAGGACCTCAGTCCTACAACCAAAAGGAACTGAATTTGTCCAATAACCAAGAGTTTGTAAGTGGATATTTCCCTGGAGCCTCCAAAATGGTATGGAGCTCAGCAATATCTCAAATTAGTCCTTGTAAATCTGGGAGCAGAAGGCCTGCAGAGCCATGCTGGGCAATACTTTATGGATGTTGTTTTAAGTCACTGTTTGTGGTAATTTGTTATAGCAACAATAGGAAACAAATCCCCTTTAATTGCTGGGAGGAAAATATGATTGCAGGAGATAATAAATGATGTGATTCTAACATCTGTCCTCACCTTTCCAATTTCTAGAGGTTAGGAACTAGAGAAGGGTGTGTATGTTAGAAAAGTAAAGGAAAAAGAAAGGGCCTTAGCAAAGAGTTCTCCATATGTTATTCTACTTACCGTTATGCCAATACATCATCTCTTGGTGAAGGTTATTTTTCAGTGCCCTTTCTTAGGAAAGAGGATGCCTGCAATTTTCGGGGCAATGGTTGATCTCTAGGAGACATAGGTGAAATCAAGTAGTCAAAGGGTTTAAGGGATAGTTGAAAACCAAGATGGGGCCTACTGGCACAAAGAACTCTTAAGAGCTGTGGTCAAGTGCAGCAGAAAATCTGATGTGTCATAGCTGTGTGCGTGTGTGTGCATGTGTGTATTTAAAATGGTGTACACATTGTATAACTTATAAGATTTTAAGGTAGCAGCAATAGTTGGGACCACAAGACTATATGCCTAGACAAGTTGTCTGATAAAGGAGACAGTTATCTAAATGTACTATTTTAATGATTTTTATAGCTTGTTTTTCAACTGATGGAGGCAATATTAGTTTTATAACCTAATAGCAGCATAGGTCAAAAAGCTGAGAGTTTTAAAACCACTGAAATGATCTCTGACTTCATCAATATTCCTTTAACCTTTGCTAGGAAAGTTATATGATTCATCATAATCTAGAAAATTTCCATTAGAATAGGCCTTCAACTTGAGACTTTAGACTCCTGGGACATATTTGACTTTCTCTATTATTGATGCTAAATGAACTTTGCTGATAAGAGAGACATAAAGATAATCTATATTTGCTATTGCAATTGAAATTTCATCTTGGTCTGATTCCTTACTCAAATATCAACTGTTTACAATAGCCTTTCATTGGTCAAACTATCATTTGCTAATGTTAATTATTCCATGTGTCTACAAATGAAAAAATGTATATTTAGTATAGATCTTATTTAAAAAAAAACAAAAACAAAAGAAACAGTAAATGAATATCAAATTATAGTTATGAATATATGTAGAAATGCTTAGGAGTAATTTCTGAAACTTACAAGAGCATCAAAAAGTAAGATGACTTGATGGATAGCTAGAGAGTTGATCGATATATGTAAGATACAGCAACTACAGCAAAATTTAAATTGCAGAATCTAGGTAGTAGATATATGGAAGTATAATGTATAACTCTAACTTTTTTCTGCTTAAAAATTATCAAAAATATAATAAGAAGTTCATAGCATGTTCAAAGATATATACAATGTGAGTTGTTAATCAGGATTCCATAGAGAAACAGAAACAATGAGATAAAATTTCTCTGATGCTAATTTGAAAATTCTTGAAAAACTGATTATATTACATCCAATTATTCCAACAATTACTGTTTACCCTCCTCTTCATTTGGGGCTTCATTTTGAAGTAAGTAATAATTATGGAATTATTTTTACATTTCTTCTGCCTCGGCAAGAAAAAATTCTCAAAAGCAAATGGGAAATCTGAAAAACTATAAAAAGCCTGCTTTTAGAGAGATTAAACTAAGGAACAGTTGAAAAATGATTTGGTTTGATTTTTATCTGTGAAATTTTAACTTTGGTTAGCTTGATATATTTCATTGCAAACAGATCAATCTTGCCTGATCATTCAGTCAATAAATGCCTATATGACTCTTTCACAGAGTCAGCTCAAAGGACAAGGAACTTGTCTCTAATGATACAAAAGAAGCTACTCAAACAAATTAAGACAAAGGTAAGTATGTGTTGCAAGGTGTATTTCCAAAAGTGTGTTAAAGGCATTTCTACTTGTGACAGTTTTGAGAAAAAGATAAGGAGAAGCTCAGGTTGGAGAAGAAGGTATATGAGGAAGGGAAGGCTAAATTCTTCTTGTTACCCAGCCGCACATTATCACTTCCAGAGTGCTGTCAAGGTTTTCATGGATAGAATTTTGTTGACACAAATGCTAGAGGCACACAGTGCCTGGTTTTTAGGAAGTGCTCCCTAATGGGTTGTTTGCTGACTGAACGTTTATAACCAAGTAGCAGTGAGCATACTCAAAATTAAGGTTCATTGTCTTTCTAGAAGTTTAGGTTTTAATGGATCCATTCTTCTGGGGAAAATGCTTGACAACGCACACAGACATGGCCTCATTTAGGGAAGTCTAGGGATATATTATAGCACAGACTGCAAATTTCAATTTTAAAAATTTCCAGGGGGCAGATTTGTGTTGTGAATGCCTGAAACAGAGCTAGTGTGGGAAATCTGCTTTGTGAGTCCAGACTATTGATAACTTAGTTTCATTATTCATATAAATGAGCATAGAGGATAATTTGAATTCTTAAAAAAGGCGTAGCTGTATTACAAAGTACAGACATAGCAACTAATTTTTAGCTATGGCCTCATGTAGACAAGAAGGAGAGTTGGGGACTGTGGCAAACTAGAAATCCCATGGCCCATCTAAAATGTATTCCCCTCCAGTTGTTTAATGCCTGATGGAAATGCATGCACAGTATTGGTCAATTTCTGATTTTTTTTAAGAGCAGTTGCAACTGAATTAAAATTATTGATTTAAGAAATATGACAGCCTACAGTATATGTGACCTGTGCCTTCACTTTAACAAATACAAGGTTCTACTTTCAATTTGGTTCTTTTCAAAAAGAACATGCATAACTGCACCAGTTGGAAACATACAAGTTATAATGAATGACTAATACTACAGAGAGTCAGTTAAGTCTCTCCTGCAATTCTTGTTTCTTTTTGTGATATTGAATCCTGTCTAATATTTATAATTGTGTGGTTTAAAGTTCAAATGAGTCTACTGTCTTTGCTTGTTTATATTAATGGATAAAATTAAGTTCTCAATAACCTGAACTTACAAAGCAGTTTAGTGAGTTATGATAGAATATCAGATCTTCCCATGTATGCTCAGTGCATTATCCAGAATAACATGGTAATTTCTTACATCCAACTGAATTTCAAGATGTTAGAAATACTATTTCTCACAAATATCAAAGACCATATTCTAAATTAATGTTTTAATCTTCTTAAAATATCTGCAAATATCTGTAGAATTATGCTTGAAGTGAAATAATGCTAATGGTATTTTTGGGAAAATGTGACATTGTCCCTCTGCAATGCTCAACAACAAGTTGAGATAAAAATGGTGAACATGAACTTAAAAAATCACTAGTGGGAATAACTGGACTGAACGCAAATGAGCTATAGGAAGTCACTAGAAAAAGGCAAATCCTCCAAGAAAATATTCGAGGATGAAACACTTTGTTGAATTTCAGTCAAGTTCATAGCTCAGTTAAGAAGAAAATAATTAGGGCAAGATATTGCTTCTGGGTAGCTGAATACACAAGACATCAAGATTTTTCCTAATAACACAGGGCAGACAGCATTTGAATACCTGAAATGAGATGTGTCTTTTATTAAAAAAAGGCAAAAGACAGGAGAAATGTGTCCTCTATATCGAACCACAGAATAGGATGGTGACAGAGATGAGAACTACAAGTGATAGAAAATCAGTGTCCAGGCTTCTGTCATTGTGTAGAAAGGGTGCTAAAAATGTGCCAGTTAAGTGGCAGGCAGGAATTGACACTTTGCGGGCTGGAAAGGCAAAGTGGTTATTGTTCCAGATGGCCAGTGTGGCAGAAATTCACAGGCAGGTGCTATTTAAAAGGAAGGCACACAACATGTGTGGACTTATCTGGGATTTGGAATGAATCTAAACCTGTATGTAGAGAAATCAGAATCAGAGTACTCAGTTCAGAGGTCAACATTGGGGAATAAGATAAAGTGAACTGAATTTATAATTCTGGAAAGGATCAGTTTTGACTTCATGACCCATACCTGAAAATCACTGTACTGGTTTGAATTGTGTCTCCCCCCAAAAGTGATATCCACTTCCTAAATCCTGGTTTTTGTGATTATGACTTTATTTGGAAATAAGCTCTTCACAGATACAATTAAGATTTTTGAGTAAGATCACCTTGGATTTTGGGTAGACACTAAATGCAGTGACTAGTGTCCTTATAACAGAAGTAGAGGAAATTTAATACACAGAGAGAACATGTGAAGATGAAAGCCTGGGATGAAGTGTGTAGCTTCATGCCAAGTAATCCCAAGAGTTGCTTGTAGCCACCAGAACCTAGAGAGAAAAAGATTCTCCCTCATTATCTCCAGAGGGAATCAATCATGGCAACACTTAATTTGGATTTCTAGACTCCAGAAGTGTGAAAAAATATATTTCTGTTGCTATAATCTATCCAGTTTACAGCAGCCTGGGGAAACTATTTACTTACACCTAATTTCTGACAATGTTCTCTAGATTTTTTCATCCTTTGTGAAAGGAGTATTTGTTTAATCATCTTTGATTTTTCTTTCCTACTTTATTTTTAGCTCTGGGATTTTTTTTTTAAGTTTGTTAAGCTCTGGGAATGAATTAAAATGCCTCATGATTATACTAAAAAAGTTAATGTCTAGATGATTTTCAGTTGGTCATTAACTATGAAGCACAAAAATAAAAACTTTATTCAAAAGCTAGTTCTAGTATTTTTTGAAAAAAAATTTTTTTGCTAACTTATTCATTCATTTTAATCCATTTCAATTAATCAAATATTTACCAAATGCAAACTCTGTGCCAGACATATTCCTCTAGTTATTTGTAAATACATGATGGGTAAGAAATAAAAGGAATCTACCCTCTTTACATATGTATTTTGGCGCTACAGATAGGAAGTAAAAAAAATTAGCCAAATAAATAATTGCAGATTCTACTAAGTGTTGGTGACATCTCAGTTTTATTTTCCCAAGGTCCTGTCAGTATATTTTAATTTTTAATTATAATGGTCACTATATACTATATAGAACGAAGGGAGAGTACAAATTGAATATATAGCTTTTTAAGTCTAACTATTCACAGGATCCCTATTAGATTCCATCTCTATCATCACCTGTCATATGTATATGTTTATAGGTACTTTGAATTCACATTAAATGGAGAATCAAAGCTATCGAATTCACAGCATAGCATTGTTGTAATTTAATACCTAATTGAAAGTAAATAACCTCAGCAGTAGCCCTAAAGCTTATGTGTCGGTAACCTTACTATTGTCTTTCCTCTAATGCAAATGACTTAGGAATGCTGAAAAATTTATTCAGTACTATATGGATTATACAGAAGTATTAATGTTGTTGAAGTTTATTTAATTTTGAGAAGTCAAAAGATCAGAAAGCTCAGGAGTGAAAGTAATTTTATACAGCAGTTCACTATTTTCTTGTTTGTTTTTCTTCTGATTTCCCATGTATGGAGTGTTTGCAACATGAACTAGCTTCAATTTCACTTGAAGTTACAACATGATAGAATCAAATACCATCAGATATCAAGTATACTTTGATATACTGTCTGCTACCTAAGTATTGTAAGACCAGACCTCCCAACCTCAGCTCCAATATGCAGATTTTACAAAAGGAATGAAGGGAGACTCCATAACACTGATTCTTAGCAGGGTTTAAAAAGGGGATAGGACAGAAGATTTTGTGAAAAGAGAAGTATGTAAGTAGATTTCTTTGGTAAGAGCTATCTTGGTATAGTGCATCATCTTTAGGAAAGGGGTGGGGTGGAGTTACACTAACTCCCACTCCCAGTGTGAATGATTTTCAGGGGCTTCTTAAAGGATATGGGAAGACACAGAGGCTGCTTCTGCTTGGGAATTCTGAAAGCAATAGAAAGGTCAACACATTGTTTGAAACTCCGAGACAGGGAGGGATATAGTATTGAAACAGTTCAAGAGTCTGTTGAGTCAAAAGATAGATGGGTATTCCTATTATGCAGATGTGGGCTTCTGCAGAGACAGCCAGAAAGAAATAGACATGGATTCTTTTCCATAAAGTCTGCAAGAGGCAAAGAAGATTCAACAGAAAGAGACTGCAGGCCCAGGATGCAAGAAACAAGCATCCATCTTGGTCAAAAGAAATACGAAAGAGTTGTAATATAGAAATTCCAAGAAGACTTAAAAGAACCCCATTAAATGAACTCAGTTGCAAGCCTCTTCAGGACTAGAAGGGAATGTATCAAGCTTGTAAGGTCTATCCTATCTTATCTTTCCAAATTTTCTAACCTTTCATCCTAGAGGGAGTGTAAGAGAGCTAGGAGGGGTGAGAGAGCTAGCAGGGATATGAAAGAAGACAACCAGAAATTTTTAGGTTTCAATTTTTACTTTTGTAGAGATATGAAAAATCCAAATTCTGACTAGAGGCTTTTTTTCTGCTAAATTGACTATAGGATTGTCTATTACTTTAGAGTAAGGTACATTCGTGAAACTTCGGAAGACTTCTTAAGGGACAGAGGAAGCATGTACCCACTGAGGAAAGTTTTAAGAGAGTTGACGAAAAACATAAACATTTTGATTATAGTTCTAGCTCATACTTACTTAGCATACTAGTTACACTACATTATTAAACTATTTTCTACAGACAGAGATTTGAGATTTGAATCTTCATAATTTTCCGTAAAGTTTTGGTGACATTCAACTAAGAAAAATTCTTTGAGAAATAATAAGATCCCACAAAAAATGGTGCAATCCCATTATAAACTTTCAGTGTAGTATTTCAGTATTCTGACAATATAAACTTCCACAGGTGTCATAAAACATATGCTAATATTACAGTATTCATATTCAGGGTCTTTCTGTTCTATGTTACTTGTGAGGCCAGAAGAAGCAGTTGTTGAAGCAGAATTGCAGATTAACAAGGTGGTCCCTGTTCCTTTGCCTGCTGAGGGAGGCAAAATATAAGTCATATCAGCTTAGGCGGTAGTTCTCTCTTTTAGGGTATCCACATTATTTTCACTTACTTGCAGGTTTGTAAATCTTTAACTTTTATTCATGTGAATATTAGTTCCTAAGTATTTTTCAGAAGGTGTCATTTCCTTTTTAAAAAATAGTTATTCCCATAAAAATACTTTCCTCTTCTCTTTAATACAGTGATTACTTGGCAAGATTCAGATAGTGAAAATAGAGATAGTTATTCAGGCTCAAATATGTTAGTATATGGTCTACTTGATGAGTATGAATCTGGTGGTGCCTGCTGCCGTGGCCACCAAGCAGCACTGGTGACTCCCACATGGCCTCTTTTTCTATCATGGTGATCAGCATTTTAAAGGAAATAGAATTTCCTACCCTACAGGTAGTAGAAAATGTTATAGAAGTATGAGTCAGATGTGTCAGCTATACCTGGATGAAACATAGAACTACAAGTAAGCAATTTTCTTTTTAAAATGAAAGAACTATTTATATTAACAACTTTACCTCATCATTTAACTCAAACTATAGGAGGTTTTGCAGTTTAACTGCTTATCTGCAGAAAAAAAAAAACAATTCCAAGCCAAGTAAGGAAACTTTTTCAATTTCAATCCTGTGAATACATTTATGTTATGTCATATTTATTGGGTGAACATAATTTAAGGTGATAATTCAAAGAGAACTAGTTGAAAAAGAAATTCTTGCAATAATTAGCTGGGAAGTCTCTTCAATAAGAGTAATTGAAAAGATTAACTTTTTCTGATTTCATGAGAAAATTATTCTTGTTTTTAAGAGTAATTAATGTGAAAAGACACCCTCAAGTTTTTGTACATTTAGAAGTGGAACACTGATAAGTGTAAAATAGCATTATTTGTTTTTATTGTATTTGAACAAAAATTTAGTGCATGCTTCTAGAGTAATTTTGTATATGTAGTAGTTTCAAAATCAGTACATTCTGAAAATGAGCATTCATTATTGCACTATAGAGTGATGTGGCAAAGTCTTATAAAACATACAAAAATGCTTAAAATTCTTCTATCTGGCTTTAAGTAGGTTTTGATATCTGCATGAAGATTTCATTCTTGGTGTCTTATAGGGAATCATCACTTTTTTTCTTCATATATTTATGTCTATATCTTATTTTGTGGGTTGTATCTTTAGATACTTCAGTAAAATTTTTTTTTGCATTTTTTCATAATCTGTAAACTTGTTAATCTTATTTGTTGGAAGATTTTAGTGAAAATGTTATATACAGTTTTGGAGACAATAGCATAGTGAAAATGACATTATTGTAATTTTCTTGTTATAACAAATGCATAAAAATGTTAAAACTAGATTCATTTTTATGAAACCTTGAAGCTAAATGGAATCTACAGACTGTGAATGATTTCTCCCTTATACATATGTTAGCTCAATATCTACTTGCTTTATTTTTCTTCCCATTCAGTAATTGATACTCTTGTCCAGGTATCCAAATTCAAAATTGTGCTACCTTTATCTAAATGAACTTTCTCATTTTCATTCTAAGTAAGTTGCTCTTAGCCCTCTCTTCAACTGCATCTATTGTTGCTGTTTATCTTTATTTCTTCTACTGCATTTGGTATCAAGTTTTTATGTATAGTAGGTTTTCAGAATGTAGTTTAAATCAGAGGAATCTCAATATTAGCTTAATTTCATACATTTGGTGGTTGAACTGGGACTATTATTCAGATTTTCACTGTTGGTTTGATTTGTGACTATGTTTACATGTTGCCTGCCTGTAATAGTTTTTCTTTTATCTATTCAAGAAAATGATTTTTTTTTTAAAGATTTTTATTTATTTATGCATACAAGCACCGGGGTACAGGCCAGAGGGGGGGAGGTGAGAGGATTCACCACAGAGAGCAGGGAGCAGGGAGCACAACAGGCAGATCAACAGAAGTACACTGCTGAGGGGAGCAGCGGGCATAGCAGGAGAGGTCTGCCACACCATGTGGGTTCCCTCCCTGGCAGCAGCGATCGAACTCGTGCTGCGGTGGCTGCTGTTTGCTTCATAGTGCGTTGCTCAACCCACTGCGCCACCAGGGAGGCCCCAAGAAAATGATTTAATGGCACTTCTTTTAAGTCAGGAACTGTCTTAAGTGCGGATAATACAGTAGTAAGCAAAAGAGCAAAAAAAAAAAAAAAGTCATTGTTCTAGGAAAGCTGGTAAACTGGTGGGAAATATACATATTATAAGTTATAATAGTAAGAAAAGATAATTTTAAGTACTTATGTTCCAGGCGCTATAATGTGCTATACTACACTATTCAATAATATTTGGAATACTCTTCATATATTATTTCATTTAACTCTGTAACTTCCTAGTTTAATTAATTTATTTAAAAAGTTTTGATAATTCATTTTTTTTCTAGACACTATTCTCTACAGTGTTATGGATCAAATTAGCATGAAATTGTCTCTAGCAGATGATAAAAATGATATGGTCATTTTTATTATTAAATTAATTTATTTATATATATTTGACATCAATTGTAGTCCTTGTGGAGTTCCCACCACCATTTCACCAGTGCACCTTCACCTCAGTCCCTTGTGCTCTTTCTGCCTTCATCCCAGACCCTCTTCCCACCCCCTCAAGGTGCCTTGATTTGTCTTTTTGTTCTTATTGTGTTTTTTTTTTTTTATTGTTATTGGTCTTTTCTTTGAGCCCCCCCCACCCTTTTTTGGTTGATAAGTATTTTATTTTATTTTTTATTTTTTATTCTATTTTTTCCCTTTAATTTATATATATGTTTGACATCAATTGTAATCCCCATGTATTCCCCATCACCATATCACCAGTGCACCATCAACTCAGTCCCCTGTGATCCCATCTTCCCTCAACCCTCCCCTTCCCCCTCCCCACCAAGTGTCCCCAATTTGTCCTTGTCTTTTCATTTTTGGTTTTTGTGTCTTTATTGTTATTATTATTGTTGTTCTTATTCCATTCCTTGATCCTTATTTGGTTCCCTTATATTCCTCCTAGGGGAGGAACCATCTGGTATTTTTCTTTTGCCTTCTAACTTATTTTGTTGAGCATAATCCTGTCCAGTTCCATCCATGTTCCTATGAATGCGTCTAGTTTTTTCTTTTTTGATTGCTGAATAGTATTCCATCTTGTGTATGTACCACAGATTCCCGATCCACTCATCTGTTTTTGGGCATTTAGGTTGTTTCCAGGTCTTACCTATTGTAAAGAGTGCTTGAGCCCCCTTTTGTTATTCCTTTATATTCCTCCTAAAAGTGAAACCATTGATATTTTTCTCTTGCATTTTGACTTATTTCACTGAGCAAATTCTGTCTAGCTCCATCCATGTTTCTACAAATAACTCTAGTTTTTCTTTTTTGATTGCTAAATTCCATTGTGTATATGTACCACATCCTCTTGATCCAGTCATCTATTTTTTGGCATTTTGGTTGTTTCTAGGTCTTACCAATTATAAATAGTGCTGCAATAAACATAGGGGAACAGGTATTCTTTTGGATTGGTGTTTTTGTGTCCTTTAGGTAGATCCCTAGGAGTGGGATTGATGGGTCATCTGGTGGCTTTATTTTTAGTAGACTGAACCTTCATACACTTTCCATAGTGGTTGGATTAACTTGCATTCCCACTAGCAGTGTAGTAGAGTTCCTTTGGTATCTCATTGTGGTTTTAATTTGCATTTCCCTGATTATGAAGGATGTTGAGCATTTTCTCATGTTCCTGTTGACCATTTGCAGGAAATGTGGCCATTTTTAAATTGAAAAATTGGGTTAAGTGTCTTTGAGGGGGTTATATAATAACATAGGTGAAAGAGTAAACCTACAGCAGACCTGGTGGTTGAATATTCCAGAAAGATGAACAGGGAATATTAGCATATTGAGGTGGAAATGAGTTTGACTTTCTAAAATAACTGAGAGAACGAATGTAAAACTCCATTAAAATCAATGGGGAGGGGTCAGTGTTTGATTCATGGGGTGATTCCAATGGTGAAGGGTAAGTTGGAGGTACTGGCAAAACCAGAAAAATATAGGACCTTGTAGAAGACAACTACAAGTTAACATTTCATTATAAACATGATAGAACACCTTTAAGGAATTTTGAGATGGAAAATATTCTATAATTTATTTTTCAAGAATCTGGGACTACTACTACTCTGAGGCAACTCTAGCCCACATATCACATATACTTTACTTTGTTCATATTTACATTTCTTGACTTATTATTTTTTTGTTTTCTACTCTTCACTTACCTTAAAATAATAGGTACATGAATTTAATCGTAAACTAAAAAAGACTCACTCATTTCATGTAGTATATACTTAAGTCATTTCAGAAGAAGAGATTTTGTTTTGTTTTGAAAGGTCTCCAGACATGAAATGAAACAAAGACGGATTTTTGATGCCAAAGACAGATTTTGTTTTTCTCTCTAAAGACATTGTGTCAAGGATCCTTGATTTTAAATGGCATTAGTGTCGGTATTCATGAAAATCAGTTGAAAACTCATTCTTTGATTGTCTAGGGAGACCAAGCTCTTCTCTTTTAAGTCACTATGAATTTCCAAGTATCCTTCTGTCAGGTGGAAAGAATACTAAGTCAGAAATAGAATTTCAAAGCCAAACTTTTGTCCAGATGTGGTCAGAAAAGGAGCTACACTGAAAATTGAAGAGAAGTAGAAAATCCAAAACAATGACAGAGAATGAAAAGGAAATGAATCAGAGTTAGAGGACAGCAAGAAGGTAGAAAAGGGCAGAGTAAAAGAGGAGAGCAAAATGGGACAGGAAGCAAGTTTAATGTTGACAGCATGAAATTGTGAAGGAAATACGTAGCATAAAGAGGGCTTTTCTTCCTGAAAAGATGACAATCAAAGAGAGATAGTTTAATAGTTGATAATGGAAACACTAATGTCATGAACAGAAAGAAAAATTTACTGATGAAAGATTTCATTATAAACTGCAAGGAACTGAGACTGTAAGTAAGTGTATAAGGAAATCATAATAGAATTGGTTAGAATATTTACAAAAGTAAGATTGAGATTGCAGAGACTTTATTCATAAATGGAGACAGTATCCACTAATTACAGTTCAAATTTGATGCTTCATCTGTTCTGAGTATTTACATTTCACCCTGTGTTTTTCAAAGGTGAATTTTAAATCCACTTTTGCAATGTAAAATATCCTTATTTGTTTAATGTGTTCTTATCTCTTTGAATCATATAAACTCTGATTCAATTAGGTAGATGGTGACTCCTGGGTTGCCTTGAGATTTATGAACACATATTTTTCATTTTTAAAACAAATCAGATAAGGAAAGGTCTGCTCAATGAAACATAGTCATTTATCATTTTCAGGAGAGGGAAATTTGTTTGCTATTTTATTACTGCTGTGAATCTAAATTATCTTACAGGTGTTTCAGAGATCTGTCTAGATCTGATAAGTTCTTTCTATTTGAAATAAATTGATTCTATCATCCCAGAGAGGATAACTGTGCCATATGCCCTGATGGTTCACAGTTCTCAGTAAACCCCGAGAATATGAATGTGAAGTATAATGGGTTACTGAATTTAGAGGAGGCATAAGTGTCCTCAGAAGCTGGTAGTTTTCTAATCAGCAGTTGGTTTTGAGTTGGTATTTTACACTTTCAGGCTAATCATAAAAGGGGCTATTAGTATGTAGTGGATTAAAAAAGGTGGTTTATATTAATAACATTTCTTTGATGTAAGAAGAAAAATAGCCATTGGTTATCAAATCTTTATATAGTATAGAAAATAATCTTAAAAGGGTCTGAAGGTCATCAACTTTCTTTTGATTAAATGTGAAAGACTTGCAATTGCTTTTCTCTTAATTGGAAGCACACTCTTAGATCTGAAAATGAAAATTGAAAGTTGAAGAGATGTGGCTGATGAAGAAACTGAGGTTCTGTAAGGATAAATGACTTGTCTGAAGTCTTAACACCTTCTTGGAAATCCTTATCTTCTGAAATATGTTTTCTGATATGGCTGATTGAATCCACTATCATCACTTAATCTTTTCTATGCAGTATGAAAATTCTTAGTGTTATTTGAAAAAAATAATAATAAGTTCCAGGGAAGAGATCTGTAAGATTACACATCTTTTGTTTAATTTTGATTAGTTGATGTTATTCATATTTTTAAAGAATAAAAGAGTGTGATAGATACAAAGTAATATATTTAAAATAGCCTTAATCCTGTTTTATCCCTTTGCCTTATAAATAGGAAAATCCCTTTCTCCCTCAAATATTTGAAATGAATAGTCATTAAAAGGAACAACTGACAGGTAGCTATTGGTCAGTGCTCTGAACATTAAATGATCTTTGTGTTCATTTTTCAGGATTCCAAATGGTTATGCATAGTAATTGACTCTTTCAAATCAATCCTGTTCCCTATTTATCCGAACACTTATTTCTAGTTGTCAGCTTGTCTTTCCTGGATATAACCGTGTTACTGAAGGCCCCTTTCAAGAAACTAAGCTAAGCTGTCATGGCCCATCTGGGGAGGATAAGTATGAGACAGAGTAACACCACAAAGTTACTTAAAGAAGCCACAACAGTAGAAGCTTGAGGGATTTTGCCCAGAGCCTAGCATGTGCTCTGTGTTTAGGCCCATAGCTCATTATTGGACAGACACCCCCTGACTGTGAGCAATTTTTATTTCTCGAGGCCTGCTGATACTGGCTATGGTCCTGTCATTGATTTGAACATAATCTGTGTGTTGCATCTTTATTGGATTGCCATGATTCATTTAAAAGAAAATGTTTTTGATCTTTGCTGACTGGCTTTCACGGTAGGGTGGGGTGGGTAGAATTTTGGTGAGCAGCCTAGAAAAGAAAACACTTTCAGTGTTGCTCTTGGGTTTATGGCTGGAAGGGAGAACAGCTAAAACACATTAGTCCTTTTGCTTTTTGACTGCTTTAGCTAGGGGGCCCAGATTCATGATCCATTTTCTGTTTCCTGTCCAGCATCTATTTGATGCAATATGCTCCATGTCTCTTTTCATTAACTGAGACCTATATGATGTCAATTGAGAAAAACAGTAGCTGATGTTATGAAATACTTGCAGTGGCATGACAAAGATCAGTTATAAAGGCCTTTTACTTTGTTCCATTGTATATTTTACTATTGTGTTTTATGCCTGCAGCTTGGCTGTATTGAAAGAAAATATTTCAGCTGGGCCCTGCTGAGTTTTTTTAACTTGCCTTTGAAATGCTAGATAACAGTGAGCTCCAGCTATGGCAAACTCCTGACATTAACAAATGTGGGACAAGTAACCCCACTGAGGCACATAACAGCCATGCAAACACTCTACTTAGAACCAAACCTACAAATTGAAGGCATAATCTGCTCAAAGGGTAAGTGAGGTTTGGATTAACTTTAGTGTCACAGATAAAGCACTGCTGATGACTGTAAATTACATCCTGCAACAAAGTGGGAGGTGCCATCAGATCAGAGCACCTCCAGGAGATTTGGTTTGAAAATGGGAGAGGTGACACCATGTGCTTAAGAAAAGAGAAAGAACATGAAGTTTTACTGTTAACTCAAGGCAAAATTCATAGGGAGTACAAAGAATCTATAAACCTGTGTTCATTCACCTTTTAAAATGTACCTTAAGACTACTTAATACATTAGCAGATAATTACTTTTGCAGTTTACATGAAGTTTAGTGCTCTACTGTCATATTAATAGGAGAGATGCCATGGAGACTTCATGTTAATTGTTACACAATACCAACAATGTAGAACAGTGCTAGCAAAACAAAATGAGAACTTGAAAATAGTTTGAAAGCAAGTTATAGAGTTTATAATAGTTTATATAACATAATAGTTATAATAGTTTGAAGTGATCGTGCTGAAAAAAGATCCCAGCAAGACACACTAATTGATAGGATTCTGATTTTTGTTGTTCATAGTAATTGTACTTCATTACTATTAATTACTTAATTTAACTAATAAATACTATAAATGGATTGTGAATTCATTATTGTGTACATCTGTACCATGCATAAAGAAAATAACTACTAAAAGAATTCACACATTAAACTTATATTCCAAACACAGAATGTTCTAAGACAACATAAGTAATTGTTTACAGTAAACCAACAACTGGTATCACTACTTAATAATATGAATGCATTTTAATACCATGTAATGAACAATATTCATTTAGCCTTATTAGTGTACCTCCTTAATTTTTGGAGAGGTGTAGAAATTCTTTCTAAATACCTCAAATATTTTTAAGGAAAAGTGGATTTTCCTTAACATTGATAAGAACAAGAAGTTTTTGATAAACAGTAACCAGTGTAAACTAATAACTTGGCTTTGATGGCTCCTCAGTAGCTGCTCCCATATTATACAGTTTGTTCAACATCCCTTTAGGGGAGGGTCACTTAATCCCCTGTTAGTATCAAACTATGGGCCACTATGCTTAATGTGGTTCTATTCTTTGATGAAAATTACACAGAAATTTTAAATATCATGTGAGGGGTTAAATTTATTGGCATCTGTTTCGAGCATTATGTCTTTAGCTGGCAGTTGTTCCAAACTCTACATTATTTGTAAAACTGGTTCATGAATGAAGATTTTAAAATGGTTAGTTGTCTCGTTTCCATGGAAACCAGCAGTAATTGACACTGATTGCTGAACTCAGGGAAAGTAGAATCAGAAGGTACCATTATGAAGAAGGCACCTCTATAAAGTATAAAGGCAAATTAGCTGCCAGAAATAACTATTTTATGTTAGGTTTATTATCCATGTAAAGCAACTTTCTGTACATAAAGCCCAGTTTATGTGCAAAGGGGTACTAAAAGGCTTCTTTCACTTTCCCCAGAAAATGCATCTACTAAGATGTGAGTACATGTGCCTGATTGAGAAGTAAAGAAAAAAAATAAAGCCAAACTGATAGTTTTTTAAAATTGCAAATACCAATTATAACCTACCATTTCACTGGTAGACAAGGAGTACAGCACCAGCATGCTATTTTCTGTGATATATTTAAAGCTGACTTGAGGGTAGATGTTCAAGGGATCCTCTCAGGAGTTCGCCCACAGCAATTGCCTCAAATATAAAAGACTTTCCTTATCCTCCTTGTCTGTGAGCATGACAGGGAATACCAAAGCAAAAAAAAAAAAAAAATTAATAAAAAAATCATCAACTAACCAATACCTCAAAATATAAATAATCTTTATAATTTATAGTATCTTTCTTAATAGGGAAGAAATTAAAGGCAGGAACTAGGTTTCTAAAATTTCTTAAAAATCACATTTCTAAACCTTGGTTGTAGAAACATCATTATTATTGAAATGGTTTTCTTCTTATAACATTGCATGGACACACATGGTATCTGGACACTAAAACTTATATAGGTACTTATACTTTAAGGCTTCTCAACATTTTTTAATAGAAAATAATATATAGACAATAACAAAACCCACACCTATTAAGTAGATTTCATTCATCATATTCTCTTAGTATATGCATGGCCTCTTTGTTGTCCATGAACCCCTACATCATATATGACATTTTTTGTGTATGGATATTTGCTTAGAATGTGGGTGTGCAACTTTTAGTAAATTATCAAGACTTCAATTAATTTTAAAAAAGTCTAATTCAAAAAACCCTGGAGATCCTTAAGATTCTTCCAGGGAATCCAGGGTTCAAAACTATTTATATAATAACACTAAGACATTACATGTTTTTCACAAAATTGATGGTGGGTAAAGTTAATCACTCAGCATAAAATCAACACATTTACATGAAGCTATATAATCATCGGTGTATTGTTCAATGCCACAAACTCACAGTTTAAAAAAATTCAATTTACAAATGATAAAGCACAAACATTAATTTTACTGAATCTTGATTACTAAATATGTATATTTTTTATATTCTGCATGATAAAATATAAACTATGTATAAAACATTTATAAAGTATAGAGAAATATGGTTGTTTTAGGGAAAGCATTTGTGCAATTAAGAAGGAAGTAAAGCTAGGTGCTTTATTTTTTAACCCCCAAGCATAATTTTTACTTTAAAGAACGATGATAGACTATCCAGGGTTGGGTAAAGGAGACACACTCCCTGGAAATGAATGAAATTATCTTATCAAAAGAAAACTGGTAGTTGTCAATAATAAAATTTGAACATTTGAGAAGAATGCTCAGTTATATGCCATTAAGGAATTGCATATTAAAACAATGAATAGTAAAGATACAAAACACTGACAGTGCCAAATATTGACAGGGATGGGGAGAAACAGGAATTCTTCATGTGTGGAAATGCAAAATGAGGTAGTCACTTAGGAAGACAGATTGGTAGTTCTTTACAGAACTGAATATATTCTTACCATGTGATTCAACAGCCATGTTGTTCGGTATTTACCCAAAGGACTTGAAAACTTATGTCTACATGGCAAATTGTTATAGAAGCTTGTTTGTAATTACCAAAATATGAAAGCAATCAAGATATTTTCAGTAGGCTAGTGAATAAACTGTGGTACTTCTAGACAATTAAACATTATTTGGCACTAAAAAGATTGAGCAATTAAGCAATGAAAAAATACAGAGGACACTTAAATGAAAGAAGTCAATCTGAAAGGCTACATTTTTTACTGCATGATTCTAATTTTATAATATTCTGGAAAAGATAAAAAGGGGAAAGATCAGTGTTTGGTAGGGAATGGTAAAGAAAAGTATGAATTAATAGAGTACAAAGAATTTTTCAGACAGTAAAACACTTCTGTATAATACTATACTGGTAGATAGATGTCGTTACACATTTGTCAACACCTATAGAACATTAAGTGCAAACAATGTAAAGGATGGAATGTGGACAATGGCATGTCAATGTAGCTTTGCTTATGGTAATATCTATACCATTTTGTTGTATGGTGTTGATAATGTGGAAGGTATGCATGTGTGAAGTTCATGGGAACTGTATTTTCTGCTCAGTGTCTGCTAGATCCTAAAATTGTTCTAAAAACTGAAGTCCAAAAAAAAAAAATCATTATGGGTGAAAATACCATGCAAAATGCCATATAGTAATAAAAGTTTCATTCAAAAGATTGAACAAAGAATTTTAATGAAATAGAATACAAAGTCTCCTAATATGGTGATAAATTCCACAAAACAACACATTTTTAAGACATTACCACTTACAGTATTTTGCTTTAGTACCAAAAACGAATATCCACAATTATCTTAAATAACTATTAAAATCCTCCTCCCTTTTCTAGTTATAGATCTGTGTGGGTTATAACTTTCTTCATTCACTTCAACAAAAATAATACATTGGAACCAATTAGATGAAGATGGAAGAGTTTAACTTATCTTCTGTTAATATATAAACTTATGAAAATGACTAAAAAAAGGTAAAATGATACCATTCTCATTAAAAAGCATAGCTATTTTTCTTGAAATTGTTATTTATTTTAAATATAAAATCTAAAAGTGAATTAATATATAAATGTTTTGAAATATCTCAGTTTTAATTTTTAATGTGGTAACCACCAATTGATAGACCCCACATAAACCAATGTTCTTTGACATCCCCAATAATTATTAAGTCTTTTGAGACCATTTGGGGGCCTTGAACTGCAATAGAGTTGGTATTTATTTTCTGGACTTCATATATTTAGTTTCTTGATTCTCCATTTTCTTCAATGACTTAGACTTCTAAAAATTTAGCAATTATTATGAGTGTGCCACTTTTATTTATACTTATTAATGTTTCATATACTTCTTTTCCAAGTTACCTAGAACAATTTGTTTTATTAATTCTTCTCTAAGTTATGACAATTCCAAGGTTAGTGCTTTTGTAAAAGTTAATCTTATATTTATTTCTCCAGGACCTTGACTTGTCTACTTAGCATACAGAGACAGTATGCATATTATAAAGATAAATAAGCATTAATGTAAATTCAATTGACTGGTTTTTATTATGGAGTAAAATATATAAGGAGACAAATTACCTAGTATTAAACAAAACAAACACAAAATCCAAACAAGTTACTAAAATGTCAGTCAACAGTCACTATTAATATGCATGCCTCAGTTAAAAGAACTATTTTTAGACAAAATACATCATACATTCCATAAAATCATAACAAAAATGTGCAGTTTTACTAACTTGGTAAAATTTAATCACTTCATATTTAAGAGGAAACTAAGTCTAATATGAAAAATATCTGTTTTAGATTTTCAATAATTTTAAGAATCTCATCATTGTTTATGAACCATACAGAAAGCCCATGTGAAGAAAATCAGTTCTCCTTTCTTTCAAAGAGATCCTAAGCTTTATGTTATTTCCCCCCCATGATTATGATACCATATGTGATGTGGTTATTAAGTCAGATTCTTAATGAAATCAACTTTCAGTTCCAAAGGCGCTGAAATTTATCCAGTAATCAATCTACATGTGGTTGTAATGCAACTACATGTGGTTATTTGAGTTTACTATAAAGTGTCTCCTATTTTCTGTCTTTTCTGATTTCATTTTGGCCTGAAAGAAAAGCTACTCCATTATATTGTTTTTCTTTTTTCCTTTCCTGTGAAATCTCTGATCAACATATTTTGAAATAAATTATTGCTTAGTGTCAATAAGGCATAAGGAGTATAGGTAATAGAATGGATCTTAAATTTTTCCTACATCAACAACCATATTTTGCTGATAAGGAAATCTGTGACTGTAATGTACTCAGCACCACAGAAATAATAGATAAGAACAGAAGATTTAGAATTCAGGTTGAAATCTCCTTGCCATTTTGATTAAAGACAGTGATTATTAGATTAGTAGGGTAAAATATTTAACATTTATTTAAAAAAATTGTTGGTAAAGAGAAATTTTAGCTTTAAGACAAGTCATGGACATAAATCAAATTTATCAAGCTGTAGTGGAGCCACAGCACATGCTTTGTCTTTAAATGCAGCCATATAAGTCATATTGGGCACTACAAATGATGAATCAGATTGCTTGGCAGTTGTGAGAAGCATTTTAAGTAAGACTCCAAGCAGGAATAATACTTCATACTAAAAAGCCTTAAACCCAATAGGCAAACCACTTAGCACCACAGCACATTATAAGGTGGATCCTTCAGACAAAAAGCAGTCTTTAGGAGCAGACACTGAGAGAGCACATTATTACGTGACACAGAGCTGCATGAGGAGACTCACCATCTAACACATTAGAAGGTACCAAAAACTTCCTTAGAAGGCAAGTCTAAGTATTCAGTAAATGTTCTTGAGCCAAATGCATGAGCAAAAACTAAAATTTAAAAATAAGATTTCTGAAGTAAGTGAGTAGGGCTATTTTTATGCGCTAACAGTAGTATTAAGAGTCACAGAAGAGGATTTCAGAGCAACTGTACTGACATCATCACCTGATCTTGCTACTTAAGGGTTTCATCTCTAATTCCTTAATGTGGGCGAGACAGAAACATAGTAAGAGTCTACTGTGTACTCTTCATATTCACTGTATATGCTCTCAAAGTATATAATTCTCATTGTAAAAGTGAGTTTAGATATTATCAAATGGTGCTTCTGTTGCTTATTATAACTTCTAGTGTTTGAGGAAGAGATATAGGAAATTGATTGATCAGTGGTTTTGTCTGAATGTTCGAATCAGAACTTAGGTACAAGGACTGACTGCACCTGGTTCTGTCCATTCTGAATCATTGGCCCGAGTTCTCTTTCCATTAACTCCCCCCAGAGAATGTGACTTGTTCCATGTAAAGCTCTGTTGTAGTGTTAATTATCTGAGTTCATTGTTTTGATATTTTCATGCTTCAGCAGAATATCATATATTGCCAGCATGATTCTTTTCAGTTTGCAAAGAAAACCCACAATGGGATTTTAGCAAAAGCTATTTGCAATAGTCCAAGAAGAACTTCCTTTTACATAACAAAGCGCTATTTCCAAGATTTGATTTTGTCATTGCTTTTCGTTTTCTGTAAAGACTGCTTGATACAAAAGGTCAAGGTATCAGCAAAACATAGACAGATTTTTGCTGAATGACATAAACCTGTCAGAATGCTGAGCTTTGATGTTCCATTAAGTGATCGATGTAGATTACTGACTTTTGGCTAAATGCTACTCAACCAGATAAGGTCAATACCTGTTAGTTCATTGGTAGAATAATTAATCAATCAATACAGGATGCTAGAAGTCAGGGAGAATTATTGCCAGACTTGAAATTCCGGCTTTGGTCACAGAATTATTTAAAAACATCCTTGCAGCATTAACCCCCTCTGTGCAGGGTTTATTGTAGCATTATGTATCCAGGGAAAGGAAAGAAAAAAATTCCAGTGAGCAGTACTTCTTGTAACCTTGAGCTCCCCAGAAGGAAAAGCCTCTAACAAGCTGAGTGCATCATCATTAGTTCTTCCTTTCACATCATCTGGCTCTGCTTGTAAAATAATTACATGCAATTTTTCTATTTTACAGTTGGACCACATGACTCCCTGTTCTTTTGCACAGCGACTCACCCCTCCCCCAGACTGCCTGGTTGGAGGTTGGAAATGTTCACCTTTAAACATCTCAGCCAGAGGCTTTTATGGTGGCTGTTACAATATTTCCTAAGAGCTAAAAAATAATCCATCTGATTCACAGAAAAATTATCTCTTCACACTATTTTCTATGTCTAATTCCACTAAAATTTTTCTTCTTAGAAATGCACTGACAATTTCTTATATTTTTCAGAGTTGTATATGTTGCAATTTCTTGAACTTATGAATTTGGAACAATTCATAATAGCTCTTACAAGTGGATAATTATTTGTTGGTTCTAAGTACTTGCTGATTCTTATTCTGTGAAATTGAAACATTATTTTTCCTGCATCATGTCACAAACTATTTTTTGTAAAATTAATGACAATGCTTTTATGTATTTCAACAAATAATTATAACATTTATTAAGACTCAGGCATTGAATTCCTTTACACTCAAGGATTCAGACATTTACCCAACACTTTGGTATTTTATTTCTGTATCATTTCTACATCTCTTATTCCATTTAATCCTTTCACACTCCCATTGGGAAGATAATAGAAGGACTAGTGTTGCAGTGTGTCAGAAGAAACTAAGTCACATAAGCCTTATTTCTTTCAAAACCTACTTATTTAGAAAATAACTTGAAAACAGAATACAGAATTCCTAGGTCTTTAGGAATCTAGCATGAAAATAATGACAATTTTCATTCTGGTGGTATAAACAATATACCAAATATGATATGGTCTGAGATTCTCTGAGAGCTGTTAAGTTCCTTTGTGTGGAGTCATCCTTTCTTCATATAAAAACACAAGTGAAGAGAAAAAAAATGAGATTTAAGTTAAATGTTATTATGTACCTCAAACAACCATACTCAGCTGATTCCTGCCTCAACAAGCTTTGAACATGTGTCCCTACACCCTAAAGCATTTCCACACATCAAACACCATCAATATCAGCAGCAATCACAAGTACAGCCCAATGAGCTGACTGTCAGAAGATGGAGAGGAAACTGAGTTCCTGGAACATCCATTGGCTTAGTGAGAGAAATTACCTTAGAACATGAGACAAGGCTCTTGCATGGACACGTGTGTGTTATGAAGCCAGTGAGCATATTCTTCTAGAGAGAATTGGTGTGGGATTATATAGGAATGGGTTCTCCCCTCCTTAGCAGAACTCTTCTGGAAGGTGGGGGAATTTCCACCTGTGTGCCTACCCATGTGGTTTCAAATAAGCCAATATGTGACTACTGCATGAACTGTTAACCCTGAAATGTGGCGTTTCATTATAGTGCATATTCTGAACAGCCATAATTTAGGTTAGATTTCACTAGAAGTCAATCTTGACTTACTATTCCTATTACCCTTAGATGAATCTATGATTCTTCCCTAGAATGAGGGTGTTTTCTGTGTTAACACAATACTATGGATATAGTGCTGTCTAGTTTCTGGGTCCAGACCTTAAGAGAAAGATAACTTCCCCTAATTAACTCTCAGAGTATGCCCTCTGGGAGCCTTACAATGTCAGAGAAGCTTGAATACCCTGAGACCAGCACACTGGAGATGCCAAAAGTCAAGATTTTGGTTAACAGTTTCAGTGAGTTCAGTCTTGCAATCATCCCTGCCAAGTCATGGATTAGAATCATCTTGGACCAGTCAGCCCATCAACTGACTACCACCAACTGGTTTCAGCCAACACAGAATAGAAGAATGCCCCAGTGGGTACCTGCTTGAATTCTTGATAAGCAAAATAAGATGGTTGTCATTTTAAGCTACTGTATTTCAGGAATAATTTGTTACTAGGGATGGGTAAGTCAAACAGGTGATGACCATAGGAAGATCTTGTAGGAGACTGGGGGAAAAGGCAAGCAAATATAATACATTAATGAACAATTTCTGTGGTTAACTGAGTCTCAATATTCAGGAAACTGGAGACTAAGCGGAATGCAGTTAGGGGTTGACAATTGCAGTTCTGGGCCTAGGCTTGGTTGTACTAGCTTGTTCTATTTGTAATCTTTATATGTTCCTGACCTGAGATTAAAGCCTTCTGTAAGAGCCCAGTGTGTTCATAGTAAGAAACTGATGATGTACAACTTTTCGAGGGAAAGGTTGGTACTGAAAATATGCTACAACATGAAGGGTTTTTGAAAATGGTTTCAGGGAAGATGTACAGGGACTGCATTCTCTGACTTTTCTGAAAAGTTAAGTTATTGTAGATATGTGAATTCTACTTTTATTCCCAACTCCTAGGGACTTAATTATTCAAGGTCCAACTCAAAAAGCATCGATCACTTGATGCCTCTTTTGACCTACTCTAAGCAAATTGAGTCTTACTTACCTCTATCCTTGGAACGTCCATTCCACACCCCTCACAATCCAGGTCTATAGTTGAAGCAGGAATCAGTTGAGTATGGTTGTTTGAGGTATATAATAACATTTAACTTAAATCTCATTTTCTTTTCTCTTCACTTGTGTTTTTATATGAAGAGAGGATGACTCCGCACAAAGGAACTTAACAAAGTCCAATAGGTAGCATTGATCACCATGTCCTGATGATGCCATCTCAGTTTCATCTCCAGCCTCCTTTTCCATGTATCTTAGCACACACATCTCTCAATGTTGTGCCATTGCTTATGCTGCCTCCTTGCCTACGTTTTCCTCTTCCAATACAGATGCAGATTTTTGTTCCTCAAAATAGTTTTCAGGTCTTACGTCCAAATATTTAATCCATATTGATTTAATTTTTGTGTATGGTGTGTGATGGTGGCCTAGTTTCATTCCTTTGCATGTGGCTCTCAATGTTCCCAATACCATTTGCTAAACAGACTTTTCTTTCTTCAATATATACTCCTTTGTTGTCAATTAACTGTCCCTATATGTGTGGGCTTATTTCTGGGATCTCAATTCTCCATTATTCTTCCTGTTGGTTTTTATTCCAGTATCATGCTATTTTTATTACTCATTTGTAGTACAGTTTGAAGTCTGTGAGTGTGATACCACTGTTCTTTTTTGTCAGGATTGCTTTGACTAATGAGGGTCTTTTTGGTTCTATATGAATTTCAGTAATGATTGTTCTGTTTCTTTGAAGAATGCTGTTAAAGTTTTGATAGGGGTTTTATTGGATCTGTGTTTTGCTTTGGGTAAAATGGCTATTTTAACAATGTTAATTCTTTCGATTCATAGCAGGGATTATCTTTCCTTTTCTTCCTGTATTTAATGTTTTTATTAGGAAGTATTTGGCTAAATGTCTGTATATTTATTTTTTGGCTCATTTAAAAAACTGATTTGCTTGTTTTCTTGTCATAGAGTTGAAGAATTCTTTATATATTCTCAATACACATTATTCACCAGATATGTGATTTACATGTTTTCTCCTGGTTTGTGAGTTATGTTTTCTTTTTTTCATGGTATCTTTTAGTAACATTGATACTAAAACATTCAGTCACAGTGTTTAAAGAAAAGATTTCTATAAGTCAGTCTTTCCTACTGATATCTGTGCAGACAGAAGCGGAGTATAATCACTGATGCGTCCACTTACTCCACCTACTGGCACAGTGCTCCTTAAGAATTATTGAGAAAGACAAGCTTAAAAGCTTACTCAAAAACTCACTATTGGTTGAAACATCAAAAGGAATAGGGAGCAGGGGAGGGGACTGGGCAACAATAAAGGGGGAAGCACCAACAACAAAGGGGAAGCACTGTGGTGGTGGACTATGCGTGATTTGGTGTTAGGTATACTATGGTGGTGATACCTGACAGAAAGAATCCTACTACCACAATTAAAAGAATTACAAAAAAAAAAAAATTGAGAACCTACTTGGAAAAGCACTTTTCTAACTTCTTTGAATAATGTAATTGTTTTAATCATTACAGGAATCCTAGAAACTAGGCCCTATTGAAACTGAAGTTCAAGAAAGTAAGTTAACCCTGAGGTCATTTGGAGGAAATGGCAGGACTGGGATCTGATCCTTAGGCCTGGCCCTTGATCCCCACACTACTCTGTCTTCATTAGTGTATTTCCCTGGGGGCCATTAGAATTAGGACATGCAAATATGTACTTCCCCATTTATTTACTGAATGCCTTTTAAAAATATCAAATTGTCATCAGACTCAAGAAAAATACACAAATTCAGTATTGTGGGAATCAGAACCAGAGTTTGAGTTATCATTAAATTCAATGTGATGAACAACTACAGGAACCTGTCTGGTCACTAGAATTTCAATTTTCCAGCGATGGAGATAACAATGTAAAATGGTGGGATAAAGTCTTCCTTTTGGAATGCATCAATTGTGGATAGATTTGCCTGCAAAATGACTCTCAGATTCTTGATAAAGGGATAGTAACATATTCCATATATGATTGTTACAACTAACAGTTATTATTAAAAATGTATTATGGCTTATAGATATCAGTTGTAAAATATTATTAATACTATCTTAATCTCAGTGTAAGGATTGCATGAGATAATTTATGAAAAAAAGTTTTGCCTATTATTTGGGAACTAGTGAAGGGCTGAAATAGCTTTTGCATTTATTTTTCAAGATTTATTTATTTATGAATACAAGAGCTGGGGTACAGGGAAGAGGTGCAGGGGGTGAGAGGATTCACTAGAGACAGAACTGGAACAGAACAGGCAGATTAACTGAAATACACTGCTGAGAGGAACAGCAGGCAAGGCAGGAGAGGTCAGCTGCACCATGGTGGATCCCCTCCCTGGCTGGGGATCAAACCTGAGCTGCTGTGTCTTGGATGCTTCACAGTGTGGTGTTCAACCCACAGCACCACCAGAGATGCCCAGTTTTTGCACTTTTCAAGAGCCACATCTCATTTTCTTTTAGTTCTGCTTTCAACTTTCCTGATTTGAGAAACATAGCTGTGGTATGCATTTATTGAAGTATATTTACTTTTAGTAACACCCTTACAAAGTTTACCTTATGAATCAAGTAGCTGAATTGAATTAAATAGCTGGGTATTCTTATAAAAGTTTATCATTTAAATACTTTGAAGTACAAATATGTTAATTTATTCTATAGAATTGTCACTGTATGTGACATTGTATAAGAAATTGTAATTTAAAATTTATCATTTTAAAAATAAAGTCATGGGAAAATATGTGGGAATGAAGACAATGTTGGCTAAAGTTAGACAAAATAAAGGTTGGAATTGTTTAGTTTTTAATTTTAGAGCTAAGAAAGCAAGGTAGAAAACTGATTTATTTTCAATGTCGTTAAGTATTTATTTTTTAAGCCATAGTAAATGCTCAATACAAATGAAGGTGTATATATTTATCTATATATTTAAATTTTGTTTTCAGTTTTATTGAGGTATGATTGACAAATAAAAAGCATATGTAGTCAAGTTATACAACATGATTTTTAATGTGCATAACATGTTGATTTAACATATATATATGATTTAACATAAATATAGTGAGATTATTGCCACAATCAAGTTAATTAACATATCTATCAGTTCACATGATTATCTTTTCATATGTATGTGAGAACATTTAAGAGCTACTCTCTTAACAAATATAAATACATAATACATTATTATTAACAATAATCACCATGCTGTATATTACAACCTAGAATTTATTATTCTTATAACTGGAAGATATAACTTCTTAAATGACATTTCCTACAAGCTTTTTCTTTGTTTTGTAAACATTTCTGTCATTGTAACATATTTAATGTATTATCAACAAAGATTATAATATAACTGCTTTATTCATGTAGACTATACTGATTTATTGGGGAAATTGAAACTTTCCCATTATTAAATGTCTAATAATTTGTATTTGAAATAACTCAATCATGAAAGCAATTGCAAACATTTAGGTCTTTTTATTGTATTCAGTCAATTTGTAAATCTTTTTAATATTTTACTGAAAATTTAAAATGACTCTTTTAGAATAAAAACATAACATTATGGAATATATAATTTTTTTTAGATTTATTTATTTATGCATATAAGAGCTGGGGTACAGGCCAGAGTCTAGGGAGGTGAGAGGAGTCACCAGAGACAGAGTGGGGAGCAGAACAGGCAGACTGACTGAAGCACACTGCTGAGGGGAGCAGTGGGTGAGGCAGGAGAGGTCTGCTATGCCATGTGGGAGCCCTCTCTGGCTGGCACAGGGATCAAACTCATGCTACAGTGGCTGTGGTTTGCTTCATAGTGCATTGCTTAACCCACTGTGCCATCAGGGAGGCCTGGAATATATAAACTTTTAGTATTATCATATGATTTATTATTTTCTAATTCACATCATCATAATTTATTACTTTTCTTAGGGTTAAAATATTTCAGAAACACAAGCACATTCTATTTAATTTAACTTATTTTTTATTATTATATAAGCTTCAGGTGCTCATCATTGAGAATCAACATGTGTATATATTATATTAAAATCACAGCTAAAAGTTCAAATGTATTTTATTTAAAACAAAAAGAGAGGCCTCCCTGGTGGCACAAGGGGTTAAGGTATAGCACTGTGAAGCTGTCTGCAGCCACTGTAGCACAAATTCAATCCCAGGCCAGATGGTACTGCAGATCACTCTTGCCTTGCACACTGATCCCCACAACAGTGTATTTCAGTCTGTTTGACTGTTCCACTCCCCACTCTGTCTTTGATGAATCCTCTTAACCCCTCTCCCCCCACCCTGCCTCACAGCACCTCTGGCCTACTGTACCTTGGTTCTTGTATGTATAAATAAATAAATCTTTAAAAAAAAAAAGAAAAGAAAAAAGTAAGGCCATCACTGTGAGAGGTGAGGAAAAGACTATTTTCCAAATACTGAAAATGATGTCATAACTCTGGTAAGGATAGGATGGCCCTGTTGTTACCACACCGGGAATCAGTGCTAGAAATTTATGAATGTAATGCTTACTACAACACAAGTGCTATTACATCAGAAAATCAACTATATTTTTTGCTGTCCAAGGCTGTTCTAAGTGCTTAAACCTTTGAACAGAATTGCAGTTTTAAACCCTTTAAGGAAACTAGAATTGATAATAAAATAGCTGAGGGCCCAGGATCATCTCCCCCATTCTTGACCTTTCACTCTCATCTTCCTAATATGCCAACCCTTGGAGCATTAATGAGAAAAAAGAAGAACATACTACATACTATGAGGAATAGGTATTTAGAAACCCTGTAAGAAAGTTATATACTTATGTTTCACACTGCCATTGACACCAAACAGACAAATTTGGACTTTCCAGATATAAGACCTGCAGTGGAATTTAATATAGTAATGCCACCCTTCATCCTGTGTTCTGTCCTTATGATGAAATTAATTCATCCTTTATAAGAGGTATTTCAGAAAATTAAAAATCTGGAACATTTTTTCTTACAAGAGGCTAATGTCCAGGATCTAAAAAAAAAAGAAAAACTCAGCAAAAAAAAAAAAAAAAAAAAACCTAATCAAAAAATGGTCAGAAGCGCTAAAGAAGTCATACAGATAGAGAACTGACACATGAAAAAATGTTCATCACTTATTATCAAGGAAATGCAACTCAAAACAACAAGAATCCACTTCACACCCATGAGAACTGCATAGATCAAAACAGGAATCCTTGTACACTGTTGGAAATGTAGACCTGTCCAACTCCTATGACAAACAATGCAGCAGTTTCTCAATCTATTAAAAATAGATCTGCCATATGATTCAGCAATTTCACACCTAGTTATCTACCCAAATAATACAAAAATAATTTGAAGGATATATTCACTCCTATGCTTATTGTAGCCCATTGCAACCATAGCAGCCAAGTTAATGAAATAAAACTAAGTGTCCAAGAATAAATGAGTGGATTAATAAGATATGGTATATATACAAATACAATGGAATACTACTCAGATATTAAAAAAAGGACTCATTACTTGTGGCAACATGGATCAAACAGGCGGGGTTTATGCTAATAACTCAGGAGGGCAGCATAAATACCAGATGATTTTACTTGTATGTGGAAAACATAGGAATAGAAACAAAACAAAGGAATAAGTAACACTAAACCAAACAAATTCCATTAATCTGGCTATAAAATTGAAACTACAATAGGGAAGGGTATTGAGTAACTAGGTGGGGGAGGGTACCCAATGACTATGATGGAGGACTATGGGTAACTGGGAGTAGTTGTCTATTATTCATTTGTAAACTGGACATCCTCATGTATGTCATCTGGAAAACCCCGATGTAAATTTTCCAAATGTGTTAAAAGGTCTTTTGCACATTATTACTACTGGACTGAGATCTGTTTTTAGCTACTTATGACAAGTTGACATATTTTATATGACTGTTAATATTGAATTTTGAATCGGGGAAAATATAATTGGAGATGTCAATACTCTATAGTCAATAATAGGATGATTATAAAGAAAATCAGCAAGGCTATGGGAGACTTAAAAAATAGTATTTGTCAAATAGACCAAATTGATATTTATAGAACATTCCACTCAACAGCAGCATAATCCACATTCTTTTCAAACTTTCCCAGATAGATCACATGCTAGAGTATAAAACACATCTCAAATTAAGAGATCATTAAAAGTATGTCTTTGAAAATAACAAAATTAAAGAAACAAAGAAAGAGGAAATATTCAGTATTTGATCATTTAAAAGCACGCTTTTAAAAACTCATGGAACAAAAAAATTCAGAACAAAATTTTAAATATTAAAAAAATATTTTGAATGAAATTGTGCAAATGAAAGCACAGTTTATTAGATGCAGGCAAGGCAGTGTTAAGTGGGTATTTATAGCTCTGAAAGTTTATATGAGAAAAAAAAGTCAATAATTTATGCCTGTATTATGAAAATAGCAAAAAGAAACAAATTACTTTCAATGAAGGAAAAAGGGAATAATATAAAAGGAAGAAAATATAAAAATTAGAATAAAAATCTCTGAATATAAAAGCTAAGACATCAGGAAGTAGTCTTCAGTGGAGAGTTGGGGCTAAAGGCAGAAAGCTTTGATAGGATAAAGGATAAAGTACGAGGAAAAATAAAACAGAAACAGGTTGGTGCTTGGGCTGAGAAGGTCCCGAGTAGGATACTATCTTGATAATGTATTCAGTAACTGAACACACAGAGTTCCTGGTTAAGAGAAGCATTTACAGGGACAAATTAAAAGTTTCATTTGCTGTGGTGCACCCTGGGCCGTGGCGGCCTCACGGTGAATCTACAGCACAGAACTGTAAATAGGTGCAACTGACATTTCTGTCTGGCTTCGTCTTGCCAATGACGGAATGCTTCGCCACAGTTTTGTCCTTTCTTATTTTTGTGCCCTCAATCTGAGCCGCCCAACATGCAAGAGTCATGAATGAGCAACCTGGGCACTGCAAACATCAGCCGAATTATAAAGACACAAAATGAGATAAACAGGAAGGCAGTTGCTGTTCCTGGGAGATAAAATGGTGGACGACCAGTGAGAACGTGAAAATTTATCTTCCTTTTCTGACCAGGCACCGCAGGGGAGTAGGACAGCTGACTGTGGTAAAAATGCTCGTACTTCCGGGTTTGTGCCCGTTTTCCTAGTATGCTATGAGGTATCTACCAGAATTTTCTACTATTATTATTTTTAACATTTCCCCCAATTTATATATATATGTGAGTATATATTATATATATATATATGTCACTGGACAAGGTCACAGGCTGGGACCCCTCAGTCTGATCCCAGTCTCCCCCATAAAATGGGCCATTAAGCTAGCAACATACCATCTGTTCACTGCTCCACCTGTCAGGAGTCAGAAGAATCGACCAAGGAGGTCATGCTTCCAGGCCAGGAATGGTCCTAGACCTCCTGGTCAAAACTGAAGAGGACTTCCTGGTGGGGGCAGGCAAGGAATCAGCATTTATTGATTAACAAAAGTCAAGAAAACAGTGCTTTGGGGAGACTTCTCTGAGCACGAGAGACTCTAGGAAGTACTAGGCTTTCGGATCTATTTAAGTTTAGGACTGGAGGTTGATAACAAAGGAATTAAACTTTAGTGGCTGAGAAAGCAGGAAAAGTGGGTTTGGCTGAAGTCCATTTGTTCTCGCTAGTTGTGAGCACCAATCAGTTCCAGTTCTTGTTCTTGTAGAATTCCTGACCTTCTCCAAGGTGAACGTCTCTTGGAAGCTGTTCCAGTTTGAACTGATTTGTTTCTCTTTTCATCTGGTCTGCAACTCCCATTTTACCCTTAGCAGCTGACTTGTTAATATGTGTGTGTGTGGTTTTTTTAATGAAAAAACACCATTTTTAGCCCTGCATCCATTTCTCCTATCCTTAGCTCCACCTCTGGCAATCAAATATCTGTTCTCTGTATTTATGAGCTTGGTTTGTTTTAGATTATACGTATAAGAGATACCATTTATCTTACTCTATTTGACTTATTCTACTTCTCATAAGATCCTCTAAATCCATCTATGTTGTCAAAAAAGCAAGATTTTTTTTCTTTTTTATGGGTTAATAATATCCCGCATTGTGTGTTTATCTTTATCATAGTTTCTTTATGTATTCATCCATTGTTGGACACTTGCATTGTTTCCATGTCTTGGCTTTTGTAAATTATGTTGAAATGAACATGGAAATATGTGTTTTGATTTAGTATTTTCATTTTTTTTTGCATGTGGGACTGCTGCATAATATGGTAGTTATTTTTTTTTTTAATTTTTTGAGGAAACTCCATACTGTTTTCCATAGTGGTATGACAATTTATATCCCACTAATGGTATACAAGGGTTCCCATTTCTCCCCATCCTTTCCAGTACTTGTTATATCATATCTTCTTAATAATAATAGTCTTTCTAACAGTGTGATGTGGTTTTGACAGATCTCTTTGTGGCTTTGATTTATATTTCCTTGATTATTAGTTAGGTTGAGATTTTTTTTAAGACTTATTTATTTATAAATACTAGAGTTGGATATAGGTCAGAGGTGTGGGGTGGTAAGAGGTTTCACCAGAGACAGAGTGGGAACAGAACAGGCAGATTGTGAGCAGCAGGGTGAGGCAGGAGAGGTCTGTTGCTGTACCATGTGGGCCACCTCTCTGGCCAGGGATCAAACTCATGCTGCATTGGCTGAGGCTGCTTCATAGTGTGTTGCTTAACCCTTGCGTCACCTGGGCAGCCTCAGGTTGAGCATCTTTTCGTCTACCTGTTGGCTTTCAGATCCTCTTCCCATTTTTTAATTGGAATGTTTAATTTTTTGCTATTGAGTTGCATGTATTCTTTATTTTAACTATTAGTGTCTTATCAGATATAGCAAATATTTTCTCCCATTCTATAGATTGCCTTTTCAGTTTGTGGAAAATTTCATTTGCTCTATATGAGCTTTTTAGCTTGTAGTCCAACTTGTTTATTTTGTTGCTTTTGTCTTTAGTTTAAGTTTAAAAAATATCATCACCAGGATCTGTGTCTAGGTGCTTACTTCCCATGTTTTCTTTGAGGAGTTTTATCACTTCAGGCTTTACATTCAAGTGTTTAATCCATTTTGAATTAGTATTATGTATGGTGTAAGACAGTGGTCAAGCTTCTTTCTTTTGCATGTGGTTGTTAAATTTTAACAAAAACATTTAGTAAAGGAATGTTCTTTTCCTATTATTTATTTTTGACTCCTTTGACATAAATTAATTGAGCATATATATAATATATATATATATTATTCCTGTACATCCTGTTCTATTCCATTAATCTATGTGTCTGTTTTTATGCTAACACTGTTAGGGGGAAAGGTCATCCTAAAAAAATTACACAAATAAATCGACAGACTCCATGTCTCACTTGAAACCAACAATATCCAGAAACTACAAATCCTATAAGGTCATCATCGAAGAGTGGATCACTGGGACTTAAAAGTAGAGTAAGCAGCCAGGCTTGGTATAAAACCAAAAATATGACTCTTGGGGGTTTCTCTTCCTTCAGAGCCAACTCTCAAAATACTGTTAGGTTCCAACTCCAAAAAACTAGTAAGACATTTAGGATTTGTATCCTTCTCTTCTCCTTGTGTCACTCGTTACTCTATTTCTCCTTCTTTTACCTTCTGTTATTCATTACTTTAGTTCCCCTTCTTTTATAAATAAAGCCCTTTATTAACCTTCGTTGTGTGTGTCTGCAGTTGGGGCATTATAAGTGCCTTTCAAGCACATGAGTAAAAACCCAGTCAGGCAAACCCATTTTATATGAGGATTACCCTGTAACAATACTATATTATTTTGATTATTATAACTTTCTAATGTAGTTTGAATTTAGGGAGCATGAAACCTCTAGCTTTGTTCTTCTTTCTCCTTATTTCCTTGTCTATGTGGATTCTTTTGTCATTCCATGTATGAATAAAAGTGACAAGAATGGTCATCCTTGTATTATTCCTAATCTTAGAAATGTTCAACTTTTCACCATTGAACATGATGTTATCTGTGAACTTTCATATTTAACCTTTATTATGTTGATGAATGCCCCCTCTCAATTTGCTTTGTTGAGTGTTTTTCATAAGTGAATGTTGAATTTTGTCAAATTCCTTTTTTATATCTACTAAGATTTGATTTTGATTCTTCATTTTGTTAAAATGTATATCATATTTACTGGAATGAGTATGTTCAATCAACCTTATAATCTTGGATTCATCCTATTTGATCATTGAGTATGATACTTATAAAGCTGAATTTGGTTACCAATATGTTATTGAGAATTTTTACATCTATGTTTAATCAGGGCTACTAGCCTGTAATTTTCTTTTCTTGTGGCATTGTTGTTTGGCTTTAGTATCAGTGTAATTCTGGTCTTATAAAGTGATTTTGAAAGATTTTCCTTGTCTTCTATTTTTTTGGTAGTGTTTGAGAATGATTGACATTAATTTTTTGTGAGTTTGGTAGAATTCACCAGTGAAGCTGTTATGGTGAAATATATGAACATACATTTCACCAAGAAAGGTATACAGGTAGAAAAGAAGTACTAAAAAGATATTTAATACCTGTAGTCACTAGAGAAATGCAAATTAAAACCATATAGGTTGTCACCACACACCTATCAAATTGGCCAAAGTAAAAATATGGTGACTCACAAATGCTAGTGAGGAAGCAGAGATATCCCAGATAAATGCAAACTTAGTTCATACAAGAACCTGTGCACAGCTTTATTCAGGCTAAAACTGAAACAGTTAAAATGTTCTGGAGTTGGGGAATGATTAGCAAACTATGGTACCTCAAACCATACCATAAAGGAAGCATTTCATAGAAACTTGCGACAATTTGAGTGAATCCACAGGAATTACATTAAGTGAGGAACGTTAATCCCAAACTATATGAATTATGTTTTAAAAACATTCTTGAAATTACATGAAATGGAGAACAGATTCATGGTTTTTGGTATTAGGAGAGTACTGGTTGGTCTAGAGAAAAGATCAATGTTGCTATAAAATGTAGCAGGAGGGAAATTTGTGATGGGATTTCTCTATGTGTTCATTGAATAAATGTTAATTTTTTTGTTGTTTTTGTTGCAGTGGAGTATAGTTTTGCAGATGTTACCATTGATGGAAATAGGTAAAGTTTACTGGGTCCTCTATATATTGATTTTTTATAACTGAATATGAATTAACAATTATATAAAAATTAAAAGTTCAGTTAAAAATACAGGACTGGGGCCTACCTGGTGGCCCAGTGGGTCAAGCAACAACTATGAAGCAGAACACAACCACTGCAGCACAGCACAAATTCGATCCCTGCTGCTGGCTGGCGGGGGAGGTGATCCACATGGCGCAGCTGCTCCCTTCAGCAGTGTGTTTCAGTGGAACTGCCTGTTCTGTTCCCCACTCTATTTCTGGTGAATCCTCTTACCCTCCCAGTACTTTCATGCATAAATAAATAAAAATATCTTTAAAAAAATTTAAAAATACAGGCCTGGAAAAGCCAGAATATATACTATATTAGTTTGAAGTAGAGACTTGAAAGATTGGGAAAGACACATTATTTGAAAGAGTGGCTCAGAATTTTCAAAACTGAAATAAAAAACTAGTCTTTTTGTTACAGGACAGGGAGAGGAGACCCAGAACCCCCAAGCCTGCCCTCTCTGAAGGGGTTCTGCCATCTGACCCATTAAGACAAACACATAAAACCTTTAATGGAAAGGAAATTTAATACAACTAGGGTACAATAAAGAAAGAACAAAGAATATAGTTCCTATGTTAAGCATCCAAAGTTACACATAGCCTTGAGGGTAAGAGTCAAGCCAAATAGAATTGGCCCTTTAGATCCATGAATGAGGAGAAGCCTGGTTTGTGAGGCCAAATATGAGAGGCATGGGAATTATATCACGCCGCCATGAAGACCTAAGACAGCCTCTAGGAGAGAAATCTGAGGCAAAAGGATCTCCTTAGGCCCATGTCTGAGGAGAAGCCGGGTGTCTGAGGCCAACAATGGAGGATGGCGGGACTTAATATGTGCCCCGGTGAACACCTCAGACAGCCTCTAGGAGAACAATCTGAGGCAAAAGGACCATTTTTGCGCCCAAATCTGAGGAGAAGCCGGGTGTCTGAGGCCAACAATGGGAGATGGTGGGACACATTTTGCGCCCCGGTGATCACCTCAGACAGCCTCTAGGAGAG
>JAGFMF010011594.1:241670-265621 GCA_019455555.1 Galemys pyrenaicus | reverse complement strand
AATCAGCTCTAATTTTGAACCATTCCATGCATTCCCCCCCCCCCCCACCCCGCCACCCTGAGTTGTTTCAGGTATATAATTCTGAAACCTTCATTCTAAAAAATGACCCTCTCCATGATAATCACAACTATGAAATAATAGTGAAGGGGAAAAAAAAGGCTTCTTTAGACTTAGTGGTTTAGGTGTGATCTAGAGGATCAATACTGCTCCCTAGAATTCAAGTGTCAGTGCCTTTCGGGCCTTTGAATCTACCAGGTCCATCTTGGTGGTCAACAGCACATATACATGCTATCCAGTATCATCTCGTGTCTCACAGCCATCCTTCTGAACCATTTGTACACCCCCCCCCCACACACACACCCATTCTGCACACTGCACTGAACCCATTTCCAACCAGTCCTCTTGGATGATTCAGTTAAAACTTGTTTTTTCCATGTATGGCTTATTTTGCCTTTTGGACCTAACACTTAGGCTCATTTTTCCAGTTACAATATTGGCTCAGATCCAGTGCTCAGGTTGAATGCTTTCTCTGGCTTTGTTGCCTCTGGCTTTTCAGATAAAATGTCTTTCCTAGTTCAGTCTTCTGTCCAGGACCCTTGAGTAGCTCCCATGGGCAGGTTCCTGTTGGCTCATCGTGGCCCCACAGGGAGACTCAAGCACTGGACAGGTTAGTGATGAGGAGAGATCATGATACAGACATATCTAGGAATTATTTTATCTATTACACCATTTCTTTTACCACTTGTGGGCTGGGAACTGGATATCAGTGCTTTTTGGGATAGCATTGCATTTGACATTAGATTCTTTATATTCTCTTCATGGTTGCATATTATTAGAGGGGGAAATATACAGGTTTTGCAATTAGATAAACTGGATTTGACTCCTTGCTTTCTGAGTACTAATTGTGTATTGAGGACAAGGTATTAAACTCCTGTGAACCTCACTTAAAAATGAACAAAAAATACTTAGATTTAGGCTGGTTGTGGTGAAAAATGTTGATAATACTTGTAAAGTGTCTTGTATAGGGTAGGCACATCAATAAATAGGAATTTTTTCTTGTGAATTTCCTGAGAAATATATATAGCTAAATTATAGAAAACCAGAGTAAATAGAGCATGTACTTTATATAACACTGATTTTATTATTTTCTATTACTATACTGTAATTATTAGCTACTTTAATTATTTTACAACTTTATTAACAACTACTTAACTGATTCTTGTGTTGTATAGAAATTAATGCTTACTGATAACAGAACTGGAAAACTAATACAGAATTTCTTAATTCATAGTAGAAAAGATGGGGTGCTAATAATAAACATTATGATACTAAGTTCAGAGATAAATCTAATTTATAACTTGATTATATGATTCACATTTATATCTATAATTGTCGGAAAAATATTTTCATATAATTTTCCCTATTTGACCTGGCATAGGATGGAGCTCTCTTGCAGCCGGCTTGCTGTAGTAAAGAAGTCCCAGAAATCCTAATTGTAAAAGGAAGTAAAAAGAAGAGGATCTTAACACTGTTGATAGCCCTTTACCCAAACTTTAGAGACTTGAAGGAACTGGAAAGGCTATAGAAGGGATGGAATAGAAATGAGAAAGTTTGCCTGCATTATCTTCTTCCTACCTTCCAACTAAGGACTGAAATGTCTGCTTAAAAAAAAAAGTTTGCCTGCATTATCTTCTTCCTACCTTCCAACTAAGGACTGAAATGTCTGCTTAAAAAAAAAAAAAAGGTAAGAGTATGTATATAGTACAGACATTGCTTCATTCTCTTGCCTGCAAATTTGGGAGTAGGGTTGTGTCAGCAGACCCTGGCATGACCTACTGTGTATGTGACTTTTCTACCCTATGCCCTAGAAAGGAGGGTATCAGGGGAGGACTGGGCTGTGGACACAGGGAGCATATTGTTCCAATGGTTCTGCTACAGTGCAAACCAGGCTTCTTTCTCTTTCTCTGGAACTAACTTTGCTACACATGCAAAAAAATCTGTTCCTATTAGGTTTTTCCTTGGCCATTGTGGAACCATAAGTATGGCTCCTGTGGCAAAGGGGTAATTTTTCTGGGTTGAAGGAAGCTGGCTTACCTATTGTTCTTGGCACATAGCTAGCACCCTTTAGACCAAGGACAGAACAAAGCTGAGAGTTCACAGAAAATGCTTGGCCTTTTAAAATAAGAAGGGAGAATTAAATTCCATTCTTTTAAAGTCTAATTTGTTTATCTACTTGATATTTGGAATTTCAGCTTAGAGAAATCAGTATAATCCTGAATGCTATTATTACCTACTATCATTTAGCATTTATAGTAAAACATTTACCATAGTTTGCCATTCTATGAAGATGATCTATATTGAAGTTTTGCTGCTATTGGGAGAATTCTTATGTGGTTAAAGGAACTGTTCATGGTTAGGTGAATTATGCTTGCAAATGTAACTTGAAGTCACCCTGGACTTTGAATTTGGGCAAAGTAATGCTTTTTATGATTTTGAAGCAAATCACCGTTACTTGGAAATGTTTTAGCCAATGCTTCATTTAGGATCTTCAAGTAATAATTTATTTGACAAATGAAAGTATTTTGTTACTGATGGATCTTTCTCATTTCCCTGGAATACTGCCTATTACATAGCAACTTTTTGTTGTTGCCTGTGCAATCTTCCATTCAGTAAGAAGTTTTAAAGGGTTGTAAACTGATGTCCTATTTCATATATGTAACAGTTTTAGATAAGAATGACCATAGGTGAGGGGAGCAGGCAGGGACTGTCGACATTTAGACAGTTATAACCTTCTTTTTTATTAAGTTGTAACCCAGTCGCATTGCTTAATACAAACTGTTTCATTCCCCTTCTACTGTGTCAGTTTTACACATGACCTGAAAAAAGGGAGGGAGCAAGTGCACAGTTGTGTGTGTGTGTATTTGTCTTTCTTTTTAAGTGATGTTGATGAGCTTTTTCATGTTTTTTTTTGAAGTAAATATACTAAAATTTAATAAGAGAGTTCTTTGAAAAAGGGACAAAATCACAAAGAGAGGATAAAGGGGAGAGTAAACTATGGTTTGCTTATGAAGGCAAGTAGGCAGTTGTATTTTAGGAAAAAATGATCCCCTCACTCCTCAACATCACACTATAGCAAAGGAAAGAAAACAGAGACAGTTCAAAGTTTTGTTTTTCCTTTTTAAAGTAAGTGGACAGGCTCCATCAGTCAATGGGCTAGATGATTTTCCAGCCAGCAGCTTTGTTTTCAAGTAGAACAGTAACTGTTTGCCCAAAGGTAGTCCTATTTTAAAAAGTGTGAGTCCTATTTAAAATGCTTTCTCCAATTCTCCCTCTCTCTTCTTCACTCTGCTTCAGGCCCTCACCTTTTTTTCAGGGACCCTCACTGCCTTTTCTTACCTTTCTTTTTGATGTTTTCAATTCAGAGGAAAACTATATTTCAAAGATAGCCTGTCCACAGCCATCAAAAGGCTTAGCTTTTATTAAATAATAAGCTATGACCCCAGTATTTAAAATTTCTACTGTGTTGCAAAAAATTGCCTCAAGGAGACACAATGTTTACCTGAATTATGTTATGAGGAAGGGCAGTTCAATACTATTGCTGTAAGCCCAGTGTCTACCATAGGACTTGGTGCATGAGGTGCTAAAAAATAAATATCTGTTGAATGAATGAGTGCATGCATGAATGAATGCCATATAGATACATATATATACACACATACACATACGCACACACCCAAGACAACAGATGCCATTTGCTCTACATGGCAAATAAGAGTTAAAAGGTGTTGTTGTAGGTGCAAAGATCACCTGTGTTTACAAGACAGAATTCTGGTATTATTTTTGAATTCTGAGTATAATATTTTATTTCCAAAATGAAATACCTAAATCATTTACTAAGCAATAGAGATATAACAGTCCCTCAGTCACTGACTTGCAAAGGAAATTTTCAATACAAATAAAGTCATACATATTTATACTAGGGTAATTCAAAATAACTTCCTCACATAAGCACTGCTACATTCAAATAAAATCTTGCCAACACTTCTGAGTACATTGCTTTAAGAAAAAAAAATGCTCCCTGTAGCGTCCGAACTATTTAAAAATCTTGCCAGCTTCTTCAACATACATCAGTTATCTCTCTTCAAATCACTGACAAGAATTTAAAAACTGCTTCATCAGAACAACTGTTACCCTTTCTCATCTCTAGTTAGAACCTGATCTTCTAAAAAGGACCATATTTACAGCTTCTTTTGAAATTTTGAAACCATTTGGCTGATATGTTTTTGCTACATTTTCTTTTCCTGATTTAATTACTGGGGACATTTGCATGAAAACAGGAGGATAAGGACAAGATTTTTGTCTTATGAATTCATCTGTTTCTGGTGCTTATTCTCCACCTGAGATCAGTATCTGTTTAATTATAAGCAGGAGGCCAGGAGCTAGATTAGAAATGATGAAGAAGTTGTTGGAGGTAAAATAAAGTTCAGAAGAGAGACTTGGAAGGCTAAGGGGCTAAGGGAGGTGATAAGATAGTAAAGGTAGTGACTTTTCTTCTAGGTTACTTATTCATGAGCACGTGCCAGTGTTGAAACAGTTAGCAGACTGGGGAACTCTACAGAACTGTGGGTCGATGCTTCTCTAAGAAAACCACATCCAGGCAGTTACTTATTGCTCTGTTGTAGGTGGCAGAAAACAAACAAACAATGAAGTAGCCCATTTTGGTCATGTACATACTACAGAGTTGGCCACAGAATTGACAAGAAGTGAAAGCAAAATTGTCCATTCATTCTGACCACCTTGCAAATGCTGGAGGTTTTTGACAAGGAGAATCAGAGAAGACTAATGGGATGACTCTGGCTTCTTCTTCGTAAGTTCCTTGGGCACATAGAACTGTATATGTTCAGGAAAGTCATAATCTCATTCTCCACTTCCCTTTGTCTTCTCCAGTTTGCTGAAGGGTACTACTGTCCACCCTGCCCTCCCAGTCCAAACACTGGCCTGACCTTTGCTTTCTCTTTTTTTTTAACTCCCATATACAATTGCTCAGCAAGTGCAAATAATTTTACCTCCACAAGTGCCTGACATTCCTCAATTCCTCCATGCTGACTTTCCCACCTTTGGTTAGCAGCTCATCACCTCTTTCCTAGAAGATTATGCCCACCTTCTTACAGGCCTTTCTGTTTCTAGTCTTTCTTCTCTCCTACAGATTCTTTACACCCTTGCCATAGTGAGTGACTGCAGATGTAAATCTGCCTACCTCATTTTGAGCAGAAAAGCCATCAATGGCTTATGCTGTGATCCTCCAGCTCAGGTAACCCGAGGATGCAATCCCCCAGGGATGGGTGGATTAATATTTATAAATATTGTTTTGAATATTTGCATAGTGTCTCAACTTCAACTTTATTTCTCTCCCATAGTTTCTAGTAAAACTGAGAATCCACAAGGTTGGACCATGTTAATCCTCCCTGTGTCTAGTGTTTAGGAACCTCTGTGTGAGAAGCATAGAGCCAATGAAATGACCATAGTTTCTTTAGCAAGCACATGAGGTCTTCTTAGGTAGAACATAGTATCTTCTCTATCCTTCTTTATCACCTCTTTTCAAATGGCACATTACACTCGTATTGTCTCCTGAATCACTCACATGATTTCCAATGTTAGGGCCTTTGCTTTGCTATTTACTGCCAGGAATGGTCTTTCCTACTACCTCCTTTGGGCTGACTTCACTATTTATTCTTTAACACAACTCACGTCATCATCTCCTCCTAGAAGTCCAAGTTAGTCCTGTGTCCTCATACTAAACAGTCTGCACTTTCTTTATTTCTTTATATGTCTTTTCTCAACTAGAATAAGGTTTCCATGAGACTAGGCCACTGTCATTTTCATTTTTCTATCCTATTAGAGGCTGAATGTAATAACTCCTCACAATCATATTGAACCCCTAGCCCTTAATGTGATGGCATTCTGAGGTGGAACTTTTGGAGGTGTATCGGTTAAGATGAGATCACGAGGTAGGAAGAGCAGGATGGCATTAGTATCTTTATAAGAAGAGCATAGCAGATCTTGTGTTCTCCTTGCTTACAAGGGATAGACTGTGTGTGTCCACAGCAGGAGAGTGACTGTCTACAGGCCGGGAAGAGGGTTCTCATCAGAAGCTAAATCTGCCAACTATTTAGGAGCATGGGCTGTGGGCCACTTGTGCCTGGTTGTGGACACCTGGAATATGGGTGTGCACACATGTGTAAGTGTGCAAACATGAGCTTGGAGGCGGGGGTAAAAGTAGTGGCAGTAGTGGTACATGACTATAGAAGTGGTGAGGCCAGAGATGATGAGGATGATGATGATGGTGATGATGAGTTTGTGTGTCTCTATGAAAGAGAGAGAGAATGAATGATATTCGTGGGGGACTGGGATGTTCTATTGTCTGCCTGCCCAGCCCCTGCCTCCCTACCTGCTCTGCCTGTGTACCTGGTTCCCTGAGAGCATTAAGGCCTGAAAAATCCACTGAGGACTCGGGGACCTCTTTAACCATTGCTGGAACTAGAGTGACTGACACATACCCTAACTCCTAGTTAGTATCTGGCCCATAATGTCACTTAAAGTGCCTTGAAGTGAGTATGATTGTCATGGTACAAACTATTGTTTATCACTGGATAAAAAACTCCAAGAATATACATGTTCTACTGATACAGCATTTAGCCATGTTTCATATTAACAGGAGACCTGAATGTTGAAAATGTCTCGTTGTGTTTTGGAAAACTTTTATGTAGTTTTGACATGCATTTGCAAAAGTATTAAATTAAAAATACCTTTCATGTTAAGCATTTTCAAATTTCAAAGCTTTTATACATGCATTATTATCTCACGTGATCTTTACAATAAACTCTGAAGGTTGGTAAATATTATTATGCCCAGTGTGGAAAATCACTCATTCATCCACTCACTCTCACTCACTTAATCAATTAAAATTTTGATGGAGTAAGACAAAATAATCAAACCCATTTTGGAAGTCTTCAGTATGTTTTAGATACGGAACTATCTTTGTGAAACTGGGAAAGGGCCAATCTTATTTTTCTTGTGTGACAGATGAGGAAATAGGGTGTTGAAAGGACTGGCTCAGAGTCACATGGGACCACTGTCAAAGTAGAAATGGAACTGCGTGTCCCTTGACTCAGGTTAGCCCTGATCTAGCCCCTCTCACAGAGAAAGCACATCTGTGTACATACTAGAAAGGAAACCTTGGTTTTGGAGAGTGACCTGAAATAATTTTTTTCTCTTTTTTTCCATAACAAGTTTGTCACTTGTCTTTGATATGCAAAGACATCAAATCATAAACAGGGATGCTATTCAAAAGAGCATCTTGGGAGCAAAATTTGAAAATTCATTTGGTTTATTTGAGGCAGGAGAGTTGGGGCAACAGGGGCCATATAGATATTGGACATTTAAAAGTAATTTACTTCTTTAGTCACTAATTAATAAAATTCTTAGTTTCAAGTAAACATAGAAATTCTGAATATATATGATACCTTAAATCCCCTGGATTTTTTTTTTTTAATAGATGTGAGTCTCTGAAAAAAAAAAAAAAAGTCTTTATAGTTCTTTTGTTGCATAAAATACAACTTCTGTATGAGATTGTCTTCAAATTTTTTTCCAATTAATCACTCTTTTTTATTATTTATTAATTATATTTGACATCATTTGTAGTCCCCCGGGAGTACCCACCACCATTTCACCGGTGCACCATCACCACAGTCCCTTGTGCATCTGAGATTGTCTTCAATTTTTTTAGTTAGAATTTTATAAAAAAATTTAGCAGATACTCTTTCAAAGGGAGAAGAATTTCACAGACATTAAATTGGTAAGTAAAAACATAGTATTTAATATATATGTGCTTTAATTTGCTTATGAGAGACCAGTGATACAAAATGAATTTTGCATATGTTATGAAGCAACAGCTGAATGCAGAAATACTTACAGTTTTCTTCCTGTCTACCCCTAGATGTTGGTTAAGCAGTTTTTCAAATTATGCTTCTATGCATAACTATGTTAAAGTTAAAATGTGCTGGCTAATATATTGTTATTATAAGCCAATTAATAAATTCAAATATGTGTTGGGGCACTTCTTTTCCTAAGCTAATAGATTGCTTGGCAATTACATATATATATCACATATTTATTCATTCAGAAAATACTTATTAATTCCCTACTATGTGTTGGCAGCACACTGGGAACAGGGATCCAGCAGAGATCAAGGCAGACCTAATCCTTGCAGGCTGGCAGGAAAGACAGACCTGTGTGATGAATGCTATTGGGAGTATAGAAGGCAGGCCAGTCTAGCCAAATGATAGCTACAAAATAAAGTGAAGGCGAGAGTAGATCTTCCTAATGCACAAAAGGTCAGGTCTTTGAAATCTATCAGCCACCACTGAAATTAGTTTAAATCACCTGTGACACATTATAACCCTACCAAGCAGGGCTAAAGGCATGTTGGGACCACAGAACAGACTGGAAGGCAGAGAGGAGAAAGCCTTGTGTCAGAGCTTTAGGGAGGAAGGCCAAGGTTCCAATGAAAGGGCTAAAGGGCTTTGGTGCATATAGTTCTCGAGAGGCTGACCTCAGTATCCAGGCTTCATTTCAGTGGATGGTATCCCTTCTTGTCAAGTACGAGGTGGCACCTCTTACTTTCTTGGGGAAAGGACCCCAAGAAATTCCATTGCGTGGATGGGCTCTAGCCCCTGACAGAATATTGGAATGGCTAGCCTCGTGGCAGCCTCAAAATGGGGGTTCAGCGAGGGCATTTTTCCAGGAGAGAACAAATGTGGGAAATGGACCCCACAGCAGATAGAGTGAACACATCAGAAGGCATTAGGGTTGGGGGCACTCCTTAGGCAGCTTTAATGTACTTGGGTCCTCCCTAGGCAGGCTCATGCAGCAAGCTCTTTCCTCAAAGCCCCCCTCCTGCCTCACTGCTCCCTTTTTTAGTGCCTATTAGTTTATATTCTAATGCTATATATTACACTGAAATATTGAATAACTTCTGTATGCAGCAAGAACAATCAGTAGCTTTTGGATGTGGATTTGACTTTTGTTGGGAGAATACAATTTTCAGTAATTGTCAGTTTACTGGAATACAGGTAACACTTGGATTTTTGCTGTGAAATTTATATAATTATGCTTGAAATTACAACAAATATAAAAATACCTTCAATATTTTGATTTCTTTATTGCCTCTACTGTTTGTACATTTTTTAAACCTAAAACTAAATAAGATAGCAAACTATAAAGAAGTTTTGAGCTAGTTAATATATAAAATTTGTTTCCTTAAGCATCTTTAGTTACTCTAAAGGTAAATAAATAGTTCACATGTATAAATTATTACCATGTGATGGATTAGGCCTTTAGAAGTGAAACCAATTGACATAAGATCGTTACTTGTTTTGGTTCAACTTCATTAAAAAATTATAAAAAAGATGGCTCTTTATTTTCTGTTGTTTGTAAGTTCATTCTTACCCTTATATTCCAAGATGTATTTTAAGAAAACAGTCTGAGCTAGGCCATATAAATTTTACCACCACCCCTCACCACATGGGCAAGTGAACTTGGCCAAGTCACCTAACTTCTTTGAACATTCGCTTCTATATCTATAAATATAATAGCACCATCCTAATGGGATCATGAGTTAGAGCAAACTAGACAATGGGGATCCAAATGTGTGTTAACTGTAAAGTGCTAAGGCATATATTTAGTATTTATACTCAGAGGCAGGTTGTGCCCATATCCTATAAATTAAAATGTGAATGTGTTCAAAAGCTCAACCAGTTCCCCAGGAAAGAAATGTGCAATGGCAACACTAACTAAAAGGGTCAGTGAAATTCTTGGCTTCTAACCAATCCTGTACAAAATCTTTCCTAACCACATATTTTAAAAGATGAGGAAAGATAAAGGAATGAAGATAATTGCCCTTTTCCTCTAACCCTTGAAACATTTTCTCCTCCCAAATAACTCAGCTATAGAAACTGGAGGCCTAATTCAGTACCAAAGGTGGCCATTCAAAGGACTGTTTAGAATGTTGTATTTATGAAAGTGAGGTGCCATGAACATGTGCTTGTATCAGACAGAGGTGGACATGAGCAGAACAAGCTTGTTCACAAAGTCCTCCCCTCTCCTTGGCCATGAGTCATAAAAATCTGACATCTGGATGTGAAATGCTTCTTGAACAAAATTTGCAGTGTGTGTGTGTGTGTGTGTATGTGTGTTTCATATGTAAAGGAAAAATGAAATTGAAACATACTTTCACTGACTAAAGTTAGGGCCAAATTTTAACAACACAGCTGTCCAGATGTGAGACACTAATGAGAACATAAGGAATTCCTGGATAGAAAAGGGATGGTTGGCCCAATGGCCTGTCTCCTTCAAGTTTATTGCAACACACCTCTCCCTGTTGTCAGCATATCTTCCAACCCCTTTTGCCTACATAAACATGTCCAGCTGTCTCTTCAACTCATTTTTACTTTATGTTCATTCAATGGACTTATTTGGTAATTTGCAGTATTTTCCATATGCTGATGGATCTTTGGATGAAGTAGACCTACATTATCATCTCTTTTTAATTAAATGAAATATTTTACTGGTATAATATTAGCAGCTGATATCATTGGAAATTTGTAGGAAATCATCTGAGAAAACAAACACCAGATTTAGAATGAAACAACCATTCTTTTGCTTATCTATGTTTTAATCTTTCTTAAAGATGTGAAGACATCAAGTGGGGAATAGTTACGGTGGTAACTACAAAATTGTTCTTTCTTTCCCTATATTAGTATCATTAACACACTTCATAGCAAGAAGCTCAACTGATGTAATAAAGAAAAGGAGTCAATGTTTTATGTTTGGGTTAAAGCTACATTCCAGATAATCTTTTTTATTTCCTTAATGCTATCAATATTTCAGGCTAATACAAATTTGACTTGAATTATTAAAAAATGTGAAGTCTCTGAATTAGTGGAGAATGATTTTACATTAAAAACTATTCAAAAACTTTCCAAAGAACAGGGGTCAATGCACTTGGGGTGAGTTCTTCGATTGACTGTGGAATTTTCTGATTGAAAAATACAACTGAAAAATTCTTTTAAGATTTGATTGGAGCTCAAGGAAATAGAAATAACTTAAGGGTGCGGAGGAGAATTAATGAATAATTAGTCTAACTTAGCTGAATAATTTCATTTTTCAAGGTCATCATGTTAAAGTTATTTCCAGATTGTGTGTATAGAGTTGATATATCAGTTTTAATTTTTTATTGACAAACACATTGGGTGACAAGGCTCCCCTTGGCTCTCTTTGGCATTTTTGGTTCTACCCCTTAAAGTCCCACTGTGAAATTACTCAGTTCCAGGCAGACAGGTACTCAACAAATACAGATGGGCAAATAAAACCCCAAACTGGAATGGGAGGAGCACAAAGGACTATCTATGGTGACGGTGCACAGGTGAGTTGTTGGTGGAAACTCTGTGGGAACTACACCTAGAAAAGAAAGCAAACATTGTAAGAAAATAAACAAAACAAAACAAACCCCTAACAAACAAAATAACCTCATACCTGGGATTTCCTTTGACTTTTTATCTGAATTTTTTATCTGGGAACCCTAAAAAACGAAGTGCTATATTAACAACATTAAAGACTTTATCTCTTGTTATAACAGCCTATAAAAATGAGAACTTTTCAGTTATAAATTTCCAGTTATAACAGCGACTTGGTGATTAAGGTGAAAGATGATCCATGTGATTTTTTTTTTCCTTTTAAATTGCTTCCAAGCTCAGGCACATGATGCTTAAAAAAGTAAAAAGCTGGAAAACATTTGAAAATCAAACCTATTTTCTTCCAACCTTCCCCACCTAAGTCACTTGCTTTCCAGACTCCCTGTAAGATTCATCTTTCAAGATCCCCCCCCAAATCTCTGAAGCCTAAGCCATATCCTATATTGTCCAGTTCATGGTAGGAAAAACTGACCCACACTGAGTTATTCTCATTTGTGTGTCACACAGTTAGAGGAATTCTGTAAGTATTTCGCTGTTTTAAATTTGTGGACTGTGACTTCTGAACTTTCTCAAAGAGGAGGTCTCCATAAAGCGCCTGCCTGAGTCCAGCTTTAATAATTTTCAGCTTCAACGAAGCCGTTTTCAGGCTTCCTCTTCCTAACAACTGCACTGCCAAGCACTGTGCAGAATAGCATTGTTCATGGTTAGATGATCCCATGGAAGGTGACCAAAAGATTTTAAACACAGAGGAATGTAACCAGCCACTCATTCAGAATTTCTACATTTTCAGACACTGGCTCTGTCTCTGTGGTAGCACCTTGTTCGTGCGCGTGTTTGTGAGTGCATGCGTGTGTAACACATAGCATTAGCTACAGAATATATCACAGATTTCTTTCCTGGTCACCATGCTGCATGACTGATCCATTTCATATGATGTGTTTAGTATGGTTCATTGCCCACTGGTCTTATTATTTAACAATTTGCATTAAATTGAATTTTCTATTTACAGGTGTAAATGGAAATTTTGGCTTCTGAGAATTTATTATTTACTAGCTAGAATGCTCTTGGTTGAATTAACTCTGCCAGTATTGGACTGTGTATACCTGAAATAAAGTTTGGGATATTTAATTAGAATATAATCATAATAGGGATTTGTCATTTTTATAGCTAAGCTCGAGCTACTGAGGCCAGTTCAGTATCATTAGTTTAGGAGGCATTTACCATAATTTTCTAGAGGTTTTTTGAAAAGTGTGTGTATTTCTTGATGGATCAGAGGAAGCCAAATTAGTGGTAATGTGTATAAATTACTCAAAGATTCAAAAAGCTTGAAACCTTTATCATTTGTTACAATGTCGTGTAGGTAACTGGAAATTTCTCATTTTAAACTTTTGGCTTCCCACAGACTCAAGGAGCTAATGCTCTTTGACTTCCTACTGTCTGCCTGTCCCTGACTATATGTTTTACCAAACTTGCTTCATTAAATCCTCAAAGTACTTTGTGAGTTGAACATTACATTTATTCCCATTTTCCAGGAAATGAATGCTCAAGAAAGATGGCGGACTTATCTGCACACATACAAAGTGAGTTCCACTAAAGCCAACTTTCCAGGCCACTGCTATACTCTGGGCCAACTATTCTAAACTCTATAGTGTCATTCTCTGGCCACTTTCCACATGTCTCGCCCTCCACTCCCCTAATGTCTCAGTGTTTCAGAAGGTGCTAACATCATTCACTGCCTTCAAGCTTTGGACATGTTTTCTATCCTTACGGTCTCTGAAACACACAGTTTTGTTTTTGTTTTCAGTTCCAGCATTGGAGTGGTAATGAACAATCATTCATACTGAATCTATCAGAAGTCAGACCAAATACCCAAGATATTAAGACATTGTATATTTAAAAAATTCTCACCATTATATATCATCAGGGAAAATCAAATCAAAGCCTCAGTGAGATACCACTTCACTCCTGTGAGAATGACCCATATAAAAAATATCAGAAACAACAAGTGTTGACAAGGAAGTATATAAAAAATGGAACTCTTGCACATTGTTGGTGGGAATGTAGACTGATCCAATTTCTATGGGAAGTAGTATGGAGGTTTCTGACAATATTAATAATAGATCTATTATATAATATAACAATTCCACTCCTAGGTATTGACCTGAAAATGCAAAACCATTAATTTGAAAAGCTATATGCACTCTTATATTCATTGTAACACTATTTGCAATAGCAAAGTTATACATATAACCTAAGTATCCAATGAAAGACCAGTGAATTATGAAGATTGTGGCATATATCCACAGTGGAATATACTACTCAACTAGGTAAAGATGAAATTTTGCCATTTGTGACAACATGGATAGAACTGGAGGGGATTATGAAAAACAAAATAAGTCATACAGAGAAAAACAAATGGGTGATTTCATTTATAAAAGGAATGTAAGTAAACAAAATAGGAACAGACAAAACTAAGCCAACAGAAAGCATAGGAATCTGATAGCAGAATTGAGGCTGCGAGAGGGAGAGAGTGGGGGTAGAGGGAATCAGTAGAGGAGAAGGCCCTGTGGACAGTGGTGAAAGATTATGGGTGCTTTAGTGGATATGGTATGGTAACATACATCTGAAAAAATGTGACTCTACACCTCTAAATCACATACAGTGTTATAAAGCAATGCTATGTCATTAAAAATGCAATAAAAATGCTTCAAATTAAAAAAAATTTAGATTTCTTTTTTCTTGTTTTAGAGACATAATTCACATACTATAAAATTGATCCACTTTGGGCCTCCCTGGTGGCGCAAGGGGTTGAGTGCCGCACTGTGGGTATTCCATAGACATTGAGGTACACAAGTTCAATTCCTGGCCAGGGAGGTGATTTACATGGCACTGTAGACCTCTCCTGTCTCACCCCCTGTGCCTCTCAGAAGTGTATTGCCTGTTCTGCTCCCCACTCTGTCTCTGGTGAATCCTCTAACTCCGTGCCTCTGGCCTATACCCTAGCTCTTGTATGCATGAATAAATAAAATCTTTAAAAAAAATTTTAGGAATTAAAAAAAATTGATCCACTTAAAGTCTACAAGTCAATGAATTTTAGTATGTTTTTAATGGTTCACAGGTATGTGTGATCATCACCACAATTTTAGAATGTTTTTATCACCACAAAGAGAAATCCTGTATACTCTATTCTTACCCCTCATTCCTTCCACCACCACCCCGCCCCCCCGGTGTTTCCCTCAGCTCTGATCAGCCACTAATCTACTTTCTATCTCTGTAGATTTACCTATTCTGGACATTTTATATAATGAAATCATGTAATACGTCGTCTTTTTAAATTGACTTCTTTCACTGAACATAATGTTTTCCAAGTTCATCATGTTGTAGCAAGCATGAGCATTCCATTCCTTTTCTATGACTGAGTAATATTCCACTATATGACTATAGTACCTTTTGTCTATCATTCTCTGTTGGTGGACACTTGAGCTGTTTCTACTTTTTGGCAATTGTAAGTAATGCTACCATGAATATTTAGGTCCATCCAAGTTTTTTTGGAATCAGCTCTTTTGTGAAAAAACGTAAAAGTGGAATTGCTGGTTCTTAACTCTGTTTCACTTTTGGGGGAATCACCAAACTCTTTTCCATGACATCTGTACTGTGTTACATTCCTATGAACAATATATAGTGGTTCTAATTTGTCCACTTACTTTGTTAACATCCTTGTGACCACATCCTTGTTGTTTTTAGTGATAGCCATCTTAGTGGGTGTTAAGTGGCCAAATTAATTTTTAAGATCTTTAAAGAAAAGTTTTATCTTTCCTCTTTTATGCACCCAAGCACTGGTTTATATTCTCTTTAAGTATTTATCAACACTTCATATAATATTTCTCTTTCCTTGCTGTCTTCTTCTTGAAACTAGGATGGACAGTCTTATTCCTTTGGTATTCCTAAACCACAGTGCCCAGGGCTCCCTACTGACTTGTGAAGGAATGAATAAAGGAATTAGGGGGAAATGTTGGGCTGAGGAGCGTTGGGAATTAACATTTCTTTTTCATCACCTCCAGTGTACCAGGCACTGTGTAGCACTAACATATATGAGCTCATTTAATTTTCATGAGACTAGTAAGAATAAGGTGTTATAGTCTTCATTTCACAGAAGAAGAAACTGAAACCTGACACATTCTCACCATTCAACCACTGAGCACAGTCTGACTTTAAACCCCAAACTTTCTGTATCTAAACCCTGTGTTAATTTCATGCCATAATAGAAAAAAGGATAATAAGGACCTAACAAGAACCATTACTACTTTTATTACTGCTGTTCTAACTACTTCCACTTATTAGATGCTTCTTGAGTGCCTACACCATGACAGCTGCTTTTTGCATACTACCTAATTTAATCATCTTAGGAATCTAGTGAGTCATTGTCTGTTATTACAGACAATGAAACAATCACTGAGAAGTTAAGTTTGTCCAAAATCAAATAGGCAGTAAGTAACGGGTGCCACACCATAGGCATCTATTTAAAAAAATAATTAAAAAACCCAAACACTTGAAAATGGAATGAAGAGCCATGAAAAATAGGACATAGGATGAGTAAGTGAAAAATCAAAATGGATATTCAGAATGAGAAAAAAAATCATTAAATGTATTGGAAGTTTAAATATACCCCTTATCTAGCAAAGGGAAATCTCCTTTCTTTCACAGGAGGAAACTGAGGCACAGAAGCACATCCAAGATTACCTAGCCAGCTATAACTGAGTCAAGAAAAAAATCCCATTCCTGCAGTATACCAATGAGTTTACTCATCTATAAAATGACATCTATAAAATGATGCCTCTGCTTTTCTACATAGATCTTCCTTTAAAATATGGTCATAGAGCAGAGTCTTATTACTGTACTTATAATCGATTATTAAAAATTACAAACCATAGTGGAGGTGTTTCTATCATTGTGAAGAAGATACATTAGGGATCTGAAAGCTTACCTGGTTACCTACACTATGTGAGATCAGTGAGGTACACAGACAATCAGTCTGCCCAATAATCTCTTTCAAGTACTTTTGTTTTCTTCATTGCTCCAATCATGATTTTGTGGTGTAGATATTCAGCTAAATCTACATGTTATGACTCTAACAGAATGTTCTGTTCATTGTATTGTTGTTTTAAAGCATCTTGCCAATAATATATGAAAGGTGTACTATATCTAATTGCACCATCTTTTTTTTTTTTTAAAAAAAAAAAAAGATTTACTTATTTATGCATACAAGAACTGGGATATAGGCAAAGTTGTGGAAGTGAGAGGATTCACCAGAGACAGAGTGGGGAGCAGAACAGGCAGAGTGACTGAAATACACTGCTGAGGAGAGCAGTGGGTGAGACAGGAGAAGTCTGTGGTGCCATGTGTATCAGCTCCCTGGCTGGGATGGAACTCACCCTGCAGTGGTTGTGGATAGCTTCACAGTGCTGCAACTTAACCCCTTGCACCACCGGGGAGGCCCTAAGTTTGTTTTTGTTTTTTTAAATAGAGGCCTGTGCTACCATTTGGCATGTGTCTCCCTTGGCAATGACATCTTGAAAATTAAAAAAAATAATACCTCCCTCACAAGCATCTATTCAGGTTGGTTGTCCGTAAGTGTAATGAGCTTTGAATGTGTCACCTTATTAAATTCTGCAAATTGTTTTGAACATTGTCTCTAAATGTTTTGGAAGGGCTTTACTGTCAGGTCAGCTTTCTAAGGGCTAGAAATGTGTCAAACCTGGCAGGCTTGCCTTTATCTAAGAGCCAAAATACAAATAAGTCGATTACAAAGTAATCAATCAATACAGTACCCCAGGATGTGATGGTTGGCATTGACCTGCGAGCTCACACTGTCATTTTATAGATGAGTAAACTCACTGGTAAGCGGCAGGATGGGACTTTTTTCTTGACTCAGTGATAGCTGGCTAGGTAATCTTGGATGTGCTTCTGTGCCTCAGTTTCCTCCTGTGAAAGAAAGGAGATTTCCCTTTGCTAGATAATTCCTCAGGCATTTTGCCACTTCAAGTTTGTATGGTGCCTTGCCAAATCGAATCTATTCTGTTGAATACTTTAGTAATCCTTAAAAAGCTGTTGTTCTCACAAGAAAGGTTCTTCTGATCTTTTTCTGGGTCTTCTTATATAGTCTCTAAAAGTTGGGAACACTATCAATTTATAGTTATTGACAAAATCATAAGTTATATTCACTGTGGAAAGAATAAACAAAGTCAGATCTTTTTCCTGTTCAGAGTATTTCTTCACTTTCTTCTCTCCCTAGTTTGTTGGTATAGGGTTGCTTGGGGATATTAGGTTACTGACCTTTGTTTTTCTTTCTGCGAGAAGCTTTCACTAAAGTATTTTTTTGGGGGGAGGGGGTCATATAAGAAACAATGACTCTCATATGCAAGTAATTAAACAGATGTAAGGCAAGAAAAAAGTGGCACAAATTTGAAATGATTAATTTTCTTTCCTTCTGAAAACTTGTGGTGTCTAACCTGTAAGTTGTGCACAAGAGTGAGTGCACAGTCTTCCTGAGAATCTTTCCCCTGTTCCATACACTATATTATGTTACACCAAAGTCTCAGGGGGAGTCTAGTACTCCTGCAAGGTCTGGGCAACCAGATCTGCCCAAGCTCTGGTGAGCTTGGCAAACAGTCTAATCTGTTATGATGCTCACTTTTCTACTCAGCTGTAAAAATCTATTTCACTCAGATATCACCTGCTATTCTTATGGCAAGGCTTTGGAATAGAGATCCTAAATGTGTCAAAAATACGCAATATGTTTGTGATCGAAATAAATAGAGACTAGGGTGACTTCACAAACTTCACATGTGCTGGCCAGCGCTTGCAGAATTCTGAAGTAGGTTATGTTAGCCTTCCCACTTTCAATGCCTCTGTGGATGTGGTGTTTATATCCTAGATTTTCCAGGGCAACCTTGGGTTGTAAATATTCTGTCACGTAGTTCCCATAAATACAATCATACTTGTCAAGCTATGTGTCATGAGTTTTGGTTTGGAAAATATGGATGCCGTATGTCCATCAGAGCTTGTTTTTTCTGGCCTGAAGCCTGATACTATTGCTCTACCCTGCCCTACCCCTAGCCCACTTCCCATTCTCATCAAATACTTGTTTCTGTTTCAGTCCACTTGTTCTTGCTCTCTATGCTTAGTGTCTAGGGGGTAATGTGAACAGCAAACTAATCTGTGCTAATGGGCAAGAGGAGAAAATCAGGGTCAGGACAATCTGCACATCCAGAGTGTTCTGTCTCTTTCCCGGTAGCATAAGTGGCACTCTGGAAATATTGCCATGGCTTCATTTACCTAGCTCTAAGACAGCGTCATCCTACGAATGGTTGGTGGAGGCAGATTTCTTGGAGGAGGCTGGATCCACCATGTTTCACTGCAAAGACGGCTTCTTCCCCTGTCAGTATGTTGGGCCAGCTTTGTGTATGTCTCCGAGATCTGACAAGATCCATGTAACAAGAGGAGACGAATAAAGGGCCAGTGTGCCAACTTTACTTCTCTGCCCACAGTGATTTCTTCTGGTATGTGTACACTGCTCAAATGCCCTTTTTACAAAGTTGGAAAGCAAAACATTATTTGCTGAGACAGCAGGACAAATCTATTGCTCTCCATTGTTAAATCCCTGTCCCCACCCAACCCTGATTAAAGAAAAAATTCTCTAATGAGGAGGCTAGTTTTAACATTTATAGAAAGATGTTTAGAATTATGTGAAATATTTTGTAGATTTCAAGTTCATTGCCTGCCATTTTCCTTTTGGACTAACCTTGTTATTTCTGTTTATTTTATGTGATTTTATTACATAAACATATAAAGGTTTCCACTAACTGTCCAAATGGCTTGCTTTTAAAATTTCTGCTTAACCACTTTTATTTGTATCACTTTTTTTTTTCTTGTCTTGGTTTGGTACTTAACAGTGATAAATTTCAACTGAATCTCCTCTAGTTCCTTTAAAAATAATTCCTAATTCCTCTGCCTTAAGTAGTTTACCTTTTAGAAATTCAATCAGCATTTCTTTTGGCAGTTCTTGTTATCTTAAAAAGCAACATTAGCACCTTGACTTTTCAGTTTGAGAGCATTTGCTCAACCAGATGCTTTCAATATCATCTATTATTTTTAATCATACATGGTTAAATCTCAAGAACAAGCTCTTGAGACTGTTGACTATTTAGGGAACTGGAGGAGCAAGCAAATACATAATATCTTTGGAAACAGAATACAAATTTAGCATCATTATTTTCCTATAATCAATATCTGAGTGATTATACTGTCTTATTAGCAAACCAGGTTTCCTAACAGTCCTTTTGTTTTTTTCTGATCTTTATTTCTATATTCAGCTAATTTAATGCTAACATTGTCAGGTTACCTGGTTACTTTTGTTGACTATAATTTTCTAATCATTGGATTACTAGATTATATTTCTGAATGCACCAGAAATATAAACTTCTAATAATATGAACTACAAATCTGAGAGATTGGCATTATTATCTCTATTTTACCAGTGAGATATGGTTTTTGAGTGGATTAATCATGTTTTTTAGTCTCACAACCAGTGAGAATGAGGATTAAATTCAAACCATTCTGTCTGACTTGAAAACCCCTACTTCTAACCACTTTGCTATAGTACTTCCTGTTAAGGATGGATAAAGGTGTCTGTTATGTAAATCAACATAGTCATTGACAGTGGACTTCCTTCTTTTATACTCTGATGGGTGTATATGAAAGCATTTAATGTTGGTCTGGCTTGATTTTCTATTTTTATTTGAAAAAATGCAAAAATGTACATCATCTATTCATAAAATCTTGTAAAATAAGAAGTGAAAGACTTCCCTAGCCCTCCAAGGTCTCACACTATTGGTATGCATATTTTTTAAGTTCTCCTAGGCCTGTCTAGATGTGACTCTCTAGACATTTCCTTTTTAATTGTTAAAGTCTTTTCTTGAGGTTTATTACTAAAATTACTACATCTATCACTTTCTGCTTGCATGGGGAGCGTAAAAATTTATTCCTCTGGAAAATACTAGAAAGTATCATCATTTTTCCCTGTCTTAAAGTATTTTGAAAGTCAGACTTGGTAATCTGAATAGGTCAGGCAAATAGGTTTAAAATATTGACATTCCTCTTTTCTCCTGACATTTGTCCTTTATTAGACTATAGGGAGAATGATCTAGACCCACATGGCGCAGTAGACCTCTCTCCTGCTGTGCCCGCTGCTTCCCTCAGCAGTGTACTTCTGTTGATCTGACAGTTCTGCTCCCCGCTCTCTGTAGTGAATCCTCTCACCCCCCCACACCTCTGGCCTGTACCCCAGTGCTTGTATGCATAAATAAATAAATCTTTAAAAAAAAATATTTCATGCTATTTCTTCTCTAAGTGGATGGTTGGAGATTCTTACAGATACTTTCCTTTTTTAGATCAGAAACATCTTTTAAAAACAGGCATTTAACATAGGTTATTTCCAATTTCCATCCTTTGCTTTAAAAATGGGGGCTTTTCCATAATGAACAAGTCAGGGGCGGGGCCAGCACAAAAAGGCAAGAGGAGAGGCTCTCACATTGCAGTAGGGGGCACTTCTTTAGCTCCTTTGGATCAATCAGATTTGGTCTTAAATGAAACTGCTAGCAGGCAGTTTGCCTTCATCCCTCCCTTAACTAGGGCATTCTCCTTTGCTCATCTGGGTTCCAGCTGAAGACTGAGCATCTATTGTTCTGCCAGTAACATGCCAGGGCCTATGTTTTCGTGTCTGTTTCTCTCTATGGTCTATCAGCCATGCAGTGCAATCAGGGATCTTGTCTTTGTATCGTAGTGCCTAGTAAGTGCTGAACAAACAGGTATAACATGAAGACATATCTGTGAGTGACTGAATGATGGGGATTGCTTTGGGCTCCCTAGAGTAAATGGTATTAACCTTAATGTGAGAGACAGAGCATAGTGCTGGACAGAGCCCAGGTCTGGAATCTTTTCTCTCTGGAGCTCTCCACTTACTAGTCGGGTCACCTTTGCTGACTTGTGAGGATTTCTGTTCTTAGCAGTCCCGTCCATGATATGAACATAGTATCACTCAAGGCCTGTTTTGCTGTCAAGGTACGATATTAAATGGCACAGCATACCTAACTCTGAACTTCAGATTATATAAATTTTATTTTTTTTATGAAAACACCATTTACTTGTGGTGAGATACACATAGCAGAAATTTTAAAGACTTATGGTTTGGTCATTTTAAGTGTATTTGCATTGTTGTGCAACCAATCTAGGAGCTTTTCTTGCAACACTGAAACTGTGATACCATTGAACTACAACATTCCATTGCTCCCCAGCCCTGGGGATCCCCATTCTACTTTCTGTCTCCATGGAGCAGACTAGTTGAGGCAGCTCCTATAAGATGAAATTGACAGTATTTGTCTTTTTGTGAGTGGTTTTTTTTCACTTAGTACAGTGTCATCAAGTTTCATCTGTGTGGTAGCATGGGTCAAAACTTCCTTTTTAAGGCTAAATAAATAATTGTAAGTCTATACCACATTTTGTCTGTCCTTCAGTCACCCATTGGCATTCGGATTGTCACCACTAATGGTCACTGTGACTAATGCTGCTAGGATAATGGGTGTATAACTATCTCTTCAAGACCCTGCTTTTAATTCTTTTTTTTTTTTTTAAGATTTATTTATGCATACAAGCACTGGGGTACAGGCCAGAGGTGTTGGGGGGGGGTGAGAGGATTCACCACAGACAGAGCGGGGAGCAGAACGGGCAGATCAACAGAAGTACACTGTTGAGGGAAGCAGCGGGCACAGCAGGAGAGGTCTGCTACCGCCATGTGGGTCCCCCGCCTGGCCGGCAGCAGGGATCAAACTCGTGCTGCAGTGGCTGCGGTTTGCTTTGTAGTGCGTTGCTTAACCCACTGCGCCACCAGGGAGGGCCCCCCTGCTTTTAATTCTTTTGGGCAAACACATGATACATGCTGTATCATTTAGTAATTCTATTTTTAATGTCTGAGGAAGTGTTTTACCACTTTCCACAGTGACTGTACCATTTTGTATTTTCACCAGCAGTGCACAAATATTTTAATCTCTTCACAATCTCAACATTTGTCAATTTTGCTTTTTTGGGTAACATTTCTCCTAATAGATGTGATACTAATGGTACCAATGATTGCTTTCTCATTGTGGCTTTGAATTGTGTTCCCCTAATGACTAGTAGAGTGTGCTATTATATGCATTTTGGCCATTTACATATCTCCTTTAGAGAAATATCTAGACAAGATTTTTTCAGACCACATAGACTTTAAGTTAGTAGCAAGAGTAATATGGCTACTACTGCTATTGATGATCATTATTAATTTGGGGCCATATTTTTATGGGACTTCATTTGAGCAGAAACCATTCTAGGCAAAATAGAAAAAAATCCTCCTATCAGGATCTTATATTCAAGTAAAGTACTGAAATATAAAATATGTTAGGTAATAATAAGTGTGATGAACAAACTGAAGTGGGAAGGGAGTGAAGAATGTGAGGGGAGCACGTGATTCTAGTATCCGAAAGAACTTTCAGACAGAGGAAGCAGCCAGTACACAGGCCCAAGGTAGACGTATGTCCAGTATATCTGAGGATCAACATCCCTGCCAAGGGCTACAGCCCAGTGGGAGGAAGAGGAGGACTGACTGGGGGATGTGCACGCCTGTGTGCATGTGCCTGGTCTAGTCTAGCCTTGTACGTTAAGGCTTGCTAGACAAAATATAGAGACCTTGGGCCTCCCTGGTGACACAAGGGGTTGACTGCCACACTGTGGGGCTTCTGCAGCCACTGCAGCGATAGTTTGATCCCCCATCAGGGAGGTGACCCACATGGCACAGCAGTCATCTCCTGTCTCACCACTGCTCCCCTCAGTAGTGTACTTCAGTAGATCCACCTGTTCCTCTCCCCAGTCTGCCTCTGGTGAATCCTCTCACCCTCTGCACCTCTGGCCTGTGCCCTAGTTCTTGTATGCATAAATGAATAAATCCTTAAAAAAAGATAGACGCCTTGTTAAATTTTAACTCAGATAAACAACGAATGATTTTTAAAGTGTAAGTATGACCCAACTAGTGTGTGCAATATACTTGTGTTAAAAATATTCATGTAAGTATATTTTAAAATTTTTATTTGTTAAATCTGACAGTGCTCTTCAGGGGACTGTGTGACGGTGCACGGGTGAACTGGTGGTGGCAATTCTGTGGGGACTACACTTGAGAAAAGAAAGCAAACATTGTTTAAAAATGAACAATGATGTAAAATATAGATAAATAAATAATTTTTTTAAAAGATTTATTTATTTATGCATACAAGCACTGGGGCACAGGCCAGAGGTGTAGGGGGGTGAGAGGATTCACCACAGAGAGCGGGGAGCAGA
>JAGFMF010011594.1:172828-240904 GCA_019455555.1 Galemys pyrenaicus | reverse complement strand
GAGTGCTGCTATAAACATAGGGGTGCAGGTATTCTTTTGAATCAGTGTATTTGTGTCTTTTGGGTATATTCCCAGGAGTGGGATTGCTGGATCATATGGGGAATACATGGGGATTACAATTAATGGCAAGTATATGTAAATTTTAAAATATTTTAATAAAAAAAATGAAAGAAAAAAAATGAAAGAAAAAAAAATAAAAGTCTGTATCAAGCAGATGACGGTCATTATTTTTAAGAAGTATGTTCACACCAATGTTTCTTCCAAATCAGGATACTTTTGAGACTGGAAGGGAGTGTCGCTAATTATTACTCCAGGTAAAGAGATGCATATCAAGACTGTCCCAGGCAAGCACTGATCTAAGATCTTTGTACTTTTGAGGTCCTCTCAAGTAGTGAAGGTTGTGGGAAAGGGGCGTAACAGGCCACCAACCTTTAAATCTGTAAATGAATTCCCCTGTTTTACCTATTAGTCACCAGAAATAAAACATTTTCTAAGAAAATATTAGAAATAGCAGGCAGGCAAAAAAAAAAAAAAAGGAATATTAACCGCAGAACAAGACATTTATGAGTTGGTTTGTCCTAAATTATCTGGGCTTGAATCTGTAATTGTTCTTACAATAAATATGTTCTGTTCACTGAGTCCCTATATAGGGGGAAAGAATGGTGAAATGAAATTTAAATTGACTTTTTATAAAGAGTATAGAGAAAATTTCCTAAGCCTTCCTTTCTTTGACAGCTATTATTTAGACTCATCAAAATGTACTTGTTGAAATGTGCTTGTTATTCTTGCTAAGTGACTTAAGGTGTTTAGACATCACTATTATGTTTATACCAATGAGGCAAAAGCATCTGCAGGGTTTATAGCTTTATTGCAAGTTTTACATGCTGGAGGTAGGTATATATAGACTCTATCTTCTGGAAAAAGTCTTTTTTTTTTCTGCTACTGAATCAAGCCTCGGGGCTTTTTGGTCACTGCAAAGAGAGTGCTAGTGAGTAGATGCAGATGCATTTTAGTGCACTGTAATGTGATTTTTAAAACTGTTCAAACAATCAATTTACTCTTGTCATCACTTCCCTTTCGATTTTCAAGTGCAAATTTGACACCATTGTTCTTATTAACAATTAAAAAAAGTTTTGCCCCTCAAATTTCCATTATGAGGGATGCATTCTTGAAGTTATGGTTACATTAAAATTCTCACTACAAATGAAGCCAGCTAAAAATGTTTACCAACTTGAATTGAGCTCATCATGTTTTGTTTGCTGAATAGTGTTTTGTGATTTTCCCAACATAAGAATGAGTCTCCAAACTATTTTAGAAAGTGGAGTTTTTACTCTAAGGAAGTGCTTGCCTCATTTTCTTCGTGCTACTCCAAACAAGATGTTGTTTATTACTTTGAAACACTATATGTAAACCCCAGGAATATGTTAAATATGATTGAAGTCTTGGCTGTCTTTAACAAATTGAAGTTTCCAGAAATTTAGCTGTGTTTAAAAACCAAAGCCATGTTTTCAGGAAAGATTTCTATTTCCAAATATGTGGTTGCCCAAACCTTTTATATTTTCATGTCAAATCTGGCTGCCAAATAACACACACTGTACCTTAGCTATAATAGAAAAACACACATAAAATTCAGATTTTAAAAAGCACTGTCAGAACAACTATGATCATATTTCTTGAACTTATGCTATTCATATGCATATAAGTATGTTTTAGAATATACTCTGTAAGGCACCGGTCACTTATACTGGTACAAATTGACATGCACAGCGCAAGATTGGCACCATGTAACAGCCGATCTGGGAAAATACAGGAATTCCTAGCCAGACCAAAATATGAGGTCAAGGAAGTCGCTTTTATAATAATAGTGGTTATCTGTTTAATGTGTGATCTGGCAGTGATATGATGTTGACCATAGGCAATTATGCATATTTCTAAACTGGTTGTGTGCAAGCCCAGAGTAAGAGAAATCCCCCAGTTTGTGATAAAAGGGTATTTATTGCCCTTTTATTTCCTTCATATGCTTTACTTAATCATTTACAAAAGACAAATTAATAGTGAATCCCAATTTCATTTTGTGTTTTATTCTGTAGTCATTCGTACACATTTGGGATATCTATGAATATGTGTTCTTAATAGTTTTGGCAAAAGTTCAATGTCAACGAATGAGTGATGTAGACATTTTATAGTCTTCTTAAGGGATAATAATGTGATTCAGAGACAGTGTGTGTTGATTTCTTTGGGCGCAGTCTACTGCGATATGACTCATAAGGGATCGAGACCTATTAGTTATTTTTTCTCAGTGCAATGAAGCAAATTTTTGTTCGTTATGGAGCATTTTCTGAGAAAGGCAATATCAGAATTAGTATATAGATTAATGCCTAAGAGATTAGTTGAGCTCATGAGACTATCTTTTCCTTTATCCTTTCAATGTGACTGAAAAGTCATAATCTATATTTGTGTATCAATGACAATGTGATGACACAGCACAGGAGTTATATCAGCTTGTTGCCTCTATGAGTTATAATCTTTTCTTTGTGGGGAAATGTTTATTTTGAACAAGAAAAAAACTTGAACATTTCGAGTATCAGGAAGACTATGATGGATCGGATGCAGGCTGTTGTTTACCTCCTCTATGGACAGATCATGGAGAAATGGATTTTAGTGAAAATGGTTTAAATTAACCAGGCGGAAGCACTTCCAGAAGACTCCACAATGGGTGGGACTCCATCTGTTCTACTCACCAGGGCTCAGCACAGGGCGTGGCACAGAAAAGGTGCTCAGCCAATACTAAATGAATAAAGGGAGAGAATGGACTAGGGAGATGCTTATAAAAGGCATAAAATTCGATCTTAGTGTAAGTTATTAATTTCAAGGTTTAATGGTGCCATTGTTGCTTTTTCTTAAAATGTGTTCTACTTTACAGCAGTAACATTGGCTCACAGTACTCTGTATGTAGAGGTATAGGTTCATGCCTCTTTAGTTGTGTGTTTCCACACCTACGACCAACAAAGCAGCAATAGCCTACTTAGTGTGTTGGGCCCCTCCTCCCTTCGCTCCCCTACCCCTTCTGGTAGTAATAGTGCCATTCTATAAGGAACTCAGAATTGTAAATGGTAAGAATTTGCCAGTTACCTATACCATTTTCAGTTTTTCCTCAGACATTTTCCCTTCGAGGAGTACGGTATAAAGGGTATGGAGCTCTTGCATTGGGAGTGGTGGGTTAGGGGACTCTGGCCATCATAATTCAGTATTGGTGAGGAGCCCAGGCTGTTAACTGTGGTAGCTGCCTTCAAGCAGCCTCTGAAAGCTGACTTTGAGATGTCAAGAGGTATGTGTTATGTCTATTTATTTCTGAAGGGTTTTTCCACTGAGTGACTGTGTGTGTGGGTGAGAGGGAATGTGGTCAGTTATACATTATTTCTTCTAACATCCAACTAGACCTCAAAGAGGATTTAATTTGAAAGATGTAAAAACAAAACAAAACAAAACACTTCAAACAAGAAACCAAATGTAGCCACTAGACACTGAGGAGTTCTGAGTGCTCAGAGAGAGTATCCCTTGCATACACATGTGGACGCCTTGCCAGGACATGCCAGCGCAAGATCCCAACCAGAGAAGACTACGCAGTATAGGACGGTGACCAACCCTTGGGTTGGGGTTTCGGCGGCTCAGTCTCCAGAGGCATCTGCACTGGTGAGGATGATATCTGGGGCTGACAGAGGGGTAGGGCTAACCCTTTCATTAGGAACCAAAGGCACTCCAGAGTTTACAAGTTTCATGTGCCCAGGAAAAGATTTAATTTCTGATCATAATCATATAGCTTGTAAATTATAAGACATACACAATCCAGGTGAGTAAATATAAGCAAAGGTCTTCAGTCATTGTCAAAAAATATGCATGAAAGTGTCATATTTTAAGGGACCTCCCTGGTGGTGCAAGGGGTTGAGTGCTGCACTGTGGAGCTTTCCACAGTGTGAATCTGATCCCTGGCTGGGGAGGGGGCCCCCATGGCGCAACAGACCTCTCCTGCCTCACCTGCCGCTCCCCTCAGCAGTGTACTTCAGTCGATCTGCCTGTTCTGCTCCCCACTCTGTCTCTGGTGAACCCTCTCACCACCAGCACCTATGGCCTGTACCCCAGCTCTTGTATAAATAAAAAAAAAATCTTTAAAAGAAATATCATATTTAAAAAAAATTTCAGATCAAACATTTTCACTCAGTAGGTTTTCTTCAACCTGCTATGATTGCTTTGAAATCACAGTTAATTATAAATTTGCTGTATTACTTGAAGCCTGATATTAAAGAAATAAAATTGTAAAAAAACTTTTCAAAATTTTTACAGCAAAATTATTATATTTAATGTGGATATGGTACATTTTCATCTGTTTGATATAATTGGTCTCCAGAAGTAATGATGCATGGGGTCTGCAGAGTATTTAAAAGGGTTCAAATCTGGAATACTCAGTGGAAGAAGTAAAAGGTTAGGGCATTTTAAAGGGTGCTGAGAGAACATTACATGTATGCCTAGCAATATTTCCTAATAAAGCAGGTATCCAATGAGCCCTTTACTTTCAATGAACTCTTTTATGGCACATAGATAACTTTGAAAGCAAAAAGCCAATTCCTTGTTAGCTAATCTGGATGAGAAAAAGGTGAGAATTTGACCTTGTGTAAATAACACTGTGCAGTACATCTTGTGATGTGTGCTTGTATGTTAAAATGCTTACAATTGGTTTAATCTGGACAGGAGCTCATTGTTTTCCAGTTGACTACGCTCTTTTGGTGTAACAAGAACTTGTAAGTTTGGGGAAGGGAGGTGATAACTCCAGTTTCAGTTAGAGGAGTTGTAAGTGACTGCACACCTCTCTCTCTGGAATAGAATGCCCTGAATTTTGCTGGATAGCATGAAATTATTATCTCAGAGTATGTTTTATTGCTTCTATAACCATGTTGTTTTCACATCAACAGATTAGAGTGCAGAGGTGCTTCCATCTTAGGCTACTCCTTAAAATGTTTTAACTTTCTGGAAGGGCTATATTTATAATTTGAAGAGTCCATCAGGGCTAGCCATTATATGTTATTAATTAATTTAGCTGTCTACTACTTAAAGAATTAATTGCTCATTTTTATTTCATTATCTTGCATTCTGAACACTTGTTTCTGACTATGAAGACATTCAGTTGTATTTATAATAGAAGTAAGGTGATTTTAGCAAGTTTTTGAAGGTAATATTTCTGGAGTATTTTTGTTTTCACACTTTACTCTTTTTTTCTTTTGCACAACATTACGAAGCAATAGTTGCAGGTATTACTTTCAATCTTGATCGATGAGGCAACTGAAGGCACAGACTTTTGAAATGAGTTGCAAGCCACAGCTTTAGTTAATTCCCAAGGAAAGATTGCTTTCCAGATTTGCAGAGGAACTCTCCCACAACCTTTCAGAAAATAGGCAGGGTGTAGAGTTTTAGTCATTGATTCTGTAGCGCCATGTTCTTTCCTTGAGCTGTTCCAATTAAGAGCATCTTCAAGTAGTGGTAACACACTGGCTCCACTAGGAAGGGGCCCTCTGTACCTTGCCAACCTGTTTTCACAGCATGTAACCATAATATTTTCTAGTAGGTTTTCGCTAACTCTGTGAATACACGACTGGTGACAAACCAAGCCTTTCCTATGGCAGCAAGTCACCCTGTAGAGCTCAGCAATGATGGGCCTGCTCTCTGATGACCGAGGCCACAACCTATGAGCACATCACTGTTGAAAAAAATAACTCTTTTGGTCTGGCTCTTCCTGCTCTGCCCTCTTTTCCTTACCCCAGTTTGAGGCCTGGGTTGGTACAGAGGCCATTGATTTGGATCGATGCCTTTCCAATAGGAGAGTACTGGAAGGGTGACTTCTGTTCGGATGAGGTGGTAAGCAGGAGAAGGCTAAATACCTCCCAGGCTGGGGTAGGCACTATAGCAAAGGTATTAATTAAGTTAGCATTGGTAGTGGAGGTGGTGGTATGTGTGTGTGTCTATGTGTTATGTACGTTTTGCAAGATTTCAAGATTGCTTTTGTGTGGTTTCATCATCCCTCCCATTCAACACAATCTTCTTTTCTGCTCTTTCGTCAAGACGTTGTCCCCAAAGAACTGCCTGCCTGATTCTGCTTGGTGCAACACTGCTGCTGGTACTCATGAATGGTGCAATAAACAACCCTAAGCAGTGTGTTGCTCTGCGTGCCGGGAGCACATTGTCAAGGCTACTGTTCCATGTTCTGTACCGGGGCTCCTAGAGGAGGGCCGCAGAGACAAATTTCTCTGTGGTCTCATAACCAGGAATAATTGTGACTCTCCTGAGCAAATGGCTTGTTCTTTGTTTTAGGGACACTGCAATTCATTTAATGGATCACGTTTCCCTCTTCATGTAGCTTGTCTGAATGCTTGGATTCCAATTTATAGCCTAGCTCTGGCAAGTAGGTAACATTTCCTTGCAAGGATTTTGTCTCTCTTTAATTTCACTGTATTTTCTGCTAGATTCATGTTATTTACTGGCATTAAATTTAGTTTATATTGTTGTATTGGATACCTTTTTTTCCCCCACCAATATAAAGCAATGTATATACTTTTGGGAGGAAGGCAGGTATAAAGAAATAAAAATAAGGACTAATGTGTTCATACAACAGCTTTACTTTAAGTTTTTTTTGGGGGGGTGTCTTAATTGCTCACTTTTCCTCCTCTAGTCTGAGCAATCCACCCCTATTTAGTATCATGATCCCTTATGAATCAGGTTTTTGTTTGTTTGTTTTTGTAAGAATTTGACTTATGTCAAAATTAAGGTGCTAATAGCTGATTCCTGCAGCTGCTACTTTTTAGTCAGATGAATTTTGATAAATTTTCAGTCTATATCATTTACAAGAAGAGTGATACTGTTATCTTGTGTTAGGGTTGTAAGGGTTACATGAAATACTGTATGAAAATTATCTAGTATCTTATTTGAAATAGAGTAGGCCTTTGTTCAAAACAGTCTCATAAGTGGGAAATGTACTGGGCTTAAGTTTAGAATCTCTACTTGTTAGCCTGTGATGTTGGGCAAGGCATTTTGCTTCTTTGGAACTCTTTATCTCATATGTAATTTTAGGGATGGCTTAGAGCATCCTTAGGATGCTCGTGTAACTATTCTTGGATTCTAAGGCCAGCCCTGTGTAGCTTGTGAGAATCTCACTGTGTTCTCACTAGAAAGGGCCTGAATATAGTCACCTAGACATACAGAGATCAGGGGTAAAAAGGATCCAGATTTGGAACAGGGAAATTAAAAGGTCCATGTGCCAGTTTGTATGTTCTTCACTAGAGTTGATTATGATATTTGCCATGGGGAGAAGTGTCTTCTGGAATACCCGGAATTACTCATGATTCAGGTCCTACATTCAAGTGTATTTCAAAATACATGCCCCACAGATGCCAATTTATGCAGTGAATGTTCTATAATCTGGTTTCTTGATGAGCACATGGTGCGATTGCAGGGAAACAAGGAGCAGTTACTGGTGGTCAATACCATGTTAGCCAGTGACCACATTTGATTCTACAATGGAGTCAATCAAAGCAAGATTTTGCATCCAGGATGTGATTACTATTCAGGAACTATTGGATCCTAGAACACCACACTCGCAAGAGGGAACTCATTTATCAAGAAGATAATTTAAGAAAGAGTTTGTAACAGATGACCCAGAAGAAGAATACACTGAAATGAAGCTATACTCATAGCAATTCATCAAGATGCAGGGGAGCTATGTGGTTACAAGTGCAGCATTTTTTCATGTGTGGTTTAAGTCAAGTTATTTAATTTCTCAAAGCCTCAGTTTCCTCATATCTTAGAGGTATATTAATACCAAGTATGTTGTTTTAAAAACATAATGTAAGTGCTGAGATATATTAGTTTTAGGTAACTATTATTACTGAATGTCATGATAATATTACAGACTTAAAATTCATACTGAACTTCAAAGTTTTGCTATCTGTAATTTAAAAAACTGTGTAAACTGTAAGACTAAACATTAAGAAAAAGACCATTAGATCATCAAGTGGAATAATACATTTTTGAATCACTGTACCATGTCTATTAATTTTTATGCTATCATTTTATCCCTGAGGTCCTACTTTAAAAAGTAACCAACTATTTTTGGTTTTGATTGATTTCATTCTGTGTATATGAGCTGGAATGATAAAATAAAGACACTGGTTTTCATCTACTACCCTTATACTCCGTTGTCCCATTTTATTTTTTACTACTTTTGAAGTGTCTGTGTCCTACCTTTGTGCGGGATAAAATGTACATTTGCTCATCTTATTTAAAGAAAACATTATGACCCTACATCCTGAAAAACTTGTTTTGTCATTAACTTTAAAAAAAAAAAAAGGTGGAAAAAACTAGCCAGAGTAAAGTATTAAAGAAATTAACCATAAAGAAAGTGAATGTTAAGATACCATGGGACTAAGGCCACAAAACAAACCACTGAAAACTGGGTTGGTTTGGGTTCAAGTATTTTTGTCACAGTGAGCTTCAACTTTTGATTGGTCCACTGAAAATTCAGTGAAAATTTGAGGTTCTAAATGGCAACATACTTGGTAGTTACAGCCTAAGGGCTGAGCACCTGGGCGTGGTGGTTTCTTGTTTCATTGTTTGAATCTTTCAGAAGAGAAGTGAAATTCTATAATCTGAGTTTCATTGCTTTACTTAATTTTGCCCTACATTTTCATGTGGAATTTCTCCTGTGTCAATTCATATGTAAGTCCAGTTGGAGTTAAAAAAAAAAGTATCTTTGCAGATAGCTTGCAGGCAATATTTTCATAAGAAAATATTAGGACTGACATGTAGGGATCATGGCTTCTAAACACTTCAAAATTTGCATGTTCCTAATTCAATTTTTAAAAGACAAGTCATAATTATTTATTTATAATTGAATTAATGCACTAGCTATAAAGAGCAGTCCTAATACATTTTTTATGTAACAAATTTTAAATTATAAAAATACTAACACAAAATTTGCCACCTTAACCATTTTGGTGGACAGTTCCTTAGTATTAAGTATATTCCCATTGTTGTGTGACAGAGCTCCAGAAATTTTTTATCTTGCAACATTAAAACTCTATATCCATTAAACAATTACTCCCCATTTCCTCCTCCCTTTAGCCCCTGTTCATTTCAGTTCTTAAATGTCATATACATATGTATATCACTATGTAAATAGTGATTATAATTTGATGAGACCAGAAGTCATTTTAGATTGTTTGCAAACTGTAGGATACTGAGTACTTACTTAAAAGTTTGGACATGTGGCAGGAATGAGCGTTCATAGTTACAGTTTTTATTAGTTGAACTATTTGATGTTACTTAATGGTATGCCTGAAGTACAGAATGTCCTCACTTAATATCTTTGATGTCAATGAGTTCTTGGAAACTGACTTTAAGTGAAACTGCATGTAACAAAAGCAGGTCTTCGAAAAATGTTGAGGTTGGCCATTGGTTAGGATTCTTTTTTTCTCACAAATTTAATAGCAGATTCACATTATATCTGAAAGGTAGGTATCACTCAGAGTTTGAGTAGTAAGGCCTATCATTAAAATCAAAACTAGAAACAGAACAAGGCAAAAAATTCAGATAAGGGAGGGTGACTTCTGCAGTGTATATATAATTGAGAGAACTTGTGGAATTATTCTCCATTGAGATCTTTATAAAGGCAAATATCCACTTCAATATTGTGATCTTTTAGCTACTGGTTTTTTGAACAATTCAAGGGAAGATTAGCAGGTCCTGAGTGAGTCTCTTCCCTAGGCTTTTAAAAGTTGGGCATGGGAAATCTGGTATGGCCACAGTATAAAATAAAATCCCAAATGAGGAGATACTGAAATGTGGATAGTGAACTTTCATTTGCTTAAGTGAAAGTATTTTTTTTAAAGATTTATTTATTTATGCATACAAGAGCTGGGGTACAGGCCAGAGCTGCAGGAGGTGAGAGGATTCACCAGAGACAGAGCAGGGAACAGAACAGGCAGACTTACTGAAACATACTGCTGAGGGGAGCAGTGGGTGAGACAGGAGAGGTCAGCTGTGCCATGTGGGTCGATCCCCCACCCAACCAGTGGCAGGGATCCAACTTGTGCTGCAGTGGGTGTGGTTCCCTTCAACAGTGCGTTGCTTAGCCCACTGTGCCACCCGGGAGGCCCTGAAAGCATTTTTTAACTGTGTGGGGTCTGTATTGGGAAATGAATATTATAGAAGATGTGTGATTGCAGAGAAAGTGAGGTCCAGTTCCCATGGTACAGTTCCCCTCTACTTAATTTAAAAAAATTAAGATGCTGAGATGTCACTTTAATGGCTTCCTACCTCCCACATCTTCAGAGCTACTATACACTAAAAAGATCATTGACATGATGATGAGGGGGAGAATGATGATGGTGCTGATGTAATGATGATGACAACAGTGATCACCCAAACCCATACTGCCATCAGATCTTCCCCCTAATATATCCTCATATTGGTAAACTCAAAGTTTCATGGGGTTAAAGACTTCACGGGGTTAAATTCCTAGCCCTCATGACCTAGAGTTACACAAGATTTGGTTCTAGTGGGTTTCAAGTGCATTTTACTTGCAGTAGGTTTTTATGTGTCAATCCAGGAACTTAATTATCATTTATAAACCTGTTTCCTTGCTAAGAATGTATTTTGAGTCCAAAACAAATAAATTAAAAATTTTAAGGAAATGACCCTTTTTAAGTAGGAAATTGTTTCAATTTGTTCTTGTAATACTATATCAGCATTTAATAAAATATTTTAATTCAGTTTTGGAATGAGAACTATAGCTTAATTTTAATAATGGCGAAGAACAGTAGGGCAGCTAAAAAATGAACTGCATTGCATATATTAAGTTTTTGATACATATTGTAGAATTAATTAAATATAGTCATTTATATTTAGTTATTTTACTTTGAAATACAGAGGAAGAGTTTTTAGTCTTCAGTTGGATTTTATAATCATGCTTTTCTTATTTTGATATTAACATAAATTTTCAAGTCTCTGAACTCACATATTTTGCCTATTCTGGGAAAATTCTGAGTGATGAAGAGAGTTACCTAAGATTAAATATATATTTCCAGCCATATATAAAGCAGTTGATTCAAGCACAAATAATCAAGTTCAGATGTTGTTAGTGTTACTTAGGTAGTGACAGGTTATAGAAAATATTATGGAAAGGAATAAGCAGTTTAGTGAACTACTTAACTAAATCTAGGTTACCAATATGCTCCTGAAAGTTTTTTAAAGGTCCTTCTTATGATAGAGTATATCATAAGTACATTATATAGGGATAATCCCAATATTAATTAGAGCTTTGACATAAGAATGTTACATCTCTTATTTCATTCATTAGTTGACCAATCAGCCGACTTGGCCTGAGATATTTTCCGTTCTTGCCCCATTGATTCTCTTTTGGTTGATGGGGACAGCCTTCCATTTTCAGGCCATAAAATATAGGTAGCTATACTCTTTTAAGAGGACCTTTACCAGAGTTAATATGATGAACAAATATCTTAGACTAGAATTGTCATCTACAACCTGGGGACATTGAATGATGTAAAAAGGTCCAGTGAACAGAGAAAAGTGGCACAAGACTGGAACTGTAAGGACCTTGTGGATAGGCTTAAGGACTTACACTGATTTCATCAATATTTACCAAAATTGAATGTTTTCCATGTGCCAGCTGCTGTATATATCACCATAGTTAGTTTTCACAAAACCTTATAAAGTAAGTCTGATCAATCCCATTTTGAAATTAAAAACTTGGAGACATCAAAGTTAAATCATGTTCCTCAAGTTAATGCAGATGGTAGAATAGGCTTGGAGTTCACCCAAAGATTGTCAGAAACCACACCAATATGTCATTTATTGTGCTAGGTCTTTCGTTGATGGTTGTGGGGATTTGAGGCACAGTGATGTTTTTTGGGTAACATTTTTTCCAGCTCTTGCCAATTAAATTTGAAATTCTATAGTTCTCTTTTGTTCTGCCTTCATATTGGTTCCCCCCTCTGGTTATTTTCTTTCACTTCTCAAATCATTCTTAGATTGGAAGCAAAAACTCTGTTTCCTGCCTGTCCTCTCCACAAAAACCCAGATTAATTAGGGCAGAGGAGCCAAAAAAATATGGTGACTAGTCAGTTATACTTTCTATACTCAACCTGGCTATCAGGATGAATTTAGATTAAGCATACTCAAGGATATCCATGAGTAATAACTATAAGCTTTGTCATAGATAACTGTATTGGGTGTGTTTAAATGTACAACTCTGTTTTTCTATTATTATGTGGTATTTCATGTTGACTTGTCAAACTGAAAAATACCCATATTGATTTTGCAGAAAGCTTCACATGTGAGATAAATGCACTCAAAGACTCCTTACAAGTAGCTCTTCGGAGCTTCAGATGTGAAATGGATCATTCCTCAGTCTGTAATAGACCCTTCTGTGAAGCTCTTCAATCAAACCCGAGAATTCAAGGTGAAATCGAGGGGAGGATGGGAAACCCCTACAGGGAAATTTTAGTGAACTAGCTGAGAAAGGAGCTTGGGGTATTTGCTACCTCCTTTTCCAGCTCTAATCTTGAGCATTGGAAGGCTGTCAATCAATGTGTGACCCTACATGCTGTACGTGTGTAATACCTGGGTGCAACCAGACAAGCTCTAGAGGGAGTGTCACATGTACCCTTGATTTCTTTTCACTTGTCATTTTCCTGACAACCTTCAGGTTATTTTTAAAGTGGCTATTTTTTACAAATATATTATTAGAATTTCTCTATCCACCAGAGAACGTCTGGATTGTTATATTTAATAGGCATTTTTTTTCTTTTTAGAAAAGGATAAACTTTGATAAAGTTAGAATTGCCATGTTTTGTTAGTGATCTTGTTAATATACCTTATTTAGGAATCATGTTTGTAGAGCATGTAATAAGTTTTAATTAGTTTGTCCCTAGCAAACCAATATGATGGAGTTACCCCTAGCAAGGAAAATTGTATCCTTTTGAAACTAGTTTTTATGTCATTTTTTTTTTTATTTCTTTGGTGGCACATTTCCAGTTGGACATTTCTAGGTTAATTAAAAAAAAAACTCCAGAAATTTTAATGGATTATTTAGTTTGGGGAGCAGTGAATCCTGATAGTAAACTAAGTAATAAAAAGCATGCTTTGGAATGTATCCTCAAATATAAAATAGGTTTGATTATAGTTTTTGATACTGCCACTGTGAAACGATCTCCATCTCATAACTACATCAGTTTTCCTGAATCATGGGACAGTGTTTGTAAAGCCCGCATATTAGTATATCTTAAGTACATATTAATTGCCCTGGAGGTTTACGTATTTGTTCTATTCATGTGACTTAAGATCATAGGCGCTTATACAACATAATTTTAGAGATGGAGAAAATGACTATTGTAATACTTGCTCCTCTCAGTTTCCTCTACAGCAATGCCCTTACACCTTTCTTTTTCAGACGTTTTGTAGCATCCTAAACAGAAGGATATTGAAGGGAGCTGATTCTGCTTTGATCCTTGTGCTTGTTGTCAAAGCGCTTGGGATTGAAGAGACTGTTGGCTACAATTGACTGTGACAATTAGGAGATGATCAGAGCCCTAGAGTGGAGCACTTAAAGGGTAATTTACATGTCAGTTTGTTGAATAAAAAAAAAAGATATTCAGCTAAGATTTTTTTTTCCCCTCAGAGCCTTGTAAACTGCAATTTGTGCTCTGGTAAGAAAAACCTGGCAGAGGAGTTAGGATAGCCATTACCATTTGAAAAGAAGCAATCATAAGGCCGCTGCTGAGCCCTTTGTCCACTAAAAATGCTGATTTGCAGGCAGTGAGTGAAAAAGTGGAACCATCACTAAATAAAACCTTGAGCTAGGTGACTAGCCCCCTCCCACCCTTGGTAGATTTTTAATGGTGGTTAAAGGTGTTTTTTCTTTCTTCTAAATAATGTATCTTAAATCCTGCACTGACTATCATTATAATATTGTTATTGGTCATGACTGTCCTTTCCTAAAAAAATAATAAGAGAATGCAGAGAAAGTGGTAGGTGGAACACAAGTCAACAGCTGACTATCAGTTGTATCTTACTCTTTTGCTTTTTGTACACGTCATAATTTTCCCCTCATCATTCTTAACACTATGCTTTTCCCCGCTACTGTATCAGTGTGTTTCTAGGTTATCCCACTTTTATTGACATTCTGATTTTAAAGTGGGAATTGTAATTTCTATCCTTCACGTATTTAAGTTATTAGGGTGGACCTGTCTGAAAAATAATGTAGTTTTAGTCCATGATTTCTTATTCAGGTGTGGTCATCTCTATACTTTTCTATTAAGCAATCCATAAATACATGTTTAAAAAAGTAGCTAGAAAACTAAATAAAGATTATTGCCAGTCAATAATATGGTGATAACAGTTGTACATCCATTTAATTGTGAACTAGAATAAGAAAGTAAGTTATTTTTTAAAAAATTGAAGTTCTACATCTCCCCGTCTTGGAAATCAGTACTCTTACTACTATATAGTTGCAAGATTTTCATTTGGATAATTATCTGAAAAAAAGTTAATGTATCAACACAAGCATGCTGTCCAGACATAATTCAATTTGGTGTGTCTATTTACTTCAGGGATACTTATTAACTTTCAGTGGCAGATACATTTTACAAACCAGTTCTGTATACTTGGCTGCAGTGGAGAGAAGAGAGGCAGTAGAGAGTTAGAAATGAGTTTGTTTTTAATCCTAAAACATCAGCCTTTATTGAGTAGAGCGGAGAGCATGCTTGGCCTTCAAGAGCCAGAGACTCCAGTACCCCATGGCTGCTCCCTCTCTCTATCACCTGGACACTTCAGGTTAGATTTTAACAGCCCCCTTCCATTAAAGACATTTACTATTTCCAAATTAAGAGTTTCATTTGTCTTCATTTACTTCTCATATGTTAACAACATACTTTTCCCCAGGAATCTTATGAAAGGTGTGGTGTCTGACTTTGGGGGTTTCTGAGAATTGCTATAGTAAATATGGGGATGGGTTGAGAGAAAACAGTGACTCACAGATAGTGTTGCTTCCTCTGCTTTGCAGGAAGGTTCTAAGCAACTGTATGAAGGGTTTTTTTTTTTAAACTCTAGTTTTCCCCCTGTGCATGCCACCTTGCAAAGAATAGACAAGCAAGAAAAAATTGAGAACAAATAAGTGACTAGGTTACTGAGTGCAAAGAGGATCAGCAGAAAGGGAGTAAGAGAAAGGCTGGGCATCCTTAGTGGTGTCTCTGTAGAATGCAGGCAATGGTAAGTCTGTATCAAAAATCAGGCACAGCAGGAGGTGTTCATCTCCCAGGTAATGGGCAAATGGTGAGCAGATGAGCCATCCTCCTATTGATTTAAACATTTTGTTCTAGCCACTCACAATTAACTTTGATTTGTTTTTACTTTCCTCTTATAGGTTTGCATTTAAAACACTCTTGGAGCACCAATTGTATAAAATTCTGGTAACTGCACATTCTCTTTCTAGGGAGGTAATGTGTGAATAAATGAAAAGGCAGGGATTATTTTCCATTCTAAGCGAGGAGTCAGCACATTTCTACTTGACTGAAATTGTTTTGGGAAGGTGAGCTGGAACAAGAATCTTGCAGTTAAAATGAAGTGACTCTGCATGTGAGTTTCGAATGTTTTCCTTCATCAAAGTATTCTTCAGTACAGGTTTGGGATATACAAATTGATTTAAGTTTTATTTATAAGAATATTTGGGTGAATCATGAAAACATTTTAAAGTATGCACATTTGACTCAACATGTAATTAGGAGTCTTTTGAAAGCTCATTTGGAATTATTTGAATTGAGTTTTTCCTGTTACCATCACAGCATTTTTTTCAATATACAAATTACCATGTTGTGACAAAATAAATTATTGAAATGCATTGAAAAGTTCTTAGAAACCTGCAGAAAGAAAAAAAATAAGCAAATTATTAGAGTTCATTCACATGTCAATTTATGGAAATGTTGCTGCTACTGAAGCTCTAGAACCTTTAGTACAACATTCTAGAACATTTACCATGCTATTTTCATGAGCAGTGCTTTCTTTGTATTTGATTGGAGGTGGCAGAGGGATTACTGTATTTAACAAATAAAAATAAGTTCCCCGTTGTGGTGCCAGCAAGGGCACAGAGCAAGTTCTTGATGATTTCGGCAGAAGGGTAAAGGAGGAGTCCTGGAGCCCTCGGTGGCTTTTTATGCTTTTATTATCAGAGGCGACCAGGTACATGGCAGGCAGGGGGGCCGGAAGGCCTGGAGGCTGGCAGTCCTCCTAGCCCCCGGCACATCTCACTCTCTTGGCTGCTTTGCTGTTTCTTCTCATCTATTGCTTCTGCTTCTCTTGTCCTGCTGGCATCCTCGTGACGCCGCCCTTATATGCCCATGTCTAAACCCAGGTGCACCCAGTTGCACATGCCCACTTAGGCATGCGTGCAGCACTGCAGGTGTCCATCATCACACCGATGATGGGAGGGTGGAAAAGCCTGATAACTTTTCTCTGACCCCACACCCATTAAATTTCAATTTCTGATAAACAATTGAAACCCAGAGACCCTCAATTTTGGGCAGCACAAGCAGGAGCAGGTGATGGACATTTTAATGCTTGCCACGTGGCCTGACTCAAGCTGCAGGCATTAGAGAGGCGTTGGACTTGGTGCCTGGAGCTAGAATTGCTCAGGTGTGAGCAATGAGCTGATTGGCAAATGGTCCAATCTGCTATAGGATTGAAACTGGTCCAGTCAGACATGTAGGTGGAAGACCCTGAAGAGGATGCACAGCAGGGCATGAACTAGCTTGGGACTCTCTTGCTTAGACTCTGAGACTCACTATTCCTGGCCTCTCAAAGAAAGATGAAGAAAGAGGGAAGAAGGAGCAGCAGCTGACCTCTAAAGAAAGAAGGGAAGCTAGGTGTAAGGTAAACGAAGGTAATCAGGATTTTATACCCTCAATGACAGACACCTGTGGTCCTGCATGCATGCCTGTTGGCAGGCACTTGAAATAGGGTGTGAGCATGCGTAAGTGGGCGCACCTGGGTTGAGACACAGGGCATATAAGGGTGGTGTCATGGGCTAAAACTCATAAAGAGCTGTACCACTGGTGTTTCTAATGCTGCCTCTGGTGACCAAGTAACCAGTACTACTGACCAGTGCTTCCCAGCATTGCTGATGGGTTGACTGGCACTCTGGGTCACTTTTGTGATCTGTTAACATGGTGTATCTGATCATCTGGCACTGCCTTCTAGTGCTGCCACCACCATTGCTGTCTGGTCCGCATCTGGTGTAATCTGTCCTGACCTTCAGACTGTGGCTGGGCTATTGTGGCATCATCTCAGTGTCCTCCATCTGAGAGTATCTCCATATGGTGAGTTACATCCTGGCCCGCTGCTTGCTGGCTGCAATGAGCTTCAGGCCCTCTTTGGTGGGATGGTGCCATCTTGAATAAGCAATTTTTTATCTGGGACTTCTGGACACGGTGGACACTATCTAGGGTGTGATAGCCAGCCACCTGTGGTTGTAGGAACTCTGTATCCTCTGTTTGTAAATAGAGCCCATTGTTTTGTTCCCTGAACCTAAGTGATCTTGCAATTGTGTACAAGGGTGAAGAGTCCAGAGACAGTGACCTGTTCTCTACTGGACACTGTCCTTTGATGCTATACCACCCTTATAGCTCCCCTTCCCCCATAGCACTGTTAGATAATGAATCTTTTTTTTTTTTTAAAGCATAACTATGTCCCAGACAATACTTACAGTGTACCTGGCAATACTAGGCTTCACTGTGATTGGATAAAAATTGCAGTCATAGATAATTTAATTATTTATAAGTTATGAATTGTCATTTATAGGTCATTTTACTTTTTGCTGACAGATTAGATAGGCCAACCACCCTCTTGCTCCCCTTTCAAGAGAAACCAAAAGACATTTTACCTCCTTAATGCCAAGTTTAATTTTTGTGTCAGGTTTCCAGAGCAATCTATACCTTGTCATTTCAAGCATACAGTAATTTCTGCCTGACTAATATAATGGAGACTTTAGAGAAGGTGACTAAGGAATCTGGCTTACCTACATTGATCAAATCTGACTGGAGTGTTTGGTGATTTCTTAGATAGAGAACTGAATGTTGCAATGAGGATATGTATTTATGAAGTCACATCTTTCCTTGAATGGTAATATTGTGACAGATAGTTACTGAGTTTGAAACCCTTGCTTTTCTTTTTTAAATAGAGGTAATATTAGTTTTCAACACTGTATAGCTTTAGTTTTTTTCAAGTCTGCCACTAAATATTCAGTCACCATCAGCTGCTAGCCAATCCACCCCTTTGATTCATTCCTTTCCACCTCCTTCTCTGGTAGTCATTCTGTTGTCAGAGTCTAAGGATTTGTTTTAATTTTGTTTGCTTTATATTTCACAAATGAGCAAAATCACCCAGTATTTGTCTTTCTCCTCTGACTTATTTTGCTTGGCATAATTCTTTCAAGGTCTATCTATGTTGTCACAAACTGGCAACTTCTCATCTTTTTTATGGCTGAGTAGTATTCCACATATATATTTATGTATAAACACGCACAACACATATATGATACACACACATTTTAATGTAGTCATCCACTGGGTACTTGGGTTATTTCCATACTTTGTGTCTTGTGACTAGTGCTGCCATGAACAAAGCAGTGCATATATCTTTTTGAGATAGTATTTTTATATTCATGTGGTAAATATCTAGAAGTGGGATCATATGGTGTTTTATTTTTGATTTTTTTGGGAAAACATGTTGTCTTCTATAATGGCTGCACAAAATCACATCTTCACCTACAGTGTACAAGAGTTTCTTGAAATTCTCCATCTTCTCACCATTTGTTATTTCTTGGTGTGTTGGTGATAACCATTCTAACTGTTATGAGGTAAAATCTCATTGTGGTTTTGATTTGCATATTCCTAATGATTAGTGATGTAGAACAGCTTTTCATGTGTCTGTTGGCCATCTGTAAGTCTTCTTAGGTGAAATAACCTATTTAGACCCTCTGCCCAGTTTTTAATCAGATTGTGTTTTTTTAATTGACTTGTTTATATATATTATATATCATTCCCTTGTCTCTGATATATGGTTTGCAAATATCTTCTCCCATTTAATAGGTTGTCTTTTCATTTTAATGATGGCTTCTTTTGCAGTGCAGTTTTTAAGTTTCATCTAGTTCCCTTTGTATTTTCCTTTATTTCTTTTGCTGTTGGTGATTAATCCACAAAAAAACTTATTTACAGGGCCTCCCTTATGACGCAAGGGATTAAGCACCACAGGAGGTGACCCACATGGCAAAGCAGACCTCTTCTGCCTCACCTGCTGCTCCCCTCTGCAGTGTATTTCAGTCAATCTGTCTGTTCTGTTCCCCACTCTCTCTCTGGTGAATCCTCTCACCCACACACCTCTGGCCTGTATCCCAGTTCTTGTATGCATAAATCCTTTAAAAAACTTATTAACATCCATGTCAATGAGCTTTTTACTTATGCTTTCTTCAGTGTATTTTATAAAACTCTTATAGTTCTGATCCTGATAGGATCTTCTAGGAAGAGAATATTCCATGTTCTTGCACTTATAGTTCATTTAACTTTGTCCACAATAATATAGTTGCTGTGAAAAAAGGTAAGCTTAAAAAATAACAAAATACCAAATAACATAAAACCAGATATCTGGTTGATCTTTGAGGCTTTGCTCTCTCAGTTTAGGCTGTTACAATAAAGTATCATAGACTGAATTTTTATAAACTGCAGAAATTGATTTCCCAGAGATTTATAAGTTGAAAGTATGAGATCCAAGTGCCAGCAAGGTGAGTGCCCTCTTGCAGATTTGCATATGACCATCTTCTTGTTTCCTCACAATGTGGAGGGCTGAGGACTTTGGTCTTTTATAAGGGCACTAATCTCATTCATGAGGGTGCCACCCTCATGACCTACATGACCTAACTCCCTCCTATCACACTGGGTGTTAAGTTTTCAACATACCAATTAAAGGGGGGGTGGGCACAAACATTTAGTCCACAAGTTGTTACTATCTTAATACTCTTTTTATTTTATTTTATTTATGCATACAAGAGCTAGGGTGTAGGCCAGAGGTGCAGGGGTGGTGAGAGGATTCATCAGAGACAGAGTAGGGAGGAGAACAGGTAAATCTACTGAAATACACTGCTGAGGGGAGCAGCAGTCTAGATAGTAGAAGTCTGCTACACCATGTGGGTTAGCTCCCTGGCTGGGGATCAAACTTGTTCTGCAGTGGCTGTGGATAGCTGCATAGTGCTGAGACTTAACCCTTTGTGCCACCAGGGAGCCCCTTAATGCTCTTTGATACCTGTCAGAAGGACTATTTGTAACAGAAAACTTTGGAAACCTGTTTCCTGACTCTTGTCTTTTTATTAACTTCAGTTGTAGCTTCAGGGAACAGTTCCTTGCAAAAAAGCAAAACATTCTAGAACATTTTTTGAGTCTGCCTAATTTCTGCCATTAGAACCTCCAGAACTGCAGAAGCCTGCTCGATGCTTTTTCAGCATAAACTGGAAACAGGGGAGTTAATACTCCAAAAGGTAGTCATCAACAGGAGTCTGTGGATGAATGCTCTAGCAAGCTATCTTTTGAAAAGACAGTCCCTAGAGGTACTTGACATGTTTCTCAGGGGTTCTATTTCAACTACAGGGATTTTTTTTTAAAAGATTTATTTATTTATGCATACAAGCACTGGGGTACAGGCCAGAGGTGTGGGGGGGTGAGAGGATTCACCACAGACAGATTGGGGAGCAGAACAGGCAGATCAACAGAAGTACACTGCTGAGGGGAGCAGCGGGCAGAGCAGGAGAGGTCTGCTATGCCATGTGGGTCTCCCCGCTGGCCGGCAGCAGGGATCGAACTCGTTCTGCAGTGGCTGCGGTTAGCTTCATAGTGCGTCGCCCAACCCACTGCGCCACCAGGGAGACCCAACTACAGGGATTTTATGTTTGCTCAACCTTGTCTCTTCTCTTCATTTTCTTCACTTCTCTTTAGGGATGGGCAATACACAGCTAACTCCTTGTCTTAGGGAACACCTGCTGAGAGGCATTCTTGATGCTTCTTCCTTCTAGTACTACAGTACATCAATCTAGTCTGTTCCATCAAGGTTTATTTTTCTTATCAGAGGAAGAGAATTATGCCGCTGTATCTACTACCAAATGTACATTCTCCTCACCTGAACTCTCAAAAACTAATTCTTATCAAATCCCCACTACATCTGAGGGAAAATGGTAAGGATTCCATGCTTATTGTTTCATTTGACTCTTGACAAGTCATCAAAGGGTCATTATTTCTGTTCTGCAGATGAAGAAACTGAGACTCAGAAAAATCAAGAGATCCTCCCCACCCTCCAAATCTCATAAATGAATATGAGAATAGTTCTGAGTTGTGATCTGATTCCATAGCCCACTGAAGCTCTTTTAAAATTAAGTTAAAATTCCTTTGTCAAACAAGTGTGTAAAGAGACAATTAGTTAGGAAGAGGGACAAGAAAGTGGGTTTATATCAAATAAGGCAAACATTTTTATGTTTACAAATCTTCATCAAACGTTCTACATCAACTTATAATAGAATGAAAATGTTAAAGCATTAAATCCTTGAGACCTGGGGCTCTGCAAATCTGTTTTGCTTCACAGTACCTTATATATGCTAGGACTTGATAAATATGCTTGAATAAATTAGGTAAAGTATTATAGGATATAGTTTATTTTTTTTAAAGATTTATTTATTTATGCATACAAGCACTGGGGTACAGGCCAGAGGTGTAGGGGGTGAGAGGATTCACCACAGAAAGCGGGGAGCAGAACAGGCAGATCAACAGAAGTACACTGTTGAGGGGAGCAGCGGGCACAGCAGGAGAGGTCTGCCATGCCATGTGGGTCCCCTCCCTGGCTGGCGGCAGGGATCGAACTTGTGCTGCAGTGGCTGAGGTTTGCTTTGTAGTGCGTTGCTTAACCCACTGCGCCACCAGGGAGGCCCTAGGATATAGTTTAAATGACTTCAATGAACTCTAAATTTAGTGATCCACTTTATTAAACAATTGATTTTTGCATCTTTAAAATGATTTGTTACTTGAAAAAAGTTAAAATTCTAATAGTATGATGTCATTTAAGACAAAGTGTTTAGAACAGTGCTATAATATGGCTCTCAATGAAATATAGTAACTTTAGGTAGTTTAAAGGTATTGTGGTGGGGAGCAGTATCATTGGAAAGATTCCAACTGTTGTTAAATAGGTACCTAGTTAGAGAGGTCTGGAGGACTAGCATGTGAAGATCAAATGTAGCTAACGTCAACTTCCTTAGAGATGGTGAAAAGTTACCCAGGAGAAGTCATGAAATTTATTCTCTACTTTGAAAAGGATGGGGGATTTAGTAGCCCTTCTTTATATCTTAGTTTGGGGCAAAGACTTAATATAACTCTCTGTGGGACTTCACTACTTGACAAAATTATTATATTTCATAAATACTAGAATTTTGAACTCTCTGGGAACTGACTATATTGTCAGATTAGTTCTATAAACCTAGCATCTTTATCCTATTACATCCCTTGATGGGGAGATAAGGGTTTAGACATGCAAATCTTCCCTGACTTTTTATAGGTAGAGCTTCAAATTCTCTTCAAATTATCATGTTGCTAGGGATTCAACATCTAACACTTTCTAAAAACCATTAGGAGGTTGTTAGTTTTTAACAGTAAAAGATGAGTATATGCAATTTCTATGTGTGCTTTGCTGGTTACTCTTAGTTTCTTGTGGCAACAATAGTAACTGATATAGCCCCTCAAGATGCAATTTGATCTTTCCATAATGGTCAATGGGAGCTAACAAGAAAAAGTAGGTCTTGTTCTTTGAATTGCAAGACTATAAAAAAGAATCTGATGTTCTTTCATTCAACATGTATGGGAGGGCTTTCTCACAGATTCAGTGCAAACTATAGGAAATGCAACCTGTGTGTAAGTGTCTAAAATTTTACCCACAGGATATGTTTTTGAAAGCTCTTTGTTCATGAGAACTAATCTTCTCCTTGCCTACTATTATTTTGATTGGCTGAATTTTAATAGAATATTTAAATTATAAATAGCAGAAAAGAATATGATTATTATGTGTTCAGTTATATACCAATTGCTATATCTGAAACCTTATTAGGAGTAGGATATCTGAATCAGTGTAGCTAATAGATGAACTAGTATAAACTACACATCAATGGAATTATAAAATTAGACTCATATACACCTAATGCTACCATAGGAACAGACCTGATCCAGAATATTTCTTAGACCAGATTTAGAAAAGTACATGGGTCTCCTCTCCAAATGCCTAAATTCATATCTATTCAACCATTTTGTCTATTCTTAGAGTGTTAAATAAATGTATTAAATTATAAAGATGTAAATATGTACCAAGAAGCTCTCACTGTCTTTATCAGGCAGTGATTTTTAACTTTCATTGTGGGAAGTATCTCCTCCTCTGTACTACTGCTAAGCATGATTTGAATTAGAATTCATTTTGATTCTTGGATTCCTAAAAGTCAGAGTCTGATGCATCCATGACCTTTTTATAGCAAGGAGAAATATCTTCCCTTTTTACCCATGGCTCACCAATAATTATTGGGAGGGTTGGGGGTCTTAACAGAAGTTCAGGACAAGGTTACAGGTTGTGAATCCCCACCAGCAACTATTCAGATACCTTTGGACTATAACCCAGTATGCTTGTGAGATGGCCATGCTTTCTCATCTTTAAACCTGAGGTTCAGGAAAGTTGCTTCACTCTGTGACTTTACTTGGGAATATTGGCTTTACTCTCCATTTGGAAGCAGAATGAGAAGATAACCATGGACTTTAAGCTCTAAAGCGTGCTTTCTTGGACTAACTTGTTTAGCCACTGTTGACTTTGATGAAGGAAAGCCCTTCAGTTCTTTCTTACATAAGTGATGGGTGGCATGGTCAAGATGGGTTGAGTATTTTGTTCTCAGGTCTCTGCTAGAGAAGTAGGCAGGGGCCAAATCAATCTACAAGTTGTAAGCTATTCTTTCATTAATAGCCCCTTTATGTAACATTTTATTGACTAACAGCCTAGTGATCAGAAAGAGGTACCAACTTCACAACCAGGCAGTAATTTAGGCACTGGTAGAATCTAGCTTATTAATCTTATCTACTTATTATCCAAGTGTAATGTTTGCTAAACATATAATTATGATGTAATATAATAGCTAATATGGTACTTAGAGAATAGTGATTAATAACATAAAATTAGACCATTATAATTGCTATAAAATTTGAAACTGAATGGTTTGTAGAATAAAACACTCGGAAAACCTGATTTCCAGGCACACTCTAATTGTGTGAACTTGAATAGTCACATTAACGCTTGGACTTTCTTTTCCTAATATTTTAAGTGAAGGAATTGAAACAAATGATCTCTAGTTTTTTCCCTAGCTCTATGTTCTATGTATTTGTTGAAAGGTGATTAAGAACATAACTACATAATAAGCACTGTAATTGAAAGGATATACTTTTATTTATCTTGGCTGTTTCAAAGTTTAATAAGTTCAGGTAGACTATTAACATTTTTCTGAGGTATTCTTAGAATATAACAAGCCTTTGACGAAAACTTTTTTTTTTTTTGATGGGTAGGCAAAAAATACGAATTTATAAAATGTTTGGAGCTTATTCACATGTCAAAAATCCCGCAATAAAAATGAAGACTTGCTTTATTTAGAGAAATGTGCACAGGCTTTGGTTAGTTCCAGGATGATAACAAGGTGTTAGGACCATAGAATGTAGAGCTGCAGATTTATGTTTGGTTTGCTGCCAGAAACTGCAGGGTCGAAAGAACATGTCGATTTATGTATATTCTCAAGATTTGTTATCCAGTATCAGGCTGTTTGACCACTTGTGGGATTCATATTCTATTTCTAATTCTTAACCTTAGACTAATTCATAGAATAAAAATATGATTGACTAAAGGTTACCTGTGAGATTTTGTTGGTTATGAATACAGATGGTTAGAAAAATAAAACATAAGGGAAAGTTAATTTGACCAAAACTAAGAAAAATTAATAATATGATACATATTATTTAGAAATTTAAAAAAGTAGTACTCATTCATAAAGCCTGAAAATGTTCACCTTGTTGTTTTAAATAGTGCCCAAAGCAAGCTATTTTTCTTATACTTCATATCCATAGCTTCTTTATTGTTTTGCAGTCTCTACATCTTTGAAGTGGGTCTCTTTTAGCAATATTTCACACTTAAAATGGCAAGTTAATATTACCAGTGGTGTCACTGTGTTAGGATTGATTATTCTGCCGTCTCCTATAGAGCAAAGTTTTCAATGTTAGCAATAATTTCCTTTGGCAGGTTATTGATTTAGAAACCTTAAAAATATATAACCTCTACCTATTGCACATTCCCATTGCATGATTACTGGTATTTATAACATTAAACTATCACTATAATGTATATGCAACAACAAGTGTTAATACCATTACATAGTTTGCACTTTCCAGAGGTTCAAATATCTAAGGGAGTTCATGGGTGGCCAAAGGAAGGACTAAGGAGACATTTTTGACTCCAGGTAAGAAACACTCAAAAATGGATTTGCAATCAGATTTAAGGAGATAATATGCCAATAAGAAAATGTATCTCAGGAAGATTAAATTCAGCATTTGCTACTTACTAGCATTTGTCATTTTCCAACTTTTCTTATGTGGCAAATTAATTTCAAACATTTTGCTCTCCCAAATGCCTTTGTGTATTGTGTTTCTCTTTCATATTCTTTTGGATAACATTTGAGGAAAAAAAAAATAGGACTACACAGTCATTGATTACAGTCAGGACGGAAGACAGTTGTAAGACCTAGGAACAGGTGGAGCTTGTGTGACAGGGATATTCATTTTTTTGTGCCACCATTTTGTAGCTGTTTGAAAAAAAAAAATTAGCAAATGGTGGATATTGTTTCTTTACGAAAAATGGTTCTGTACTGGATCCATCTGCGAAATATAAACATGTCATCAGCACTCATTTTCCATCTCCAAAAAACATTCCCCATGTCCATATTTGATTTTCAAGTGCATCTGTGCACTGATGGAAGCCCTCCCAGCAGGCTGCCACACGATTGCAAACCCACACATTTCTGTCTTGGAATCAAGCTTTCACCAGAGCCTGGCCTTCCTGGGTAGAAGCGTGTTTCCAAATTGCAAAGGTCCTTCAGTAAGGAACTCCAGTGTCCATGGTAAGGTTGAATTATTCCTTTTAGGGAGGTGATTTTTTTCCATAAAGTTTTTGTTTCTACTTTGTTCCAAAGTTTCTTTTGGTGAGGATCCTAGAATTTCTCTTTTTGTATCTACTTGATATGTAATTATTAGCACTTGTGCTGTTGAGTTGCTCATTGACAAAAGTCACATTTAAGAAAGAAAGTGAAGATGATGCTAACTTAGTTATTCAGACAGTTGAACAAGCAAAACAGGGATTTCTTCTCAAAGTTAAATAATAGCATCCTGGATTTTATGAATCCTTAATATTACCGATAATCACAGAACCTGAAAGCATGTAAAAGATCACTGAAAAAGTTTAATCTCCTCAAACACATTCAGAAGTGAACTCCTTGCTAAAGAGGCACTTTTTATTTTACTTCATTATTTTCCCTACACAGAACCAGAGTTACCTTGCTATAGAGCAATAGAGTAAGCCTTGCCTGTCATTTTTAATCAGGTTGTTTTAGGTAAGTTTTGTTATGCCCCTCATTACTGAATTGTTTATCAATAGGTGCAGCAAGTGTCACTAGCTTTTCTCATCAAACCAGGTCTGACAAAGCAGCACAGTGCATGGGAAAGAGGCAGCTAGGTGAAACTAATGCCATAGATGTTTGATTCATTAGGAGCTTATTGTTAACGGGGATGTCTGATTGTAAAGGCTCAGTCAAGCAAAAGAGTGCAGAGTAATCAGTTGGATTTATAGTTTGCAGGGCTCAGAAAAAAAAAAAATCAACATAAACCTTTGGCTATAGCAGAAACAGAAAAATCCCCTTTGGGCAGCCCTAACCTGGAACCAGCCAAATAAGGTCATGCTACATGAAGGTTTCCTGTTAGGTGATGGGAGATAGAGGCGGATTAGAGCCATATGGCATGGCCTATCATACCTTCTGACTTAAGATAACAAAGCCAAGCTTTGTGCTTAGCTGTTTTTGACTGACATCATCAATTTTATTTTATGTTGGTCACCTCCGGTAACAGGAAAAAATGGCCTAGGGTTGATAACACATGTTTTTTTTCCTTTAGTATTAAGATGCCTAGAAGCTAGTTTCGTGCTGTTAAAATTTTCAAAGAATTAGTAGCTTTTCTATCACCCATCCTCCAGCAACTGTCAGCCCCCTCCCCCTTGTTTTCAGTTTGTACCTTGCAAATGAGAGGCAGCCTTATTCAGAACCAGATGTAAGGCTCCTAGAGAATGAGCATAAGCTGGTGTACTTTAAGCCTAATGGGAAGTTTTATATGCAAGGGCCTTGAACTGATTAGTATAATTCCCTCTTTAATACAGCTGTCCCTCCAGATTAAGGTAAACCAAATGTTGCAATCAGAGATTAGTGTACCTTGCCAGTTATTAACATCCCCGGTGCTCAGCAAGCACGTCAGACGCTAATGCTGTGTATTTATTTGCCACTTCCCCACTGTAACTTGAACTTCTGCACCTGTCAAAGCATTCCAGTGATGAGAGGGGCATTATTGGAAAGCAAAAGTTTTGTACCTGTACACCTGTTTTGTTTTGTCACAGCTTAGCGTTTCTTTTGGCTGCCAAGATTGCCAGGTGCTTTAATCTGCTACTCTTTGGGTTTTGTAAAGAAAGACTTTGTGTGTTAAATTGCATTTGTTGCTTTCATATGCTTTCTTTTATGCAACTGGAGAGCTGCTCACCTAAACTGGTTGCTCTGGGGCATACACACAGGCGTGTGTGTGTGTGTGGGGGGGGGGGGTAGGGGGCGGCNGGGGGGGGGGGGGGGGGGGGGGGGGGCGGCAGGGGATTCTTTTACAAAAGAGGAAGAGGATGAGGTATATTTCCCAGAAAGCTTACCTTGTCTCTTGTGCTCTTCAGCTCCAACAATGTCTTAAGTCATAAGGTGGGTCTCACAGCTGTAATATATTTGGCAGGATATCCTGCCTTCTTGCAACCCAGATGTCAAGAAAGACAAAGTCCTAGGTATCTCAGAAAGATCTGGCCGGGTTTCTTAATGTTCTCAGTCCCCACCCAGGGCACACTTGGATCTAGGGCGGACTGTTTACAATAAACCCACCAGAGCATGGTAGTTGGTCTGTGCTTCAGCCAGTAACTCAGGTCCAATCTCAGGCCTCTGTGACCTTTTCTCATCAGTGTTGCCACTGGGCTGGCAAGTAAGGGAAAACAATGGAAGCTGGTGGAAGAAACCTCACATCTGTCTGGTAAAGTGCCTCATGATTTTTATCAGCATCTTTTGTTACTTAGAGATTGAGATTCAAAAAGTGACAAAAGCATCGTTTGCTAAGTAACCACTAGGTCACCTCAGGGTCTGACTTTTTTAAATGTGGGTCAAAAGAGCTGTGCTCTTTTAGTGCCGTCACCTGATGCCAGCGGTTGTGGGCCAACCCCGTCCCCAACCGAGTTTTTCTGCAGACAGGAAGGAGCCACGATTTTCCAGCTTGCCCATGGCCCTGGAAGCAGTTACTGGTTCACCTTGTTATCAGTGCTGGGGGAGCATTTCTTTGTCCCTTTCGCCTTCAACTCTATCTCGGTGTCTGCACGTTGATTGCCTGGTGCATAGTTTCTACATATTATAGCTTAATTGCAGATTTTTTAAAAAGACAAAAATATGTTCATATCTTAGGAATTATGTCTTGCAGCCTACTAAATATGCTAATGCAGCACTAAGCGGGGATAAAGTTCTTGCCATACCCCCCAACAGTTGCGTGGAACCCGCTGCCAAGTGATTGTTAATTGTGAAGCACAAGCAGGCTTTGCAATCCATCTTAATTGTCATACTTACTTCAGGTTTTGTGATAAGGCTCGATGTTCTGTTTAAAGTGACAATGTTGACAAGGGGAAAGGGTGTGGGCCTGAGCCTGTGGTTCTGAAGGGGTTGCGTGCTCTGACCTGCCGAAGGTTGATATGGATGGTCTGCAAGGGGATTTTAGTTGTCATGGGGTCCCCAGGCGGTTGAATGGAGAGACTGTCTGTCCTGCTTTTTCCTGTTAGGATCCTGACACGTGGAGCATTGATGAACTCAGCACAACGTTGAATGGGAGCTTTTTGGCAGCTGAGACACTGGGGCTAAGCTGCAGGTCAGAGATAACACCAGTGCGGATCTCCTCCTGCACACAGTTGCTAGCGCGCTTTCTTCCCTCCTGAGTGCAGGAAATGGCTCATGTTAAATACGTTCACTTTTCAGTTTTCCTTTCTTCTAAAATGGAGCTTGACAGATTGTACTTTTCAGCTCCCCCTTTTTTCACCACCTCTGCTTTCTACCTCAGAAATACTCTTCAGGAAGCAGGAGTTAATCTTGGTGAGGAAACGATAAGGTGATGCTTGATTTTCGGGGGAAAGCAGAAGGATATGGCTGCCTTGTTGCTGCACAAACTTAGAAGCTTCACCTTTGTGGCTTTCCCCTTCACAGCTCTTCAGAACAGTCCAGAAGAGGAACAGAGTGAAGAGCCTAGTACCCAGCCCACATTTGAGGGCAGCACAGACCCTCTGGAGATGAAAGAAGGGGACAGACACATTTTGGGGGGATGCTCCCTTATAAAGAGGGGCTTGTCCACCACTTACTTGCCCTCCACATGGGGGGATCACTGCTGACATTGACATGCTTGTGCCTTGTTTTACATGCAGCTGAGTGGTGCAGCTTGCCGAGATAGGAAAACAAAGAGCAATGGGCAGCCAGAGTGACTTTAATAATATTTCGCCAACATGCAGAATTCACCAAAGCAATGCAGAAGCCATTCTAGCTGGTTTTGGTATCTGCCCTAAACTTGGGCTGTCAAAGCTCTGTTTAAAGAAAAGTATTTGAAATCTATCCTTGCATGGTATTGATTAGTGACTGTGAAACTAATAAATTGAAACCACCCCAAAGCAAGTCAAATTCTGACTTGGGGTACATATGTATAGCTCTACCGAGAGCGGAGATGTTTCCTTTTTTGTCTGTTGAGTTCTTGATGGATGCCCTTTGAAGCAAAGGGCATGTATGTGTGCATGTGTGTGTGTGTGTGTGTGTGTGTGTGAATGTATGCATAGGTAGTAGGGATGAGATGAGGAAGGGGAGATGGATGGAGAGAAACATGGGGATAGGGAATATGTTCTGGTCAAGGTACAATGCATACCAGAAAATAAAAGGGCTGTGGGTAGAAATGAGAGTAACAGTACAGTCCCAGGGCTGACACCTTGGAGCAAGCAGGATGCTGCTGCCCTTTGATCTCTGTCACTTCTTACCAGATCCGTGCTCCCTTTTTGTCTCATGAGGACACAGCAAAGTCGAGAGAGAGAAAATGAGTGAGTGAGATGTGTAAGAGCTAAATATGGCAAGTCATTAACCCGGAGAATGACTCAGGTTTTAACTCTGTCAGAATTTGCTCTGATGCAAGGTAGTGTGCCGGGCATTCCAGAATGAAATGAGTGTCTAGTCTTCTCCTTCTAGCTGTACTATGTGCTCCTGTTCTTCTTTCAGTGATTCCTAGACTTATTTGGGACATGTCTCCAGCTACTACTGGTGGGGGACTTCCAAGAACTTTTGTATTTCCCCACATTTAACTTTGGGGAGAGTAGCCAGAACTGGACAATCCTAAGACCTCAAAGAAATAATGAATGTTAAATATTAAGGACATATGCCGATACATAGTAGGTGCTGGATAAATCCTTTCTATTCCTCTTTAAAGAAGGAAGTCATTTAAGTTTCTTGACCACTTCTTTAGACTGTATTTTCAATTGTAGCACTGTCCAACGAAGTTGGAAAGAGCCCCTCTCTGGAACAAAAAGTTTAGGTTCGGTTCAGTTCTCTATATACTTGGAACAGGCAGTGTAAAAGGTCTGAGTTGACCCAAACCACTAATCCAACATAGACCTAATTGATTGTCATCATCAAGAGGTCGAAGGGACCAAACAACCTACACAGTGTGATCTCAAGAGCCTGGAGAGCCAGTCTATCCTCTAAGTGTCCGCAGGAAATGTGACACCTGCTAACATTCCTTGGAGGGTCTGTCCCTTTTTCTTGTTCACATTCTCCATCTTCATATCTCATCACCGCATGAAAGTTGCAGCCTTAAATAATACCCTAGTTATCAAATTATGCAAACTGAAATAAATCTGAGGGAGAAAGACAAATATTGATTCTTTCACTCATATATGGATCACAAAGAAACAAAGCAAAGAACAGATGAACACAAACCCAAACAAATTCTTGGATTCTGACTGCAGAACTGAGGCTACAGAGGAGGAGGGAGGTATTGGGAGAAAAATGGGGATGTGGCCAAAGGACTGAGCTGGAGGGTTACTGTTACTGTAATGGTGGCTGTATTATGGTAACATACATTTCAAGGAATGTGAGCCTCTACGCCTGAAACATATACAGTGTTGAAAACATTACCTAAAACTAACAAACGACAAGAAAAACTCCATCCTAACTGTCTAGGTGCTTTTACTTTCTTTGCATATTTTGTGTATGTTTGTCCTACCCTAAGGCAAGTACCTTACTCCAGGCAAGCATGTGTATGTTTGTGTGTTTATACGCAACCCATGTGTGTATATAAATGAGAATTAGGCCCATCCTGTGTGTTTTACAGTAGGTTTAGGTAAATGGCTGCTTTAAACAATAAAGATTTATGGTACCAGAGTGCCTTCTGTAAATTGGCTGTTTAATCTTAATCTTTTACATTTTATTCATAGATCATATTATTTTTATCCCTGACTTTTATTTTGACTTACAAAGTATGTGTTTTCTTTTCTTTCTGACTGCATTAGTTTTACCACTTATTGTAGAATGTTTGGAAATATGGAAAGTTATGGGTGAGAATAAATAAAGACACCCACAGTTTTGCCATCTAGAGTTAACCATTATTACAATTTGGTTGTATTTTTCTACCTCTTGGCTTATCGTTTTAAATACTGAGGATGCATGTGTCACTCAATAATTTTGAAATTGCCTTTTCTTTCCTTTTTTGAACTCTCCCCATTTCTTTTATGCTGATGGGTTCCAAGTGAAATTGCTGTAGTATTTTAGTATCTAGGCTCCATCTAACTTGTATTCTGGGAAGGTTAGCTCACAGTCTCTACATACTATATTTTGAGCTTCTTAATATGCATTTTCCTGCTCTGAATCAGTGATTTATTTTTTGATCTTTGTTAATACTTCTTTTCAAGCTTGAAACAAAAGAAATTATCTAAAAATAACCAAAGACTGTTATCCAAGACTTTAAAGTCGTATGAGCCAATAGGTTGACACCTTTGATCCTTAGGTAAAAAGTTACAGTTCTTTTGTTGGCTTTTTGCAAAAGGAGGAAGTAGGGGCAAATTACACAGTTGATGCTGTTTTGTGCATGAAGGAGCTTACTTTTGACAGTAAACAAGCTCCAACCTTTTGGGTAAAGTAACACATTCACTTAGTTTTTATTTATTGAACTACCCCTACTATGTGACAGGCACTGTTGTAGGCATGGTATTTAGCAGTAAGTGAAGCAGACCAAAATTAATCTTGGTGAGACTTTACTACTTAAAAAAAAAGTAGCTGAACATTTTTGCTTCCTACATAAATTCCCAATTTAAAAAATAATTGTGCTTCATTTCCAGTTTCTGAGTCTATTTTGAAGTACGTGGGGAAAGAGCTCTTTTATTCCAGTCCTACTCTCTCAAGTAATGCTTTTGCTTTCAGAGACCTCTCTCATTCATAATATCTAACTTCCAATTTTTCAAAAAGGACAACAAAGGCGATGGCACAGACCAATTTCGTCAAAATAAAACAAATGTGTTTAATTTTAACATATGTTGTTTTGTTGAGAAGGAAGATTAAAAAAACAGGAGGGGTAAGTATGTACATGTTCTTACTACTCTTTTGAAGTATAAGTATGTAATGCAAAATTAGGGAAGGCCCTTATATTCAGATAGAACTGAACAGTTTTGTATTTGAGATTACTAGTTTTGCCACTTACTTTACTTGAACTGTAATGGGATATTAATTATTAGTAGCTAAGCAGAGAAATAATACATGAGGCAAAAAGACATAAGCCAATATTTCCTTTAATTCAAGGGTGTTATCCTTGAAAGTGCAGCCAGATATAAAGGCAACTGAAGGTACAGAGAAGTATAGAGAAGTTAAGAAAAAGAGCAGACAGTGGTTATCTTAGTGGTTTTATTACCCACTTATTTCAGTTTGAGTTTGTGTTTTAGGTAGTTTGTCAATCAAACATCAAGAGAGGAATTTTACAGATAGAACTGCATAGGTTTTATCAGAATTCAGGCTATGCCATAGGCACTTAGATTGTGACAGGGAAATACTGAGAATTTAAATGGATGCTACATGAAAATTTATCCTGGATTCTTGAGTTTGTGTGTAAGAATGGAGTCTTTGTTACTTTTTTTAGGGTTTGATGAAAAAAGTATGTGTTATAACTCAACCGAGGAAAGAAGAGTGTGTCTTGGAGACAAAAACTTGTGCAGTTAAATAACTCAATCTGTGGAATAGAATGTAACTGCTGACTAGTGACTGAAGACACAAACTGTAAGCTAGAAGGACTGACCAAATTATTCGCAAATGCTGGGATATTCATAAGAAGAAAGGGAGGAAAAGGGGGAAGGGGAGGGAGAAATGAACAGAAGGGTAATAAAAAAAGAAAAGAGAACAGAAAAAGCAAATCAACCAGGGAAAATTACAATATATTCTATTAAGGTATAATTATTAGGGAGTTTTGATATTAGAGCATTAGTTGGGAACATGATATTCTCTTGACAGGATTGTGCAATCTATGACTATTTATTTGGATATGGAATAATCTAGGAACAAAGAATATAATACTATGTTTACTAGAAACCACAGCAAATCCTTTTTAGCTTAAGTAATATTTTGTGAAGAAAGATGTAGAGATTTCCAGTTTATCTTTTAATCTAATTTTCAATCCCTGTTTCAGGTGTTATGCTTAGTTTTTAAAAAAGTGAGCTACTATCGACCCTTGATTTAATTACGCCACTAGACTCTGCCCCAGTCATATCTCAGTCATCAAGATCTGCCTGCTCATTAAAGTTTTCTTTCGTATGTGAGATGAGAAAATACCGTTAATAAATCTGTGATGTGTGTTTTTTATTACTTTTATGGTCATGGCATTGTCTTTCTTGACATGTAAGAAAACAGAGATAGTGTCTTCACATTGAGGAAATGTGTGTAAAACACACAGTGTAGTGTGCCACTTCCAGGCTTTGTCCAGTAAATATTAATTGATGTTGATGAGTGAGCACATGTCACTAACAAGATCCTCCTGCTTAACTCCAGGTCTTCAGAGGCCTGAAGATTTTTGTGAGATGGAGTGATGCCCTGTTGTGGTAGTTCCTTATGTGGAGGGTAAATGAAGAGATAGTTTTCCCTTTTTAAGGTGATATCACTGTGAAGTTAGGATGATATATGCATTACTTGTATTGATTGTTTAAGACTTTCTTAACTCAGGAAATTATAAAAAATTTAAAATATGAATGACAGTATACTATATATACAGTATATGTATATAAATGTATGCATATACATATGTGCATACTGTGCAATATGGAATTTAAAAATAAGAAATGAAGAACTACTATTCTGCTTTAAGAGGAATCAATTTGAGCACAAGAAATAAAATTCTTTAAACTTGTTAATTTTATATTCAGCATTTATTCATCAATAAATATTCATAAAATATCTACCAAATACAAAAAGAAAACTTTTCATTTGATGGGTTAAAGACAAATACAGTGCAAAGTAGACAATTATTTTTAAAAGGAAGCTGAAGAATTTTGAAATGAAATTAAAAATATCTAACACTGAAGAGTTCTTATTATGGGCCCTACCTATAGGACATATTTTAGGTATATTAGCTCACTTAATCCTCATAACAACTTTGAGTAACAGGTACTCTTAGTCCCCACTCCACCCACATACTCTTTCCAGATGAAGCAGCAAAATACTACTCACATTAATAAGTTACTCAAGAGCACACCGTTAGGAGGTGGCAGGGTGGGCTTGTGAACCAAGTCTGACCCCAGAGTTGGCGATACCGACCATTATACTCCACGGCCTTCTAGGGGAGTGGGAAGGAGCAATCATATAATTTGGGTCAAGTCAAAAGTGGTTTTTTGGAAAGAGGACCATTGATCTGCATCGTGGAGTGTTGGTATGATTAAAGCAGGCAGAGATATGGAGAAGGAAAACCAGCTAAAGACAGATTATGTAGGCCGAAAAACTCAGGCTTGAGTACCACAGAACCCTGGGGAGATTTTGGGTGGGCGAAGGATTCAGTTGGGAGGAGGTAGGGTAGTTGGGGCTGAAACAGAGGAAGGCCAAGGAATCTGGTCTAAAACCAGAAGGAGGGCCTTCCTGGTGATGCAATGGGTTAAGCAATGCACTATGAAGCAAACCGCAGCCACTGCAGCACGAGTTGGATCCCTGCTGCCGCCACCAGGGAGGTGACCCACATGGCACGGCAGACCTCTCCTGCTTTGCCCACTGCTCCTCTCAGCACTATATTTCAGTCAATCTGAGGTTCTGTTCCCCACTCTGTCTCTGGTGGATCATCTCGCACCCCTCCACACCTCTGGCCTGTACCCCAGCTCTTGCATGCATAAATAAATCTTTTAAAAAAATAAATCCAGAAGGAGCTAATTTTAAAGTAGAGTACATGAGTCATAAAGAAGATGGAAGGATGGATATTAATAAGAAGTATTACTACCCAAATTGATTCTCCTCATTACGAGGAGAACAAAGACTTTTTAGAGAAACTAGATTTTGAACTAGGACTTGAAGTTGATGGGAATGGAGTAGAAAAGCATGCTGGCAATCTAAAATACTGTGATTTAAATAGGAGATTAGAACATAAAAAAAAAATTAGGAGGAATAGTAAAGGAATATTTTTCATGAGTTAAAGGACTGCTGAGGATAAAACTGAATAGGTGAATTTCTACCTCTCACACTTAGAAAAGACTTGCCATATACTTGACTGTTCAAGTAAGAAACATGACTGTTATTTTTGATTCCTTTGCTTCATCTCACAATAAACTATATCCAGAAACTGTCCTGCTTTTATTCTTCTTCAGACTCCCCAGAGAGCTGACACTTCACTATTTGAAATTCTCAATCTCCTTGTTTAATATCTCCCAAAAGCTGTCCACTGCATTTAGAACAAGTTCCAACTTCCAAGTCCTTCAGTTTCCAGGTTTACCTTGACTTTGCTTTTAACTATGCTTCAGACTTCCTATATTCTTTTCTATTCCTTGACTCATGAAGCTTATTCTCATATTCTCACTGTCAGGCACTTGTGCTCCCCGCCCCCCCCCTTTGGACTGCCTCTCTTCCTGCACAAAATTAGCTCAAACATCCTAACCTTAGAGAGCTCTTCCCTGGACACCCAAGCTTATGTGTTATATCTATGACTATTTTCTTCCCTCATTTGTTATGAAGCAGGTTATTGTTATTCTATTTAGAAAATTTCACTGAGCTCAGCCTATATTCCTCTACCCAATTATATTTTCTTTATAGTTTTCATAATTTCCTGCAATTATTTAAAAGGATATCTATTTATGTCTCTCTCAGGGAGAATTTTTGGCTCTAGAGGACAGGATTTGCTTTGTCTTATCCAGCGCTGCAAACTCAGTGCCTGACAAAACCCTTTGAATGTAGTAGGTGCTCAATAAGTGTTTGTTAAATGGGTGATGAATGAATGAAAAGAATAGGAGTGAGGATGGCTTGAGTAATGGGTAGAAATTTTTATCAACTATATGATGTATCTTAGACCATGGAATAAATCACATGGCTATTTATTCTACTCTCAACAAACAAGTAACTATTCTTTGTGTGGGAATTTAGGGATGGTGGGTAAGTGGACTAAAAGTCTTTTTAGTGACAGGGGGTAAGGGAAGCATGGGATTTAAAAGAAAAAGAAATCATCTTAGCTAATCCACAGGGTGGTGAGAGCTCAGTCAGAATGCTCTTTGGAATTCAGATAATTCAGTGACAGTAACACGCCGGTGTAAGTGTTGGCAAAGTCAGATGGGATGAGTTTGTGACATGTGCAGTTGCTCTTGATGTGCTCAATTTTTCAACAGTGTTTCATGGTGACATTTAAATTTGAGTGGAAAATGACCTCCTTGTTTCCTGTTCCAATCCTAGCCAGTACAGGATTGCTCCTAGGACAAATAATGGTTTGTTTTGTCCAGTATAGTTCTCCACATTCCTAATAGATAGAGTTTAAGAGTTTACTTTCTAGTAGAAATAGGGACCTCAAGACAAGGAAGAGGTTGTGGGACCTATTTATTTTTAGTTTTAAAAGAACACCTTCCTGGCAAGTAAGCAAACAAATAAACAAGCAGACCTAACAGCTTTCTTGGAAGGAGTCAGGGACTGCAGGTATGGGAGGGTTCTTCTGGCTAGCTTTCGGTCCTCTGTCCTTTTCTCACACTTGTGTTGGCACAGTTGGTGGAGTTTATTATTAGCGGTGTGTTCTACAAGCCATTCATTCATGGAATATAGCCCTGAGAGAGGAATCTTCATGTGAAAATAAAATTGTCATTGTTTTTCAGACTTAGGGGCATCTCACATAAAAGAAGAGCATCCCGAGTAGAAAGCCCTCATTTTAGAAAAAAAAAGAAAGAAAGAAAAGGTGAGGAGAGGGAGAGATGTCCTCAGAGGAATCCATTTGGAACTGGAAAATTAAGATTCTGCTTTGTGCAATGCTAGTTGCCTTGCCAGTCTCAAGCTGGCACTGTGGGCTTGCTGTAGCTGCTGAGTCTCGCTGAGGAAGGAGACAGTGTGCTTCGGTTTACTGCTCAGCCTCACCATGAATCTCAATATGTTTTTGATTTTGCATTTTAAAAATAAGGTGAATGATCTCAAAAAGAAATCATTGCAGGAGATTTTATTCTTTTTTTTTTCTCTAATGGACAATTAAAAAGCAATCCTGGTCTTATTCTAGAGATTTTCTCATTTCTTAGTACAACTGTAATTTAGGCACATATAATAGTGCAATAGTATTATTAGATATTATCATGTTTATTTTGTTCATGAAAATGTGTGACACACCTTATTTGTATTCTTTTTGAGGAAATGTCCTGGAATGGGTTTTGTCCTTGTTCCTTTTTGGGTCTGTCATAAGGTGTGTGATAGAATTTGAGTTCCTACGAATAAGAATAGCACTTTTTTTTTGGAAGGCATAATGATTTTGAGCTTTGAGGAATTTCAATGGGCCATTGTTACAGTTTTTTTTTTTCTTTTTACACTGCTCCAGCCCACCAGGACCACTGTGTGACACATTTCCTACTGTCGGTGGCAGATATTTATTTTTCAAATTAAATAAAACTATCATTAATTTTATTCTGAGAAATTTTGGAATTTTGTTTTTTCAGGATCTATGAGGTAATTGGAGATACCCCAGGCTGTCACAAAACCATGGCTGGGAATCATTGCTTTAGTGATTAGCACTTTGTAAGCTTTCAAAAAAATATTAAAACCAGGATAGATTGTCTAATTTCTGGAGGGTGGATTCACTTTAGTATAATGTAATGTGTTAACAAATGCTCAGAGAAGAGGTTGTGGATCCAGAAATATGGCTTTTGCAGAAGGCTTTTATCCAAATTAATTCAAAGAATAACAGGAACAGTTGTGTATTGGGGCAGAAGGAATAAGGTGACTCAATTAAATGATAGAGAAATCTCCAGGAAAAAAAATTGTCTCATGTCAACCCAATGCTAACAATAAAATTCTCATTACTGAAATCGATAATCCTATAATAAATGCATAATAACTTCAAAAAGGATTCTTTTATTAAGCACATTTGTATGATTGGCTATGCACCAAATATTGAAATCAAATACTGCTTTTCTTTACTTTGAAAATTATCAAGTTCTCTCCTGTCTCTAAAGAGCATCTGAAATGAGAAGAATCAAAAAAGTACTTCGCAAATAAATTCACCTGCTGAATATATGCCTGACCTGACTATATTTACTTAATTCATTTTTGGCTTATGCTTTGCTCTAGCCATGGTGACACACTGAGAAATTAATGCCAAGTGTTGGGGTTGCTGGGACAGTAGTACAAACAGGAGTGAATATGTAAGGGGAGTGTAAGCCACAAGGTTTGGGTCTCACACAGTAGGGATCTGTGGAGTCGGTTGGGCCTCGTGAAGAACACTGTGAAGTCTGGCTGACTGGCACTGCTAGTCCGCTGCTGTCTCATGGAGTGGGGAACATGGCTTGGTGCAGCTCCACACTCAGAATGGAGCCCAGTACAGTAGCAGTTCTGCACACAGAGAGCTCAGGATCCATCAATTTGATAGTAAAGCCTAGAGGGCCTGTTGCTCTCAGTGCTAGATTAAGGACATGTTGGTAGTGTTTACAGATACAGAATTCACAGACCGACAACTGTATGTGCAGTTTGGAAAGAAATTTGAGTAAGTAAACAGGTAGATGGAGAGAGGATAAGCTGCCCTGAAAACACTTCTGTTTTGTCTTTTGGCAGGGATGTCTGGTTTGGGCTTCCTGAGTTTTTTGCCTGGTGTTCTGCAGGAAAATTTGCATTCCAAAAGATAGGCTAGGCTGCCTTCCTGCTTCTGAAACTTCTAGAGGGTGTTCTGATGGAATAGTGCTTTAGACAGTCTGTTTGAGGAGATACACCCCCATCACCTGCTTAGTACAGGTGGTGTCTGGATGACATCCCAGGCGTCTTGAAGGTATTTTTTCCTGAGGAATAGAGCCCCTATTTTCCTTAAAAGAGGGTATAATATTTCTGAATCATCTTCAGCATTTTAAACCACTGTTACCTTAATAAAAAAACTATAAAAACAAGAAAGTATCAATTATGCATTAATAAAGCTTTAAAAGGGAAAAATTCCTATTTACATTATCTATACTATGTTACAAATAGAAGTACAAATATTTTCATAGCTCATCAAAGAGGTCCAGATATCCAAATTATCATTCATGCTCATTATTACTTTGAAATAGGAATGTTATTAGACCTAACATGATATTTTTAATTCCCTTGTAATCAAATATTATATATGTCACTGAAAATAAAAACATCCTCTAGTTAAAAAAAGAAAGAAAATACCTAATTTTATTTGGAAAAGGAGTTTTTCCATTTTAACCTTTCCTAGTCTTACCATCTACACCTACAGGTACAAATAGAAATACAAGGGAGGAGTGAACCATTTCATAGCGACACTGATACTTTTTTCCTAAAAATCCCACCTCTATACACGTTTCCCTCTTTCACTTTTCCTACTATGGTTAAATTTTTATTCACGTAGTATACCTCTTAGCTCTCTCCCACTTTTGTATTTACATCACATTTTAGGGTTTTCTTGCAGTGCAAAATATGAGTCAAACTTGAGAGAAAACAAAACTAGATACGGTCATGAAAAACAGCCCCTTCTTTTCTACTCCACAATGTTTGAGATGGGGAGCAGTGAAACTTTTCAGATCCGTCCTACTCCGCTTTGGGCTGCTTAGACTTTCAGTCTGTGACCCAGTTCATTGGCACCAGATGCCAGTGATCCTCGCTTGTTCTGGTTTGCTGCAAATTTAACAGGCGCTATATAAATTAGTGCAGTCACTATAGAAATTCTGGTCTTAAAGGGAACTGGTGAACATGTGAGTGAATAGGTGAAAATCCAGTCCCATTCCTGGAAAAACAAAGCCTGTACCCTAGCATCTTTCTGCATTTGGACAGATGGTACCACTACAAATGTGAACTTGTGACTGAACCCTCCCTGAATCTCTGTTTCCTCATCTGTAGAATGGAGATAAGATTTGCTCCCTTTCTACTGCAGTAGGATCTGTGAAGATTAGATAATGACTGTAAGGTCTTTATACAAAGGTATACATATTATCATAAACAAGGAGATTAGTCAACAAAGAAATACTTAAAGGACCCCCCAAAGTGTCCTGCCATTAATTTCAAATCAGTATCACTAGTGTTCAGTCTAATCCATTCTGATTTTGGTTTAGCTGAAAAAAGTTAGGTGTGAGTGTTGGACCTTTCTATTTATTTATGAGGTTAAAACAATTGCTTGACGGTGAACATTTGTATTAATCAAAACAAAGTGGGCTTTGAATCTCAAGCAGGTTTTATTTTAAAAAGAAGGTGAAGGCGAAGGTCTCTAGGAACATATGTGCCACTGAGGAATATTTGCATATATTTGATCTGCAAGCATGCTCCAGTGATTTTCTCAGTATACCTTGGAGTAGAACTTGCAGCACAGTGCTGGGGCCAGCACGCAGCAGCGTAGTTCACCCTCTCCAGCTTTATTATGGCACACAGCGACAACTTCATTTTTAGCATTAAAAAAAAATCCTCTTCACTTAATTCAGACAGTGACCTGCAGGCCTCATTCTGACTGAAGGAGCCATTCAGAATACTTCCAGACAAAAGCAGGGCTTTTTCCTAGCAACCAGATCAAAGCCAAATCTCCCAGAATAGCTCCCTCCCAGGTTTCCTTTGGCGCATAGGTTCACAAGGATTCTAAGGCTCCTGGTATCCAGTTCAAACTACTCTTTCAAACTCCAATGGAAAGGAAAACTCCTGAGGAATTTTCACAGACTCTGAAAACCGGCGAGCTTTGTAGGCGCACTTAATCTTGGGATAGCACGGTGGTCATTTGGAGCATCCCTAACTTTGTTATCGCCTGCATCTGCATGTCCATTCTGTCGGACTCCCACAGAATGAGGTCTCTGTTTCCTTTCTGCCAGTACCTAATATCAGCTATGCCCAGGAGCTGGCTGATGAAGACTTCCTGTTTGTTTTGAGTCACTGTTAGAGTGATAAATATACTTTAGCTTTCTGCTTAGGAGGAAAGAAACCAGCTGCCCTGAACTAAAGAGAAAAATGCAGAAATTCCACTGAATGGCCCTGTTATCATGGAATTTCAAGGACAGCATAAAAATGAAAACTATAAGCCTGAGCAAAGTAAATAATTTCCATATTAAAGCATCTTGCTCTGTGTGCGTGGACTCGACTTGTTTGTCTTTAATCATTTAGGTGCATGATGCATTTTTCACTCTTCTAAGACTAACTCAACAATGTTTAGAAATTTTTAAAAATGTAAACTTACACTGCAGAGTAATGGTGAATTGTATAAATAAACAATTACAGTTGTGGTTTTTTGATCTGACCACAAGCTTTTAATGCCATTTTTTGCATGAACATATAAAGCTTCTGGATAAACAATAATGTTTACATTGTTGGTGGCATCCACTGTCCTATTGAGTCATTTACATACATGATTATTTGGATATAGAGTAACCCAACAAAAGAATACTATAAAATTATTTAAAATGAGAGCAACAGGAAATCCTTTATAGTTTAAACAGCACTTCTTAAATAAAACTAACAGTTTTGTGTTTTGATTTCATTTTTTGCCCTTTTAATTTGAGCAGGTTTTAGGTTTGTCAACTGGAGTGTCCTCGAGTGGACACTGACTTGGAGTGTCTTAACTCTGACCTGGAGGATAGTGAAGTTAGGAAGGCTTGTTGATCTGAATACCTTGACCACTGCATTCTGGAATTTGTCTTTTCTTTCTTATCCTGACTCAGTGTGGACTTGACTTCTAAAAGTCTGGACTTGGAAAAGATGGCAACAACTTTCATTTGCTTGGAGTGGATATGGGTTGTTTATTTCCTTCCAATAGCTAGGGTATCTTAAAATAGTTTGCAACACCAATCAAAGATTTTGTTACTGATCTGCAATAAGTCTTTTGCTCTACGATAAAGGAAAAGTTTACCAGCAAATTCAAAATAAAGTTAGCTTTCATGTTTTTTTATGCTGTCAAATTAGTGACACGGAAGGGGGACAGAGGGTGTGCATTAGTCTTATTACAATGTGTCTGGTAATGTTTGTTGGTTGAAACCTCAACATGCAACAAACATTTGTTCTATATAAAGAACTCTCCCCAACATGTTGGAGTCAATGATTGGGAGAGCAACACAGGATTTCTGGGTGAAAAATTACAATGCTAAAGACTTGATGAAGCTGGATTTTTATTTAGAAGCTTACATTAAAATATTTCTTGTCATAATAGCAACTCACAAAAGAGGGCACATATGTAGAAATGCTCAAAACATTAGTTCAAAGAAAGCAAAACATGCTATTATTACTTTATAAATATATTGTGCAGTATGTTTTTTATATTATCATGGCTCTGATGTGAGGAGACAAAAGCCTTTAGACAATGATGGAGGTGGAAAGATGAAAGCATTGAGTAGCATATTTTCTGTCATAATGGAGACCTGTACATAGAAATAAAGAACGAGAGAATGGATTGGAAAAATAGTGAAGACATCGTTTTGTACGGGTGGGAAAGATAAGTATAAAACTAATTTATGAGACAAAAGTAAGTTTGTTGGCGAAATTTTCATAGGTTGATCTGCCTCTATTTTTACAAAGAGGTTAATATTTGACAAGAAAACATGAGATGGTGTTTAGGTGAGGTTTTTTTGGGTAAAACCTATCATTTACAATATATTGGTATTCTATTTGGGTGGGACCTATCACTTACCAAATATAAGAAGTGTGAAAAAACCGCCCTTTATCTTTTTCAGTTCTATCAAATGTCAAAAATCTAGTGCTGAAGTGAAACTGTATGGTCAGATTGATGCTGCACAGATCCAGTGACTCTTTGAGCTATCGTTGTTGCTTAGATTGCTCAAAACTAGCTTTAACTATGATGGCACATTTGTGAGCCAGCCTTACAGAAAGAAAAGTCTTAAGAATTCTATCCACTGGCACCAGCATCCATTTCTTCATGATTGAATAAGAACATCAGAATCACATTTTACCTTTGACTATTAGATTACAAATCGCAAAATGTTTTCTTATTGCAACATCGCAAATGATCCTTGGTTGTATCTAACTCTGGTTGTAAATAGGAACCATTCTAGTTTGTCACCTGTCCTGTGCCAGTGGTGTTGACTCCAGCAAAATGGGTCCTTTTAAGGGAAGAAAAATATTCCTCATTTTGCCTGATAGTATGTCAAGATTATGGGTTTATGAAAAAGGTCCTGGAAAACTGTATTTTCAAGCATAGTAACTTGTACCAAGTGAAACAAAAGTGTGCTATAGAAATTAACTCCATATCTTCCCAAACCAATAATGACACTACATTTTGATGGAATTTTAGACAATTCTATTGAAGGCGAAGAATGAGCTTTGGGAATAAGGACTATGGGGTATTTAGGTCATCTGTATATGAGTAAACGATTTTTAAAAATGCATTTATTGAAAGAAATGTGGACACAAAGGGGGTATGTTTTTCACACTTATGTTCACACTTCTGAGGTGACAAGTCCAGCCCTCATAAGGTAAAATGGCTGATTTCACACTAAACCCACCCAGGCATATTATCTATCATGTTCTAACTCATTCGATTTTTGAGATTAAAGAAAAAATAAAATCTCTCGCACGACCAGAGTCAGAGAGGGATCGCCACCATCTTTGCTATGCTTTTCTATCTTCGAGGTGTTTATGTCATGTTATGTATATCATGACTGGATGGATCTCCAAGGCATCACACGAGATCTTCAATAACTTTACATCAAAAATCTTTGTCTTATTCTTGACCTTAGAAAGTTCTCAGTGAACTAGACTTCTGAGTTCCTGGTTTTAAGCAGTTGGCTTATATATAGTTTCTCTAAGTCTTAGATTCTCTTGACCACTTTGTCTATCCCACCTCTATTACTCATTGGTGAATGTAATTTGTTTTTCATCACTTTCAGAATTGCCTACCTGATCACAACCTAGATCATAGAATGTTATAACTGGAATTAACATCAGGTATCCTGTGTGACAATATCTAGAAACCAATTAGCAGAAGTCTTGATTTACTAAGCCCTCAAACCTGATCTTCACTATTTCTCTCCAGCTTAGTAATACCAAAGTCCTTTATATGTGTATTGAAAAGAAAAACTTGTGGGATTTATCCCTGATTCTTTATTTTTTAAAAAAGATTTATGCATACAAGAACTGGGGTACAGGCCAGAGGTACACCAGAGGATCCACTAGAGACAGAGTCAAGAACAGAACAGATAGATTGAAATACATTGCTGAGGGGAGGGGTGGGTAAGACAGGAGAGGTCTGTTGTGCCATGTGGGTCCCTTACCTAGCCAGGGATGGAACTCTGCTACAGTGGCTGCGGATGTTTCATAGTGCGGTACTTAACCCCTTGTGCCAACAGGGAGGCCCCCCTGATTCTTTATTACCTTTTTTTTTTTTTTGAAAGAGAAAACATTTGGCTATTGGGATGCTAACATTCAAAGGTAAGATGTGATTCCTATGGTCTTATTCAATCATGAGGAAATGGATATTGGTATCATTGGGTGGAATTCTATAGATTTTTCATTCCTTAAGACTGGATCACAAATTTGCCATCACAACCAACCCGTCAGTAAATCTCATCTTTTTACTATTCCAAATCATCTAGTATATTTTCCAAGAGCCACCATTATCTTGCCTTGAGAGAATAAGCCTCTTAATAAGCTGCTTATTCTCTCACAATAATATTTTCTATATATTACTTTCTTCTAAGATATTATTTACTGATCCACTTCCTTTGTGATTTTCTGGTCTGCTACCCCTTATTAGGAATAAAGTTTCAGGGAATTGGAGACATTGCTAGAGAGTATACTTTAGTACATATAATTGTGCTTATGACCTAGGCTCTCAATGAATATTTTTGAAAAATTATTTCCCTCCTACAAAGACTGGAAATATAGGTCACAAAGTAGATAAGTGAATTTCTTAGATTCACAAGATTAGTCAGTAAACCTACAACCAGAGATGAGGTCTTTTGACTCTCATTTGAAAGCTCCTGTCATCGTACCATGCTGTGGTTACTGTCATTACTGCTGTGTAAGACTGTACTACAGAGAGCTGAAGAATGCATTGCTCATAGCTCCTGATTTACTGTGAGGTTCACTGAAACTAATTATGAGATCAGTAACAAAGTGGCTGGTTAAAGTCCAAGATAGACCTGTTGGATCAACTTCTATTCTTTAATAGAGTTTTAATATATTCCATCTAGTACAGGAAGTTATCTTTAAGGACCTACAAAGTCTAACCTTCTGTAATAATCTGTCATTTTAGTTGTACCATTAAGTATAACTTAAAATATAGAACAATTTAATTTTTATTGAACTTTTCATTTTGTGTCTGAGAAGTACATTTCCACCTTTCAAGGCATATATTTTCTCCTATAGTTGTGTTTTGAATCCAGTTTTTCTAGTTTCTCCTGAGGGCTTGCTAAGTTTACCAATTGTAAGCTCTTTTCTGCACCCCTAGCATTTCCTTTTTCATGACCTTCATTTGGGTAGTAGCACTCAGCTTCTGCAGAGACTTCTGGACAGCCTTCAGCTTCTGTAGAATTCAGTCTGAACAAGGTTTTCTCACAGTTGTTTACAAAGGGAAAACTACTTAATTTCTCTAAATTTTTATTTCCTTACCATAAAATGGGAGAAAGGAAGGGAATTTTGGTAGATGAAATAAGAAAACACAGGTAAAGAGCTCCGGACACTCCCAGCTACAAAGTAATTATAACATTGATTATATAGGTAATTAGCTGTCCCTTATCTGCAAAAAACAGTAACATAAATGAAAAAACACCCCCGATTTCTCAGTTCTACCATCCCTAAATAACACTTATTTGCTCATCATTTATATTCATGGTCAAAATTCTTGCAAATTAGGGTCTATATTTACTTCCTTCCCTTTCTCATAATACTGTTGTAGCCATGAGAAATGTGCACTGTCTAGTGTCAAAAGCTACCTTCTTGATTTCTCTATGCAAACAATGGTTATTATTAGACATTTTCTATTTTTTATGTATCTGTGTTCTTTCACTTCATCATCAGTGTCACTTCTTCAGGGGAAGAAGTCAAAGTTCACTTAAGCGAGGTTTATGACCCCACTGGGATTTTCTACTGCAGGAGAAAATGTCCCACAGTCTTCCAAATATTATTGGAAGAACTATGGAGCAATGTGAGGCTCTGAGTGCTCTAACTGGAATGTGGGTTAGTGGATAGAGTACTAGTCAAGATCAACATAGTTAAGAATAAAGAAGAGTGTGCATTTATGTGAGGTGAGTTCCAAGTAGAAAGTGAGAGAGAGCAAAGTTGCTAATACCTGAAATCAGTCTCATGAGGAGATGGTTCCCAGGGTGATATGTCTTTATTTTGGACCCCAGGATGCTACTGGAAGTTGATTCCCAAGGAGTTTCATAGGAACTAAGTGGACAACAGTGAGTCAGCCACCATAGCAAAGCTACTTTTAGGGAAAGTGACAATTCAGCCAGAAAATCTTCTCTTAGATGGGTTAGATCTGTCTATGGAAAGAGATTTTATCCAAGGAACATGAGGAATAGTGGGCAGTGGGGCTGTAGGTTATAAATTTACTAGGTTTATTTACTTTATTTCTTTTAATTTAATGTCCTTCTGCTACAAAGTAACCAGAGTTCCTGCCAATATAGTTTTTTCCTTTCTGTTGTGGGGCTTAAAACCAAAGACCTGAGAAGATTTAGATGTGTTTCTCAGTGCCACAAAAAAAATCTCTGGAAAAATTGAGGCTACTGAAAAATGGAGCTCAAGCATGCTGTGTTCTGTCTTGCTATTCTTCACCAGAATGCACCATAACTAAGCTGGTCAAGCACAACCCACTGGTTTCATTTTTATTCAATCCACACTTAGTGAATAAAATATCTACCCATATCTTTCCTCCGAACAACTAAAACATTTTTTTGAGAAAAGTTTAAAGTGTTTTAGGTGGAATACTATGAAAGGCCAGTTATTGAACATTAAACTGAGTCAATATTAATCAGACAAAGTTATATCCAGGTCTTGTATGAAGCACCACAAACATTTTGAGCCTCAGAGGTGCCTATATGTGGTTCCTCAAGGGTTTGACTTGCCACTAGCATGAGTTCGTTTGAATACTGAATCTATCTCTTTTTATTGTTTTGTATTATATTTATCACCTTCTTATCTTCATTATGTGCCAAACAGTTTTCCATGGAATGATTTATTCTAATAATTAAAAGAAGGCAATATTCTTTTGGTGGATGACTGTTTTGTCTGAGTTATAAAATATAATTTGCTTTTTTCTTTGTACCATTGTTCCAGAAGAGATTCATCTTTAATTAGTTTGAGGTGTACTGTGGCTTTTACCTTTGTCTCCATGTAAGAGATTTTTCTTTTTCAAAATCAGATGAGTTCTGCATTGACAAGTTAAAAATTCCCCAGTAAGATTAAAAATACTAAGTTTCTCCATTAATAAGTTATTTCTAAATTTCTATAATTTGGCACTTCAGGTACTGAACATCTATTAAAGAAGTACATGTTTACATTATGTTAGATGTAAATTAGGTGACTCACTTTCTCCATCTCTTTTTCTATATTTGTTTTTAATTCTGTTCTAAAGCAAGAACTAAGACCAAATGAAATTAAAGCATCCTTTTGGTTTGATTGGTCTAATATTCTTCAGCAAGCTGAGTATGACTCACAGCCTGTCCCCTTTTTATTAGTAATTAAACTGAGACAGTGAAAGAGTATGTAAACTCATAATAACAGATTAAATATCAAGACTGTAGCCCACTGAACAACACTGCTATGTTGAAACCGATACATTCAATATTAGCAACCCAATTTGGAACACCAGAGATAATTCTAGTATTTGACATTATAAGATGACCGCAGAAAAGTAGAATGATTAAAAACAACCTTTGTATTTCATTTTCATTTTTGTTGGAAAGGGGCTTTCATTTTGAATGGAAAAGAACATGATAAATAATATGGCTATACCATTTTTTTTTCAATATTGGTAAATGCTTCTGTACACTGTGATCATTTCTACTCTATTAAAAGACATGTTTTGTTTTTCTCTTAACAAAAGTAACTTATGCCCATTATAGGAAATTTAGGAAATATTAATATAGAAAATGAAGAAAATGAGAAACCACCAGAAATCCCACAATTTAAAAATAACCATTGCTAATAATTTGGTGCATACCCTTCTAAGTCTTTCAATGATGTATCCTATGTTATACACATAAAAGTAAATCCTACTGTAATTTGAAAATATTTTTTCATTTCAGAATATCATTCGATATATTTAATATCATTAAATATTAATTCACAACAATTTTTATTATTTAACCAATTCCTTGTTATTGAATACTAGGTTGGTTCTAGTGTTACGATTACAGATTTGGTTGGCATAAATGTTCTATGTAGCCAAATACTTGTCCATACTTTTGATAATTTTCCTAAACTATATTTCTAGTAATGAACTTGCTGCATCAAAAGTATATATGGATTTCAGGTTTTTAGTTCTTGTAACTACTCTCGTTTTCAGAAAGATTACACTGAGTCACACGCTAATCTGATTGAGCAATTATTCTGACATTTTAAAACCTCACAACTATTCTTCTTGTATCAACCAAGCATACTGATAGTGTGTTGCCCAAATTGGTAGTAAGAGGGTAAAAATATTGGCTGCATTCTGCAATGCCTAGAATATTTTAGTTATATGAACTTGATAGGATTCTTTTCCCTATCTTCTTTGGTTAGTCGTATTTGGCTCCTGTGTGTGTTTTACTATTCTTCTGCAAGAAGACTCAAATAAATTAAAAAAGGGAGCCTGTCAGTTGCAGTCTAATATGGTATATTAACCCTCAATCCGAACTCAGGCAAATGTCATCCATTCATCATAGGCCAATATAAGAAGCAAGAATTGTGATATTAACCAGAAAAAAATTTCATGGATAACTCTGAAGCAGAACATGTAACCTATTCACTTAGGAAGTTACTGTACAAACGAATGTGTGCACCGTGAAAGCAGGCAGAGTGTTCAACCCAAATTTGCTGCTCAGATCACATTGGTAAGAAAGCCCAGACAGAATTTCATCTTTTTTTTTTATTTTTTTTAAAGATTTATTTATTTATGCATACAAGTACTGGGGTACAGGCCAGAGTTGTGGGGGGTGAGAGGATTCACCACAGACAGATCAGGGATCAGAACAGGCAGATCAACAGAAGCACACCGCCGAGGGGAGCAGCGGGCAAAGCAGGAGAGGTCTGCCATGCCATGTGGGTCCCCTCCCTAGCCGGCAGCAGGGATCGAACTCATGCTGCAGTGGCTGCAGTTTGCTTCATAGTGCGTTGCTTAACCCACTGCGCCACCAGGGAGGCCCCAGAATTTCATCTTTTAATATTATGATCTCTTCCAAGATTTTTTTTCCTTTGCAAATTACTAGGTGAAGTGTTGCAAGATATACAGAATTTACATTTTTAGATTCTAAATTGTGAAGAAACAAACCTTGATACTAAAATTTTCATTAGTGCCTATTAACCTCTCTAAAAGGCATTAAAAGTGTTTGTGGGCCATGTACCAGCAGAGAAAAACAATTGAAATATCAAATCTATCCCCACTTCCAGCCCTAAAAATGTTTCTAGCCTCAAAAAGGAACTTAGTTCTCGGCAATTTTAGCCTAAAATGCTTCTTCAGCTTTTTTTAGACTCTGGCCATCTCAAAATGCAAGTGAAGACAAAATTGTACTGTAAGATTAATTTTTGGTGCTAGAACTTCTATCTAAAAACTAAGCTGTTTCACTTCCCTATGCAAAAACAAGTTTCTTGAAGATAGAAAAAAGTTTCTATTCCATGTTTGTAATCCCTGAAGGGACCAATCTTTGATGTGTTTTTGTGGAATACATGAGAATGTCCAGTGTACCCACAAAAGCAAGATACTATTACTACTGGCCACACATTGTAGCAAAGAGAACATGCAGATAAGCAGGAATCAAAACAGCCAGTTTCTCCTTCTGCTGGACCAGCTATTAACCATGTCATCTTTGGCAAGTTAGCAATCCTTCTGAATTTTAGTTTTCATAATTATTGATTAGTGATACAAAAACTTTCTTCTTCGAGAATAGGTTATTTTGTAGATCAAGAAAAATGAAAGAATATTTTGTTACTCTGATTAGTATATTTCAAATAAAAATATTATTATTATTTTGAAGATATGTATTATTATTTTCCTTATTGGGATTCTTATTTTTCAGTGTTGGGACTAGAATGGTAATCAGTCTTATTTCATGTTCAATTTTTTTATCTAGGTTTTTTTATTACAAGAAATGATATCTTGCTTTCTATTGTACTGTATTTAATGAGTTTTCTCTTTAATTGAGGATAATAGGCTTGTAATGAAGTACCCAAACCATAGGTGATGAAGCCCATGCAAACAATATCCTAATCCAAGGCTCAGCACCTTAGCAGTTCCCTGCATACATTTCCAATCACTACCTCTCTTTCACCTTCCCAAGGGGGCCATGATCCTAGCTTCTAAGACTCTCACAAGTTTCCCATGATGCCATGCCAGAATGGAATCAAGGCACCTACTGTGCTGTGTGCACAACAAATTGCCCAGGCTCCAGGCTTCAATTCTGCTCTTTACAAATAAGGATGTTTAACATTTAAACTTTATTTTTTTTAAATTTCAGTATTTGATAATTCTTGAATGGACATTCTGTATATCTAGGTTAGTAAGCTTTTTGTACATCTTCTATGGGTTTGTTAACTCAGTCGACTCCTTGAGGAAGCTGTGTTCCACGTAAGAATTTGTCATTTAACTTTATTCTCGACCATGGCTATAAACAAACCCCTAGTTGGCTGTATCATGAAGATGATCCTAGAGGAGTAGGGGATTGAGCACAGATGACCTGAAGGAACTGAGGGAACTGAAGGAACTCTGCCTCTCCTGCAACAGTGGGTGACTTACTCCAAAGCACTGCTTGGTGCATTTGGCATTATGTTACATGAAGAGTGGAGACTGCACTATAATTTGATTATTTCAGATTCACCATTCAGTTGTGAGATGAAGGTGGACTTCTGCCACTTAGCAATTAAAATACTGTTGGGTTGCAATATTAGCTATTTAAGGAGTAGGATTAAGCTTTTCTTTTTCCTTAATGCTAGAATATCTAGAAGGAACCTATAGTTGTATGACTTCTGTCCTTAGAGCTAAGTGGGATGAGGAAGGACAAATTAGGATAACTTCCTCCAAAAATCAAAACAGTAAGCACTGCTACTTTCCTCCACAGTCTTGTGACCATGGTGGAGTTTTCTGTAAGCCTAAGAGTCTCTTAGCATGAGGGATTAATGCAAATGCTTTTGTTTTATAATCTTTTCCAAATTATTTATTTCAGTGGTAAAAATTCATTTTCATAGGAATCAGAGAGATGACTAAAGGAGGAGCTACTTTCTAATTATCCCAAATCCTAAGACATCATGCCTCAAGGAGAGAGCATAAATACCCAGCACTCAGGAATGTATTACCCCACTATTTCCTGAACTGGGACATACCTGTTTCCCTGTGACCCAAAGTGATATCTCCCCCAAGATTTTCTTGGGTTTGGCGAGAACTCAAGTCTTTTCTCTTGAGATAGACTGGATAGAGCCACATGGCCAAAGGAGCAAGAACCAACTGCTCTGAACTGTGGTTCACACAGGTATATGTGCAGAGCAGAGTCATGCCTGCTCAGGATAGGGAACGCGTGTCACCTAAGTCGACACAAGCTATCACAAGGCACATCTTGATCCAAACTTAGGAAAGGTGGAAGACGTATTTCATCCTCCGAACTGTTGCAGACTGTGATTCCCTTGCAGGGGAAAGCCGTATTCAACATGAGATGTGCCATGTCTCCTCTACAGTTTTGTGGGATGAGGAGCTTTCTCCTTACCTTTGTGAAAAAAGCTTAAAGGCAACTATGCTCCCGATCAACATTTCCCTTGGCTCCTCCAATATCAAACAAGAATCACAACCCCCAAATCTAAACACCAGACAAGTAGCTTGAAAAATGAAAACAAATTTTCAAATTCAAAAGCCGTGTGCTTCTGTGATTCAAAATCTTTTTCTTAGCGAGTGGGAGTTGCTTTCATCATTGCTGGTCATATGTTTTTGTTTTTCATTTCTGGTGGAGAAGTTTTCTAGGGTATTTTTCAAACTTTCCAGCTTAGCAAAGCATTGGCTAAAATTGAAAAGAGAACTAGGCGTTGGGTTGGAGGCAGCATTAAGTTTGTTCTTTGGGGGAGAGGGGGAGCAGGTTGCTGACACAGCGAAAATAAGACAAAACATTTGAAACTTCTGGCTTTGTACTTCTCAAATGCCTCTTTTAGAAATCGCTTAAGTCGTTATTAACATCCACCACCCACCTTCCCTTTTTGGTCCTGACATTGGGTAATAATAGATAATGTTGACATATGTTCCCTGCTGGTCAGAAATACTATACTTCTGTGAAAGGTAACATTTTCAAGCTATGACAAAATGTATTTTACTTGGACAGAACATTAGTTATTGGCCTAATCTCAGAATGTGGGCTGTGGGGTAAAGGTTTTAACATTTTAGTTGTGGGAGAAAGTTTGTTGGGAGAGTAAAAGCATCAGTATGGGGTGTGTTTAGCTTTCACCATTTCTAGAGGTATTGGCTTGATGTCAAACTCTCATGTCCTTAGGAATGTAAAGGAAACATTCCCAGTATGTATGAAGAACAGCTGTCCATGAACACAGCAACTTTTAAAAATGATTATATCCAACTTTACTGCAGTATGGATTATAGAATCAAAAAATATTTTTTACTGTGTACCAAAGAATTCTGTTTTATGGCCCAGTTTTAAAGCTTTTAACTGCATGAGACATATGCTGCAGTTCTGTTGTTTGTTCTCTATGTAATGTACTCTGAAGAGAGAGAGAGAGAGAGAGAGAGAGAGAGAGAGAGAGAGAGAGAGAGAGAGAGAGAGAAATGCTAATCCTGCTGATCAAATGTGGTCCTCAAAACTACTTTTGAAATTAATTTAGGGGCTAAGGAAGTGCCCCAGCTGGCTTTCATGCTACTGAAGTCTGAACAGCCCTTTGCAAAACTGGAAAAATTGATTTTGTTTTCAAGGCTTACACAGACTTTAGTGTTGTAGAAGTTGGACAGAGTTCTTATTGAATCTGGTCCTTTGTGTTTTATGACAGTCTGAATGGGTGTTAAGATTCCAGGAATAAATCTTTTGCCATTTCTGAAATGTCTGATATAAACATGGGCTCCATCAATTTGTGCTCCACACAAATGTCTTTCAGAATGTTAACAAACATGGTGCACTGATGGCTGAGCTGGCCAATGGGAACGCAGTCTGCCTAACTTACTCAGTAGAACATTCTGGCATGATTTTTCTTTGTTTCACAATATTGTGGCCATTGAGAAGTAGTAGCTGCTGGAAGGAGTGGTGGTAGTAGTGGTGGTAGTAGAGAATGAGAGCTTTTTGACAAGGAACAGTCAACTCTAGGTTACTGGACAAGTGGTGTTAATGGCCTTCAAATGAAAGTCTGACCAAGATACCACATCAAGGGAATTGTGGATTGTATTTCAGGACATGAGTTACTTATCTTGTTCAGAGCCTCAAATGAATCACTGGGAGAAACATAGGTATTAGAAAAATCTAGTCTTCCTATATTCTGCATCACTTTATCATGTTTGAGTGTCTTTTAAATTTAAATGTCAAATTGGTAATACACTAAAATTACTTTCTAACCAAACATTTTAATTTAAAACAAGCAAGTAAAAAAAAAATCTCCATTTTAATGATCAAAATTAAGTCATGCACAGTTTATACTTTTGAAAGAGAATCATGATTGAGTTTCAGGAAATGTTATGGTCCACAGTCAATGGTAATGAAAAATTGCATATTTTATGATTTGAAGTTTTGTAATGTATAGCTATCATTTTGAACCTAGTATTGGGTTTTCATTTTGAACCACGAGTCCAAATCTTAGTGGCTTAAATCTTCATTTTTAGATATTTAACCCCCAGATGAGAGCTGTGATGGTTCCTTTTTCTTGACTCCATAAGAATTTATTATGTTCTCAAACTGCTCAGCCGCATCCAGCATTTTACATGTTTGTCCTCTAGGTTGCCTTACAGTATCAGGTCGATGGAGCTATCCCCTACCCATAGACTTCCTTACATGATACCACTCATAGAAACTTGGTAAAGGATCTGAGTAGTCATTTTGGTTGAATTTACATTCAGGATGAAATCAGCCCGCTAACGGGTATTCTTCATTGGAGATTTTAATGCATTCTGTTATTGGCATTATAAATTGGACCAGCTACTTAACTGTGCTTCTCTTTGTGGGCCAAATTTTGCCCTCTGTTTCTTACTTGAGGTTCCCACTGAAGCAGTAATTACCAAGTGGAAGAATACTAAAAATGTTCAGCCAAAGTTGCTATCATGTAACTCCCAATGAAGTTAATTACGACTTAGTAAGAACTAGTGCTACAGCGTCTTAAGGGCTTTGGAACTCTGTGATCTGCCATCCAAAACACCAGGCCAACAGTCTGCCTTTAAATATCTCATTTTAAGAGAGGAATTGACTGTGGAAGGTAAGAAAGGCTATGCCAGTAACTACAGATGTAATGGAGCTTAAATAGTAGAATTTACCATCTTTGAACTTCAATAAGTTTGATCTTTTGAATTTTCCTTCTTTGGGACAGATTCTGTTTTACAGAAACTTTAATTCTCGTTAGTATGTGAGAGTCCATTGGTATGAGTTACCGCCTATCTCATTCTCCTGGCATCCTTAACTATAATAATATGTAATTTTTATTTTCATTAATTGTAAAATATTTGCTTAAATTGTCACTGTTTTGCTATTATTTCCTGGCGCTAAACCATTATCTTCCTTAAATGCAGATGTTTATATTATGCATAATATAATTCCTGTCATAAAATTCATTATAACTTTTCAAAATACTTGAGCTTTCATTTAGAGTATGTCTCATATTAGCCCTTTATTACTTTTTTTTTAATGGGACAAAAAGGCCCTGTGACCTATTGGATTTAAGCTTTTGTCATTGTATAAATGGTACAGAAGGTGCAGGTCATTGTCTATGGTTTGATGTGAGCAATTCAGACCATCTCGTCATCACAGGTTAAGACTCTTCTAGGCATTGATAGGTGGAAATGCCCAGCCTGTGGGTTTCTCTGGTTTGTTCCTGAGATCCCTACACTATTAGAAATAGTGTAGGTCAGGGAAGTGACTAGTTATATATCCCATGGGAACTGAAAGTTGAGAGTAGATTCTCTTTAAATGCCTTTTCAGGTTAGAGCCAGGGAAAGTACATTGGGTTTGACAAGTCCTGATTTTAGCTGCCTTCAGGGTTGACCAAGTTCAAAGCTGCCTTTCTGTATGTTGCTAACAAAGCTATCAGGTCAAAAGAGGTATTGAGAATTCAGTTTCAAAATTGCGATATAGGATATTAAGGCTAGAAGGAACTTCCTTTTTTCTCCTTGTTCTTCTTTCTGTCCTTCTCCCTTCCTCCCTCCTTTTTCCTTCTCTATATAAGCATTTATTGAATTCCTAGTATTTGGCAGACATTGCGATGGCCACTGGGTATAAACAAGGAAAGCCGCAGTTCCTGCTCAGGAGGAATTCACATTCCAGTTGGAGCGATGTTCAAGAAAAGCAGCAATTATGGGGGGTATCTTACATAAGGAGTATTAAAGGGGGGCACCAAGGTATTTGTGATTTTTAAAGTCTTGCTACTGGAAAGTTATGTGATACTCCTTTTTAATTAACTATAAAAGTAACGTTAAATTATAAAATCATTGTAATAATGACCAGGAACACTCTGTTTTTGCCTGTGATAAATGTTTTGTTGCTCTAAAAAATTGAATGATTTCAAATTAAATCTTTCCCTCAGTGTTTTGGTGTTCTTCCTAGTTGGTGTCATTAACATGAGATGGACCATCAGTTAGCAAGGAGTTTTCAGAGAAGACTTACAAAGGTGGGCAATACTTAAGTTGAATCTTACTGAACTTGAAGCTATGTAGGCTGTATTGAAGTTTGTGAGGTAGCTTGAGTAGGTGCAGGAGAGAGATCAAGATTTCAGAGGAGGTCTGTGTTATGGAAGGGGATGATTCTGTGCAAATACATTGAGGAAATAAAATGGTGCCATAGTTTGTTATGGGCACCCACAAGTGGAGATTTGTAGAAATTAGAACTTATAAAAACATATTGAGGAGTTTGAATGCATCCAAAACAAGTGAGGAAACACTGAAATTTTTGAGGAAGAGAACCACAGATTTGTGCTGATGAATGAGTAACTCATTTGACAGTATTGAGAAGAAACTTGGATATGGGACTAATAATGGTGGTGGCGAGACCAGTTGGGAGGTTATTTTAACACTTGACAAAAATGGGAGAACCTAAAAAGTATTTTCAGGGCCTGAAAATGCAAATGGTGGGGATGAGAGAGGTAAAGACTCTTTCAGTGATATGTTTCTGACTTTTGACTCAGTGGACATTGATTTCATGAAATCATTTCACTGATTTTAAAATTAGTGTTAGGAACATACTCAGAAGGGGAAATATGTATTCTGTTTTACAAACTTTGGATCCTATATCTTTCTGGAATATCAAGTAGAAGATTCTGTTGGTCTAGTCTAAGACCCCACACCTCAAAAGCAGAACATTTGGGCTGAGGGACTTGTTGCAACTCTCTGTGGTATCTTATGGACTTTGGATCTTATTTTTCCTTTCTATCTCATTGATTCACGCTTGATTCAATTTACCCAGAGTTTGTAAATCTCTATTAATATATGTGGTTTGTGGTTTGTGCATCAGCTACTATATATTTCTATTGATTATGGAATATTTTTTACCAACCACCAACACTGAGACTCATGTTGAAATGACCCAGTCTTTTTTATTAACATATGTTTAATTTATATATATTTGACATCAATTGTAATCCCCATCACCATATCACCAGTGCACCATCACCTCAGTCCCCCGTGCTCCCATCTGCCCTCAACCCTCCCCTCTTCCCTCCCCACCAAGTGTCCCCAATTTGTCCTTGTTTCATTTTTGTTTTTTGTGTCTTTATTATTGTTCTTATTCCTTTCCTTTGACCCAGTCCTTTTTACTTCTGTGATATTGGCCTACCACCATCTGAGTTCTCTACTGTCAGGCAAATAAAGAGAATCATAGCTGGTGCCATCACATATGGTCTGGTAAGTGGTAAGACAGATTGGGGGTCAGTGAGTGTGGGGTCAGTTATTGAAACTAGAATAGCAGCAGATGACTTACCTTCTATTCCTGTGTAGGTCCAGCTCTGTATAATCGCCGCATATTGGTTCTAGATACTTTATTGATTGAAGACTAGGACCTTGGGAACAGGCAAGCTGTCCCATTGTTTGATGAGGAGTGATTTGCTGGGGTCCATCTCCTGCCAGAGTCAGATTCTCTTGCTGGAGCATGTTCCTAACTCTCCCCCAGACAGCCAGGTTGGAGTCTAAGCTTTCATACTCAGCAGGTGTTAAAACATAAGAACTTTGTGCAATTAGATTTGCTTATAATATGCAGGGTGGATAATGACATCTGACCTATGAGGTTGTTGCTGGGATGAGTAAGTTAGAGTGTTAGGCACAGGTTCATAAAATGTCTAACATGTTACTTACTAACATGTCAAAAAAATTAGCTAGTTTTATGGATAGGTTTCAGGAAATATGTGAATACTGAAATTGCATGCATTGTTTTGTGAGAATGTATTTAAGTCCTGTTACCATTTCCACCACCCCTCCCCCAACCACCCCCAACCTGGGAGGGAATATATCACTGCCATTGGAACCTCAAAGGAGTCTTACTTTATAAATAATAATAATGGTGGTTAAAAACAAACACCCCCCCCCCCAAAAAAAAGAGTAAAGATTAAGAACGACTGTCCTAGCCAAAGTTGTTAAACAGTTGCAAAAAATAGAATTTGTTGTTTTAGGGCAGTTCTAGATTTCCAGCAAAATTGAGTGGAAAGTACAGAGAGTTCTCATGTGCTCCTTGCCCCCCCAAACACACAGCCTTCTCCAGGATCAGCATCCCACATCAGAATGACACATTTGTAACAACCAATGATCCTACACTGACACATCATTATCACCCCCAAACCACAATTTACTCTAGGGTTCACTCCTGGTTGTGTTCCAGATTCAGACAAGTGTATAATGACAGGTATCCAGTGACAATCATATCACAGAGTAGTTTCACTGCCCTAGGAGCCCTCCAGGCTCTGCCTGGTCTTCCTTGCTCTCCCTTGACTTCTGGAAACCACTGATCGTTTTACTGCCTCCATAGTTTTGCCTTTTCTAGAATGTCATATACTTGGAATCATATAGTATGTAGACTTTCAGATTGACATCTTTCACTTAATAGTATGTATTTAATTTTTCTACATGTCTTTCATGGTTTCGTATCTCATTTTGGCTTGAATAATGTACTCCACAATCTGGATGTGCCACACTTTAGTCACCTACTGAAGGACATCTTGATCACATCCAGGTCTGGCATTTATGAATAAAGAGGCTAGGAGCATCCCTGAGCAAGTTTTTGTGTGGACATGCAATTTCCAGTTCATCTGAGTAAATAGCAAGGAGTGTAATTGCTGGAACAGTTTTTTCCCTTGCATTTGGTAACCCTTTCCAGTCATCCTTTCCCCTGAAAACATTCCTGAGATGACCTATCCTGCTCAGAGAAGTCTACCTTATCCTAGCATTCTTTTCCTTTCACCCACCTCTCCCGCTGCCAGGGCCAGACCACTAGTAGCCCATGTTCTCTTCTATGTCCTGTGTCCCTAAAATGGATTCCAAACCTGAATGCTTTCAACTTCTATTCTCCACTGGCTTTCTTTCTGCTGTGGATCCTATTCTCTTTAGTTCCAGATCTTGGATAGGAAACTGAAAAGTCATTCCTCCTCATGAATTGATGATTACTATTGTTATTCCTGTGAAGTATGATATTCATATTTTAATAGCTCAGAATTTTATGGCAGCACTTTACAAGGGGTGGAAATTTTGAAGAGGAGATTTAGGCCACCTGGCATACCAGTAATGGAGGTATTTTTGGGTCTGGAGTCCTTTATGAACTGCTGAAATCCCACTGTATGATGGATTGTTTCCTCTGTATTGAATAAGAACCACACCTGTGAATTTTCATTCTCTTACAGCTACTAAAACTTTGTTAAGACTCAGGAAAGTCATAAATGTACTTTACCTCAGTTATTCTTTCGGTAAAATGGGAATGGCTTTAGATTTCCTACTTAAGAATTGTATCTAGATTGATCTTTTGTAATTTCCATTTTTGTTTAAAACCTCTGGAAGATGGAAAGTGCTAAGCATTCTGAATTTAAGTATGAGAGTTAAAGTACAAAATATCACTGCATAATGATAGAGCAGATTTTTCAAGAAATCCTTCTGGGGAAGTTAAACTTCCATTTATATAGTGAAAGTAATATTTATCTTGCTTCTTAACATTATTTTGCAAAATCTACCTTAACATAACACAAATCAGTAAAGCTTTCTTCCTAGACTTTTTAAAGGGAGTGAAAACTTTTTTGTAACATTGCTTTTTGTGTGGCATGTGAAAAGAAAATCCTGGAAACACATGTTTATTTTTTTCAGTTCCTGACCACTGTGTTTGGAAAAACTGCCAAGTGTGACTTAAAACTTGCAAGTACAGTAACTTGCTTTGAAATTTGGACCTATAACATTTTGAACATTTTTTTTTTTGTTGTAGAAAAGGAATTGTTATGTTAACTTTGATTTCTTCTGATCAGTTTGCTTCCCTGAAATTAGTTGCATGCAGATTAACAGAACAGATTCCAGTGAATGAAGACACTAAATATAACTGACAGTCCTTAATATACAAATACTGATCATGGGGCATTATCAATTCTCCAAAGAAGTACACTCTAAGCTTTTATCCAGGCGCTTAAAACAGACTTTTAAAAAGGACGTTGAAAACTTGCCAAACCTTCTTTGTATTTTGAAAGCCCACATCAAGAAGGAGTAGTAAATAGTCGTTGAGTGTAGGAAAAAGGAAACTATTAGCATTGTTTTCTTTTAAAGATAAAAAGACCGTCCCAAGGAAAAGCTTCATAATCTTTGAAATATGAATATGTTGTTTAATCAGTTTGAAACAAATGACAACTTAAAATTTATGCTTCTGTATAAATAGATAAAATAGCTCATTACCTGCTAATAAAAAGAAGGTAACTGGCTGTTTTATTGAGGTCATAGTTCAGGACAGCCATTTCTACTTTACGTCATTTGGCAAGTTGCAGGCTGAGTACCATAGACATTAGCTTTGAATTTTCTAAACTAAGATGTAGTCTAAATGGACCTTATTGCTTTTTCAAAATAAAGCAGGCAGTCTTCAAACTGTTTCTTCTTAGCTTCTCATTTTTACTTTACATAAACTGCCTGCTAAATACTAACATAAGATTTTTTTTTCATTTGATTTGCCAATAGATATCAGTGCTACACATTTTTGACCAGCATAATATAAAAATATTTGCACTATTTTCCATGATTCAGCAAATGAATGTTGATATGCTGATTTTATCAAATCTGGGGAGCTAATGATGTGTTTTCTCTGTAAAAAGACCTTAAAAAGTGACACTTAATAGTTTATTGAGGTCATTATGTGCATTGCCTCACTTAAGTCCAACAAAAGTACATATAGTAGGTATTATTCCCCCATTAACGGGTAAGGAGCAAAACTAGAGAAATTAAGGGTATAGGTTGTGATTCATTTTCTCTCTCTTTCCAAGGTCCTGCTTCACCTTTACACACACACACACACACACACACAAACAGGGAAACAAACTCACACATATATACTTTTTGTCAGTCATTACAACTTAATTTTGGGAATCCAAGGCCACGTCCCCACATGTACACATGCTTTTCTTACCCTCCATCAAAGCCCCATGGCCTCAAACAAACTTATATTTTAAAATCATCACTTCTGTCCTCTCTTAGAAGAATTTGGAATGAAATCTGCCTTGTCTTTCCATGTTATTAGCACTTAATAATGGAAGCAAGAGAGATTTTCCTCATGGCTACAATGACAAGTTCTCTGGATACCCAGTGGGTCATGTGTCTATGGTGGGTTTCATATGTTATGTCATAGGTGTTATTGAAATTTTAATATGCATATGGATCATTTAGGTGCTTTATGGAAATAATGACTCCAAGTCTATGGGTCTAGAGTGGGTCCTGAATTTGCTTTTCAAGAAGCTTCCAGGGACCCATGTTGCTGGTCTAAGGATTACCTATGGAGTAGGGAAGTTCTAGTGTGTCTGTCTTCCTTTTCCTAGAGCTGCCCCCTGCAGGTACACCATGTTACTCCCCCTGCCCCCCCCCCCCCCCCCCCCCCCCNGGGAAGTTCTAGTGTGTCTGTCTTCCTTTTCCTAGAGCTGCCCCCTGCAGGTACACCATGTTACTCCCCCTGCCCCCCCCTCCCCCCCACACACATGAGTTTAATTCAGGGATTGGTGGTAGGGAACATGTAGCACTCACACCATGCTTTGGATAGAAGCAACATTCTCCAAGCAATTTACCAGGAATAAAGTATAAGTAGTAGTGTCTCTTCTGCCATCCTATCCCATCTTTTTATTGGTTCAGAACTGGGAAGGAAATGGATTGGGTTATCATGATCTGACTATTCTTACATTTTTCAAGAGTGTGTTTTCATACCTTTGAGACATTACGTTCTAGAGGAACCAATAGGAAACAAATAGTGAAAAATGGGTGGGGTATCATAGGAATGTTTCTATTTGTTGGTGGAGTGGTCATAGAAAAGCTCACAGAATAAGACAACAGAAGATCTAGAGAGATGATGGGATCAAAAGCCATGTTTAGCAGCTGATGAAGGCAGGTGTTGAAAAATATTTCTTTCCTTTCCCTCTGCACACCTGCAGGGTGGCCTGTATCTGTATGCCGTGTTTACTCATTGTTGGGAGCACAAGTGGGCCGTGTTGTTTGTTCATATCTCAGAAGTTTAATGGCAGTTGGAAAATTTTCAAGTGGGATTTTACTGGTACCCTGGGGCTTTAACCCCCATATAATGTGGTAGCTTTCCATATGAGTTTGTATTCATTGACTAATGATTGAGGAAAGTCATTCATTCCACCAAATAATTAAAGGGAAAATGCTTGAAGGCTTATTGTTAAAACATCAAGAAAAGGTTTCAGTTGCTTTATTAATAAAGCTTCTGGGTTCCTCAGTCTCTCTGAGTTGAGAAAATGAGTTCTAGATCTTCAAGGATGAATAATTTGATGGAGTGCCTAGCACAGTGCCTGACACATGAAAAGTAACTATTTTTCAAATAAATAAAAGAGGGGATGATTGAATGCTAGGTAGGTATTCTGCAGACAGCAAGGCATTTAAGCTTCCTTTCTCATTGTAGGTCAGTCTAGCTAAGTAACTGTTTTGGGAAACTTGATAGTCTGGTGCTGGGAAGTGTGTTTTTGGTTTAAGTGAATGACATACAAATGCTGTTATGATCACTATGTATCAGTACGGGTTTATTAATATGTATAACTTAGTCCTAAGTGCAGACTCTATTCTAGCTTTTTGTAATAGTACAGTATATTAGGCTTACCACACTTACATGGGAGTTTCACAGAAGTCATCAACCAGTCACCAAAGAATTTATTCTGAAAACCGCTGTAATAGCTATTTGCTTTAGGATTGACTCTTAGCTATTTGAATATGTCTTTCACTTTGTTTTCATTATAAATGTATTACACATATTTCTAGGTCAACATTAAATAATCTACAACTCACTGAGCTAATTTGGTATTCTGACACACAGTGTTTTAAAATGGATATGCTCTGAATTTCTTGTTTCAGATTTGAGATGGTCAACTGAAATTCTGTTGACTCTTGGTTTCTTCATCTGTAAACCAGGCATGTTTTATTCCTACAGCAGAGGCTGTGACCATCAATTAGGTATTTGTTGTAAAGGCCTTTGATAGCTTTAAAGAATGACCTTTTATAAAAACAGGATACATTGTATTTATCCTTACAGTATTTTCTTCATTCTAATTATAACTAATTTTTTTTTTCCAACCATAGAAGGAGAACGGAAAGGGAAAATATGAGTACAGAAAGTGGCATTGGTTTCCATCACAAAAAGAGATTCTACAAAGCTCTGCAGGAAAGTCACACCACAGCAGACAATGATCCTGGGTGGGTTTGGAGTTATTTTAAATGCTGCCTTTAAATCAGACAGCAGGGATTCCTTCAGAGCACCTACATCAGACTTAAAAAAAAAAGCAGTTGGTATATGTTATTCTATAATTGTAAACTTAAAAATTCATAGGTTGTCACAACTCAAGAAGGCTTTATAGATCTTCTATTTTAGCCTCATCCATTCATAGTTGAAGAAAGGGATATTTAAGAAGATTTTGTTACTTGTCCCAAACTACAAAGTTAATTGCTCTCTGATCTCAGTCCAGTGGTCCTTACTTTGCATGTGGTAGGTCATCAGATACCATAAGCATTATTTTAAAAGGCCAAATAATATGGAGATAACGCCTAGTAAACTAAGCTGAGACTTTGGGACTTATTTCACTGTGGCATGTGAACACTGTTTGATCTAAGCTTCTCTAGGGGAATTTCAATCTGTTTTATCAGTGCTCAGGTCACCTGTATGTCTTAGTGCTCTTAGGTTTCAGAATAGACTTTGACTAACCTAAATACAAATAAAGAGAAGTTAATAAATAAATAAAGTAAGACTGCATTGGAAGGATATAATCTAGTCCACAGAAGAAGAGGTCCAAAAGTCGAATTCAGACAGCAGTGGGCCATTATGACTGTCAGGGTTTCTGCTGTAGAACCTAGTGGAGATGCGCTAGCTGTCCAGGGTGAGGCAACTCCAGTCACCACTCCTACTTCTTATCCCAGGACAGCATCATCTCTCTTTGCTAGTGGAACTGGCTTGAGTAATGTGCTTGTACCTTGGCTGGGTGTGGGGTAGGTGGGTAGGAAAAGTAGAATATTTTGGTGGATAGATTGAGCTAAGACTGGCTGCATAGAGAAGGGCAATTCCAAAAAGGAATAAAAAGAAAACAAAAACCTAACCTCAAATGGAGCCATTTCACCGAAGAGGAAGACATGGATTTAGGACAAATCAAAACATACAGATGTCCTAGAGTTCATTTCATGACCATGCATAGGAAAGAGTACTGTGTGTATCACAATTTCCTTGGTAAAATAATTTCAAAAAATTGCAGATTTTGGCATGCAGTCTTAGCTGGTATTTCTCACTTGTTCATTTCTCTAATTCCAATTATATTTATGTTCTCCTATCCCATTCAACTCAAATAGAGAAAGCATCATAAATATAATAAGGATTTTTTTCACTTTCATTACAGGTGTTTATTCACTTTGTTAAATTGTTTATTCAACACTTATTTATTTACTTTGAAAATAAATAACTCAGTTTCTGGCACTGAATTAGCAGAAGGGAGAAGCACAGATTTTCTTTTTATTAAAATATATTGATATATTCCAGGAAATCTATAGCACTAGCTAATTAGTCTAAAAGATTTAGTTACTATACAACAAGAAAGAAACAAAAACCAAAAATGAAAAGACAAGGACAAACTGGGGACACTTGGTGGGGAGGGAAGAGGGAAAGTGTAGAGGGCAGACGGGAGCACAGGGGACTGAGGTGATGGTGCACTGGTGTTATGGTGATGGGGAATACATGGGGATTACAATTGATGTCAAATATATGTAAATTTTAAAAAATTATATTAAAAATTAAAAAAAATAAAATAAATTCATTTAATTTTCCATTCTCAAAAATAAAAAGATTTAGTTACTATAAAGTAGAGGATTTTAACTAGTGTTGTAGGGGGACTGACAGTTACCAGTGGCCTTTGCTAGGTAGGGGGTAGAGAGTTCAAAGGTTGGGTTTTTGTTCCCACCTTTAGTTCCCACCTTCTCAAACTCAATTCTCTCCATTTAATTCAACTAGAAGAATTTCAATGTTTGCTGAGGACGTGAATAAATTTCCTGCTGTAAACAAAGTTTGAAGTTTACTTGGTTAAATATTATGTGTTACCATATAAATTGTTAGCATATATATATTAATTAAACAAGTATCTTCCCAATCCTAATACCAAATAATAGGGACCATAATGCCAACAGAGGAACTGATTTCAGTGAGCAATAGTCCATAAACACAAACAGGCTGTCCTTGTCTCCTTCTAGAAGGAGTTCTAGGGGAGAGTTTGTGTATGATCAACCCAGCAGAGAAGGCCTTCTCGATGATGCTATATTCTATTTGGGTTTAATGTTCTGAGTCTAAGAAAAAAAAAAAAAAGAGCATCAGAAAGTTATTTTTTGCTATGAATTATTTCTGCATCTCCAAGTTATCTAAATTTCTATGTGCCTTTTGGGTTTTTGAAGCAAAATATGAAAAAACATAAAATAATCTCATATTCTGTCTCTTCCTTTAATTTGATATTGGTAGGTCTGAAATAACAAGCAAAGTCACATAATTTTATTGAACAGCAAAATTGTACAGAAAATTGGAGATTCTTTAACTACTTCTGTAACTACAATTTTTATTTTGAATTTAATCTCTGCCAATGCCTGCTGGGTAAAGTCTGATGGTTTTCCATTATGCCTATGTTTGAAGGCCATGGTTCTGTTCTGCCTTGATTTGAAAAATTCCTAAAGCCATTTTCCAGTGATATCCCACCCAATGATTTGACTCACACAGAAGAATTCCAGAAATAAGAACAATCATGGCCTTTCTGTCATTGATGTAATGGTGTTTTCAGCATATTTTAGTAGTCATGAGTGATACTTTGGCAGGCAGCAGAAGTAACCCTAGATATTTGATCATATTACTGACCCCCAACTTCTAAGGGGCACTTCAGGGAAGGAACATTATTGTAGGAACAGTTTTCATTTTTAACTTGAGAATATCATCTGTTAGTAGTAGATTAAAAATATGACATTATTATTATTGTTATTATTTTTTAGAGTATACTGAGGAATATAACAATGTGTATTTAACACACTAAATTCTAAACATACAGGTTCCTGAACACAGATTAGTATATACATTTTGATAATTCCTGAGTTTGTCCATTTAAGGTAGTTTTATATTGTGGGGTTATTAAAATGTTTACCATGTAAGTGGCATCCGTGTCTTTAAGATTTAAGTTTACAATTTGAACTTAAACTTGTAATTTTGTTTTCTTCAATCCCCAATAAATGTGTTTTGTAAAATTCCCTCCTTTTATTTTGCATATTTTTGCATTATCTCTGGGAACTCTTTTTGATCTAGAATTTTCTTCTTGTTAATATGAGACTATGAATATCTTAGTTTATGAGGGCCGATTCTGTTCTGTGTAGTTTCTCTCTTCATGTAAAAACTGTCTTTCTCTTGACCGGGCAGCTTGATAAGATTCACACTCGGTTGAACCTGAGTTGGGTTTATGCAAAAACAGATTGTTTTAGTTAATATAATCAGTACATCCTGTTCTACCTGGATGTCTGGGAGAACTGTCAAGAGAATCCTCAACATTTTATTCAGAGGCAGAATCTATGAAACTGTCATTTTTTTTTTTTTTAAGGTCAATTTGACTTTGCCATTGTCCTGATATTTTCTTCATTTATCAGGAAGTCAACTCTAGTATTTTGGCTCCATGTTTGTGCTAATTTTAATTTTAAAATGTATCTCTTTTTTATCTTAAAAATTATAAAAATGCATTTAGATTCAAATAATGTCATTTGGATTATTCTTTAAAATATTTATTTTTTTATTTATTTTTTTTTATTAAAATATTTTAAAATTTACATATACTTGCCATTAATTGTAATCCCCATGTATTCCCCATCACCATCTCACCAGTGC
>JAGFMF010011594.1:145720-172778 GCA_019455555.1 Galemys pyrenaicus | reverse complement strand
AGTCTGTCCTTGACTCCTCATTTTTGGTTTCTGTGTCTTTATTGCTGTTATTGTTATTATTATTATTGTTCTTATTCCTTTCCTTGATTCTCATTTGGTTCCCTTATGTTTTAATTGAGGTAATATTTGGATACCCCCTTCAGGTATTGCTACCCTAGGGTACCCACCACCACAGCACCCATAGTTTACCACCATAGTCCATTGTGCTTCCTTCCCTCTTTGTTCTTACCTTTCCCCCACCACCTTCCCCCTCTGGATGCCTCAGTTCTGTAGTCAGCATCCAAGAGTTAATTTTTAAGCTTGTCTTTATCTGACTATTAGTTTAGTTACTTTATGGTCCACATATTAGTGATAGGTATCTTTCTTGAAAGGATTATTTTCTAGCTTTATATTATAATCTAGTTTAATTGCAATTGATTACAATTGTTAATATTCCCATTTTTTGTTAGTGTTTAAGCCAAAGTATTCCATATATTGTAGAGCATATATAGGCATATATCTGCTTAGAGAGAGGCAGTGAACATCTAAAAGTTAAAAGATAGTAGTCATCTGCATAGTAGTTACCATCATGCGTGCTAAACTACCTGGAAAGTATCTTTGGTTTCAACTAAGAATAAATAACGAACTGACTCATGATGGGTCATTGTGAACTGTTTTTAATGCAGCACAGTTTTTAAAAGAGATTCTAGAGGTAGAAAATTTTGGATCAAATCTTACAAAGCCCCTGATTGGTTGTGAAATACTGAATTATTTCCTCTCTTAAAAACCTCAGTTTCCTTATCTACAATATAAGAATACCTATTTCATAGAGAAGTTCGAAAGATTTAGCACAGTATCTGATTTCAAAGGAGAGTTCATTCAAGGCCATATCTTATGATGACTAAGTCAATATATTTTCCATCATTATCTAAATATATTTCATTGTCACAAAATCTTTTGACCTAAAAGCATTTTGTCTATGTGTTAAATCATTTGAAAATATGGTGGCTAATGCCAACCAAATATTTTGAAATACTAGGAGTTACCAATGAAAATGATGTCTGATTTGACATTCTAAAGTTGCTATGATCTGATTGTTTTTGTCATCCCCAAATATATATTTGTTGAAGTCCTAATCCTCAAACTAATGGTGTGAGAAGATGAGATCTTTGGTGACAGAGTTGATTAGGTTGTTAGGATGAGTGCTTTTAAAAAAGAGACCCTGTAGAGTTCCCTTTTGCCCTGTGGGGACATAAGATTTCTCTGGGTCCCCTCCTCAATCATCCTGCTACCCTGATCTCAGACTTCCAGCCTCCAGAATTGTGAGAAATATATTTATGTTGTGTATAAACTTCCCAAGACTTGGTATTATAACAACCCAAATGGACTAAGATAGATGGAATCACTATTAACATGTTTGCAAATTTCATTCCATTTTTTTTCTGTGAATACATTATGTACTTGTTTGAAAAATGGGCCTGATAATGTATATCCAACTTTACATTTCCAGTGTTATATTGTTAGAACAAAGATGGTCTTCAAAGTCATAATTTTAAGCGATTAAATAATTCTATTATAATGGTTTGTAAGAATGTGACATTTAAATATTCCCCTATGGTTTAGTATTTAGGTTGCTTGCCATTTTTATTCATTATGAATAACATCTTCATGAACATCCCACATACATATTTAAAAGTATAATAAATACATTCAAATATATGAATATTTTAAAATAATTTGATATATTCTAAGTGTTTTCCTGAAAATTTGTAGCAATTTGTCTGTGTATCAGGATTGCCTCATAGATTTGTGAACCCTCAACCAAGACTTACTACTTCATTTTGTCTTTCTACTCCTCTGTAATAATGGGCTAATTCTTGCTAAATTTTTCCCACTGTTTTTTCACAAAGTCTGTCAACTGACATTTACATTATTTTTATACCTTGGCTATAGTAAAAAAATGCTATAATGAACATATAGGTATGTGTAGTTTTTTGAATTAGTGGAGATAGTGTCTTCAAGTTCTTGGGTTAAATATGCAGGAGTGGGATACTTGGATCATATGGTATTTCTGTTCTTAATTTTTTGAAGAATCTCCATACTGTTTCTTACAGTGGCTGCACTGTGGAAAATTTACATTCCCACAAAGAGTTTGTTTTTTTTTCCATGTCTTTTCCAGCACTTGTTGTTTCTTGTCTTTTTGATGATAGCCATTCTCATAGGTCTGAAGCGCTATCACATTGTGGTTATAATTTACATTTTCTTAGTGTAAATAAATTATAGTAGTGTTGAGCTTCTTTTCATGTGCTTGTTGCCTATCTGTATGTCTTCTTTGGAGATAGGTTTATTCAGATCCTCTTCCTGATTTTTGATTGGATTTTTATTGTTGTTGAGGTTTATTTCAATGTGCATTTTGGATGTATGATTTACAAATCATTTGAAAATATCTCTATACCTTAGGTTGATTTTTCATTTTGATGACGGTGTACACCACTCTGCAGAAGCTTTTTAGTTTGATGCATTGCTGTGTATTTTTTTTTTTTTCTATTTGTTTCTACTGTTGGAGTCAAATCTACAAAAATATTATTAGAACCATAGATGTCCTGAAACTTGCTGCCTATTGTTTCTTCTATGCATTTTATGATTTCCAGCCTTATAATCAAGTCTTTAATCCATTTTGATTAACTTCATATCTTTAATCACATTAAAATTTCAAAAGTTATGATTCATTTCTAAGGGAATTTTAAGTGGCAGCAGAAAAAGGAGTAAGAAGAATGATAGTATTGGATAAAATAACTATATGGATTTAAAAATAGCTAGTCATTACAAACACCTAAAAAGTTAAGCTGAAGTTATTTGTATTTTCAAAGCTGAAAGGTAACTAGAATGAGAGCCTGGGGCATGCCTACTTGATCCTTCCTATGGGGTATATCTTCTTTGCATCATTGTTAACAATTGTGTGTTCAGTAAAAGTGTGTTTACCTGATACCAGGTTTAATGGGCATGTCACCAGTAAAATTTATGTGAGGCACACATTACCCATGTGGTCTGAGTCTAGGTTTCCTTTATTCAATATTTATTATCAACTGGGTGCCGGGGCCTGTTCAAAGCACATCAATGAATAAAAGAGATGAAAACCCTTGTCTTCTTGGAATTTATATATCTGGGAGAAGATAGCCACACAAGAAAACGAGTTTGTATAAAACCTTTGGAAGTAGTTACTTCAGCAGAATGAAATGGGCACAGAAGGGGATGTAGCTTGGGGTGGGAGTGGAGGTTAATATTTTTAAATGGGTCATCAGGAATAACCTCTCTGACAAGATGACTTTTGAGTCGGACTTGAAGGAAGTGAAGAAATGTGTCACACAGATTCCTGGGGCAAGTGTTTTTTGGTGTCTTTCCCCTGGGGTTCAGACCTATTTGGACCACTGAAACCAAGATTGGTTCAACAGAAGTCTGGGAAAATGGTTCATTAAACCTGTAGGACAAAAGGCCCTACATGTTCTATGTATAATGTGTTGGAATCATGAGCCACTGAAAATGAAAAGAGGATGAAAGATCCTACATAGAAATTCACTTTAAATTCAGGTCTGGATAATCTAGAAAGAGCTTTGCTATGCAGACAATATTACATTAGCTCAGAGTATATTTCAACAGGAGAAGACCCACTTTCCCTCCTTTACAGACATCAGAGCACAAAGGACTACGCCATTTAAGGTTCAGGGAGAGAAGCAGCTTCTAGGCCTTGAGGTTCCCTTGGGGCACTTACTCCCCCACACTTAGCACTTCAATTGTGTATTGGGACTTGTTGTATTTTGTGGATGAAAGATCACAGTCTGTGAAGAACTGCCCTTCTGCATCCAGAACTGGAGATGCTAAAGTTCATGGTGGCAAGAATCACAAGTTAGATGAAGAACATGGTATGTGAGGCAGAAATGGGGTACTCAGAAGACATCTCTTGGGAACTCTTAGAAATGTATGTGTGTTTGTATGTGTGCATGTAGTGGTCCATCAGAATAACTTACGTTTGAATTTCACTTTAACCAAATGTCCTCATAGGACACATGTAGGTTGGATTATTTCTTAACATTTTTTTCAGTGTTGAATCAGTTTCAACATTGTTTTTCATGAATTTTTTCCTTTTGTCCAATAATACCAAAGACCTATTCAACAGTAAGTCAGTACTCATCTGGGGAGCCGAGAAGTGTAACCAACACCACAAAATTGTCATTTAGCAAACTCACCTAGAAAAACTGAATGCGAATTACCAGAACTGCTATTTTTACCTGGTTATTTCAAGGAAAGGTCACCAAGACAGACTTAGTCAGAGATAAAGGATCTTATTCACAACTCAGCATACAGCATGAGTGCAGTATATTTAGTGCCCTAAACTGCTTATTCTTCTTAAGGGAGATAAGAGGACCAGGTAATATCCATGTATGCATTTATGTTGTGTTACAGGATGGAAAACATGTACTTAGGGAACCTTAAGTTTCAATTTGGGCAAACAGCTTGCTGGCCCTTTGCTTGGGAGACACATTGTCTCTGTCTTCTGGGATTGTTCACCAAGTGAATAAATGTGCACAGATTGGAATAAAAGAAGTCAGTGCCTCTACTTGCATACACAACTGGACAAATTACACTCACATCTGACCTTAAGGAAATAAGCCAATGAGTGGGTAATCAACCCAACATTTCTGTTGTTTTAGAGTCCGTCTTTCTTGGAAGAAATTGCCATGACTAATATATTCCCAAGTTGACATTACTTAGGACTGCTGGGGCAGGGTGGATTTTTATTTTGTGTACTGAGGGATGTCCCTGTGGACATTTATCACCAGTGTTCTTCAGTCACAGTTCCCATAGGTAAAAGACTTATAAAAAGTGGGTTCTTACTCATTATTTTCTTTCATATGCTGTGTCTCATGTTCTACAGGACCCATGACATTTGATCTCAAATAACTAAATGTGGCTGTCTGGTTACCTTTTGTCCTGAGGTAGAGTCTGATATGGAGAAGAAGAGAGTACTGGAAAGGAAGATGGGTACAATGGCCAGGTCATAAACCCTCACTCCATTAAGTTCCATTTTTCATATTGAATGGGCAACAAAATTGTATCACCTGTCTCTATGATGGAAAGAAAAATCAGTATATGCTGTTTCTTCATATAATGAATGTCCTTCTTTATCCTCCTTGCTGTTGCTACCTCCAGCATCTTGCGTTAGTATGATAAGAAACATTGCAAAGTATGAGATGGACCTGGGTCTTTAGTAGGTGATTTCTCACATTAGTCAGTAAATATAGATTTTAACTAGCATTTGTCACCATGGCTGAAAAAAGGTGCATAATCAAGATAGAGTAAAGAAACATTACATTATTAAACAAAGATTTCTTCTACTGATGCCAAAGAGAACTGGGAATTGTAGTCAAGTGTGTATAGTATAATAGAAAAAGTACCAAACCTAGAGTTCAGTTCAATACCATGTGAATTAGTTATGTGGCCTTGATTATGCCACTTAACATCTCTGACTTTCAGATGATGAGATTTCAAATGGGGAGGATAATCTTTGTTCAGTTGTCCCTCTAGGTTTATAATAATTATTAAAATTAACAGTGTATGATATGCATATGAGGGTGATTTATAATCAAGTTTCTTTTAAGAATGGTATCATTTAAAGATGGTAATATAATTGTGCAATATTTAAAGTGAAGCAGAACTTTTCATAACACTGACATTGTGGAAAAGGATTATTCTTTCCTATGTTTCATTTTTTGAACATTATCTGATTCAAAAAGACAAAACCTATGTCAGAATTGATATTCTAGAATGATTTGGGACTATCTATGCAACAACTCCCCAGTGTTATTCTCACTTTACACTAACACATTCTCTTAGTTGCACAATCCCCAAATATAAGCAAGTGGTGATCAAGTAGCTAATTCAAATATCCTGATATACCCACTGTGCTCACTTCTTAAACTTTTGTAATACACTCACCTTCAATTTATGCCTCCAGTTATAGTATTAATGTTTTCTTTTTTTGACAATTGGAAAAAATTTCATATGAAACTGCATATACTTGAGGTGTATAATAGAAAAAAGGGTTTTGTCTCTATAAGCAATGAGAGTGATTCATAAAAAGTGTGATCAACCAAGCAACCTACAGAATCTGATTTTGTTATAAATTTGAAGGTAAAACGTGGATCCACAGTCACTTCATGGATTATAGTCATTGAGAATTGACAATATAAGTACTGACTTAAAAGTGTATTTTAACTAATTCACTCACCACTAACTTATGTAAGGTGTCATCTTGAAACTAGAGATGACTGACAAATATTTCTAAGATCAAAACTGAAATCAGGTAGATGCCATGGTAGTATAGTTAAGAACATAAAATTTGTCTGTATTGAATGTATGCTGGGACTGCTGAGATTTGGTTCATTGAACAATTGGGTGAAGTACAGCTCATGCTTCAGATATGACTACACACTTGGAATTTCTTTTGTTAACTAAATTGCTGCTGCTGCTGCTGAGTGTGTGAGTGTATGTGTGAGTGTGTGTATGTGTCTTTCTAAGAGAACTGCTCAGCATGGTTAGTTTAAAACTCAGGTTCTTTTCATGGATGCTAAGAACCAGTGGTGTCAGAGGGGTGGTGTCAGGTAGACTGGAGGGAACTTCGGAGAATGATAATGAATATAAAAGGATGCTAAGTGAAGGCATTACATTGAGTCCTGTTTCCTGGATAAACTTAGGTCAGCCTAAAATGTTCCAGAATATGTGTTTGCTAATACCCCACTTGGGCAGAACTGAGTCATTCTTTTGGATATTATTTAACGCCTAGACTAAGTATTTTTGAGGTCACCAATTTTCCTAAGCAATGGAAACTCATGATGGTATGTGTGAATGGTTTAAATAGGTGGTTCTCAAATTTTAGCATGCATCAGAATCATCTGGAGAGCCTTTAAAACACAGATTGTTTGGTCCCATCCCCAGAGTTTCTGTTCAGAATGTCGGGCACAGAGTCTGAGAATTTGTATTTTGACCAACTTCACAGGTGATGTAGATACTGCTGGTTGGGGGACTGTACTTTGTGATTCACTGAAACCACCTATCTTCATGCACGTGTTTTATAATAACCCAATCACACTGCATATTCAAATCGTTATGAGTGAACTTGGCCCATCCCTAATCATGAATTGGCATGGAATCAGGTATAGTTTTGAAAATGATCAGCTAAATGTTATTCAAATTGTCCATGCTCAGAGGTGCTGCTCCTTTTTTATTTTAGAAACTAGCTGCCTTATTTTGAAATTAACTGAATTCCAGTGTTTATGGCAGAGCACGAGGTCTTCTAATGTCAGACGTGATGACAACTCACTCCTAGATACACATACTCAGTTTTAAGTGTATCATGTGGAATTGGGCAGGACCAGAGAAGGAGAATAACATAGAAGACACAGAAGCCAGCCATTTACGTATTCCCTCTCATTCTGCAGTGAACTCCATAGCCCCTTCAATTGTTTTACTCAGCCCATCATATATCAAGTAGTGGTTGAATGCCTATTACATACCAGAAATTCTCTCTAGATGGTGATCACACCTGTAACCAAAATAGACATAGTTTCTATTTTCATGGGGCTTATCGTTTAGTGTAAACGTGAAAGGAGAGGGAGGTGAGGGAGGGAGAAGAAAGGGAGAGAGAGAAAGATAGGAAGAGGGGCAAAGAGGGAGGGAGAGAGGTGTGTATGTGTGTGTTTGTGTGTGTGTGTGTGTGTGAGAGAGAGAGAGAGAACAGGAGGAGGAAGAAGAGGTGGGAGAGGAGTGGAGGGGAAGTGGAAAGATTGTGGAGGGAGGAGGGAGAAAGAACATGAACAAATTAAATAACCCAGAAAATATCATATAGCAATAAGTGAAATGAAGAGAAATAAAATTGGTTTCATATTAAGTGACAGGTGACAGGGTGACTGTTTTGGATTGGGTAGTTGAGGAAGGTCTTTCTGAGAAAGACCAGTAAGTTGTGATTTGAAAGACAAGAGAGTCATTTGAAAGATAAGGGTGAAAATTCCTTTAAGTAGAGGTAGCAGCTTTTGCAAAAGCCTCTAGGTGGGAATTAACTTGGCAAGTTAAGGGACTGGAAGATCAGTGTAGCTGGAGTATTAAGAGCAAGAGTGATACCATGAGGTTGAAGGGTAGGGAAGGTCATACAAAAAACATTGATTTAATTATATGTGTGGTAAAAAAGCCCTTGATTAGTTGTGATCTGATACAACTGGTAGTATGAGGCTGTAGTGGAGAGAACATCCTCCAGAACAGGGCATAATGTAGAAATCCTGACGACAGACCAGTTGGGAATCTGTGACACCAGTACAGGTGAAAGATGATGGTGGCATTGAGGAGGCATTGTGAGTTGAAAAATAGTCTTAAAAGTTGAGTAGACTTTTGTTGGGTTATTTATTATTTCAGTTGCCAGGGAGATGAGTGCTAATTGTTCAGATGGAGAACCCTGTGTCAGGAGTCATTTGGGGTAGGGAGAAGGAATCAAAATTAATTTTTTACATGTTTAGATTTTGAAACATAAATTTAACATCCAAGTGGAGACCAGGCATAACAGTTCATTATATGATTCTGGAGAATGGTCAGGGATAGAGAGATAAAAGTTTGTGATTCATTAAAGCACCATTAATGAATGAATAGTTTAGTTTACTAGTGAGAAAGCGTAGATAGAGGATCAGATTAGGAGTGATCTGACACTGCAAAGTTTAGAGCCCATTGAAAGGAAGAATAAAATAGACTGAACTGAGGAAATTCATGGAGTGTCACGGAAACCACGAAAAAAAGTGTTTCAGGCTAAAGAGAATATCCATTTTCCCCAAATGCTGTTGAGATGTTGACTAAGAATAGAAAAAAGACCACTGGATTTGGTAATATGAAGGTCAGTGGTGACTCTGATGAAAGCAATATGAAAATAGTGAGAGTGAATGCCTTTTGGAGTAGAAAAGGAGAGAATGTGAGTTACGTATAGATAATGCTTACTGGTGATTTCTTTAAGCTTTTGGGAGATACTACAGCTCTCTTCATTTCATTTGTGCTTAGAAACCAGTGATCTTAACACCTTTTTCTATCACAACCAAATTCCTAACTCTGCCCTTTCAGATACAAAGTAGAAAAGATACTAGCCATTACCTTAGGAAATTTGCAATCTAGTAATAGAGAGATGTATGCAAATAATACAATGGCCTCATAATTGTATATTAAAATTACTGGGGACTTTGGGCTGAAAAGAGAGTTAACATTTTTACTTATATTGTATCAGGCACATTGTGTCTATTATTTGATTTAATTCTCTCTACATTACTTCAAGGTTACAAATTTTCCTGATGAGGAAGTGGAAATTCAAAGAGGTTTAGTACTTCTCTTTGTGTCCTTCCTAATAAATGGTGAAGCTGGAATTTGAGCCCAGGTTTGCTGATGACAGTGTTATATTACTTGTAGCATGTGCTACTTCTCAGAGGGATAAGTAAACATTATGTCTAGCAAAACTGTGAGAGATCCTTCACAAATCGCAATCCAAAGATTCCTTATTGTATCGATACCATAGTGTCGCTTTGTATGCAATCCACAGGGATAAAATTCTAAGTGATAAAATCCCAAATTTCTTTCGATCACTCATTTGTCTTCTGGGAAATGCTCTCACTGTGAGAAGCTAGGAACTGAAAGCTTACCATTAATGTGTGTTGGTGTGTTGTATGTAAATTCTATGAACATTACATTCATGGTCATATTCAAATTTTAATCCACATGCTAATTCTGTAGGTAGGTATTTTCCGTCCCTTTTTTAATAGTGGAAGACTGACTTTCCTAAGGTCACATAACTAGGAAGTTGGAGACTTGCTCTCCCAGTGCCAGTAACGTCGAAGTGAGTATGCCTTCCACTGTGCACCTGGTCTTCCTGGCTTGTCATTTTCTGTACCACCAGAGCAGACTCTTACTGTTGGTTAACACCACATGGCTAGCCCAGCCCTCAGTAGCAGTAGCTTCCTTCTTTATCATCACCTTACCCTCTCATGCCTTTCTTTACTAATGCTCCCTAAGACTTACTTTCCTTCTTAAATCCCTGCTGGAGCTCATTAGTTTCTATGGATCAGCTAGGGAATTTGCATACCGGAGTCTGTAAGTAAGAAACAGACTCCTCCTGAAGTCAGAAACCATTTAGTCCATGTGACCTGGTTTAATGTAAACACAATAAACACATTGCTGTCAAAATAAAAATTAGTTCCTTGTCTTTCAAACTCATCAGAGCAACTGCTTAAAAAGTTTAGATGTTTGCAAGAGCCATCTAAAGGGTTCAATAAAAATACCCCTTAGCTCCATTCTAATATGATTTGATATTTTATTAACGTAACTCCCCTTCGAAAGATTCATTACAAGTTTTGTTTTTCCAATTCTTTTCTGTGGCTCTCTGGATAGTGCCTTATTTCTGTAACTAGCTAATGGGCATTTACCCTGTGCCTGTTTGAATAATGCAAACCTGCATTTTATGGTTTTACCTAAGGGAATTTTCCCCAACCCTCTGTGACTCTGGCCTGGCTTTGGATGTTAATTTTCTGTCTCTGGAAAATGTCCTGAGCATTGTGAGCAACCATTGTCTTCCAAGTCTCTTTCTTGGTGGGAAAGAACAGCCTGTGATGTGACTTAATTCACTCCTTTTAAGATCGAAGACATAGGGAATCAATGATGAGGAATGTGGTCAGAACTTGGTGGACTGTTTGGGGTGACTGCATCCTCCTTTGTTTATGCACTTGTATTTGAAGTTGGAAGAAGACAGTGATGACAACTGTATATGGGTGGCCAGCTAGTGAGGTTTGACTTGGAAATTAATTCGAAGACACTGTGTTAGACCAGCTAGGCCAGGTAATGGTAGCAACACACACCACCAAAAACTCAGTGACTAACCAAAATAATATTATTTTCAGGCATGCAAGCCTTCTGTTGACCCAGGTTTCTATTTGGGGGTTTTCCATGTGGGGGACCTAGTCCAGGGTACTTCCATCTCATGGCACTTAACTTATGACTTCAGAATTTCTGTAAACAGAAAGACTATGGAGCATTATGCATAGAGTACTTCCTCCCTGAAGCGACCTCCATGTTCAACCTCTTGGTCAGAAGTAAAAGTAGTGATCATCCATTTGACTGTAAAAGGGGCTAGGGAATATAATACTGTTTGTGTCTGGGAAGGGTCAGAGAACCAAGGCAGGCACTGGCAATGTCTGTTACAGACACCTTTGGAAAATGTTACTCCAAGCCTCATGTTCTTTGACATTCATATTCTTGGGCCACATGAATATGAACAGGGCCATGGTATGGCCTTGGGTGGAAGAGTGTGTAGGTAGCTAATGTCTTGTTTGAAGACACCCACTAGTGCCACCAATGTCTGTTTCTACAAGCCTGCATGATAAACTTCCAAGCTTTTTCTTGTGCGTCATCTTGGCATAGAGATCATTAAAGAAAAACAGACCAATCTCCTCATAGCCATGAGTAAATAAATGTACTTTTATGAGCTATTTTATAAGGTAGTCAAAGACTTCCAATTCAAGGCCTCGAGCTGGATCTAAACTAAATGCAAACTCGGCAAATGTGGGTCTACATATTTCTAATTCTGTTTCTTTCTAAGATTTATTGTAGGAGTTAAAAATGAAGATGGAGCCCAGGCAGCAGTGATGAATCAGAAGGAGACTTTAGAAAACTCAGGCACATACACAATGGATAAACAGAGCTGTGAGTCTTTTGTGAAGGGCAGGAATGTGATCTTTCATTTAACACATCTTATTAGTTTGTCATCCTAGGGGTGAGTTTGATACCAGTTTCTCATTATGGCAACAGTGATCAGACCCCACTGCCTTACAAACATCATATGTATGTACATATAGTCTCACCTCTAAAATTTCAAGGTAATAGAAAGTAATATAATTATGTGGATAATTAAAAACAAGCAAAGTGCAAGTTTAAAACTTGTACTTTTATGGCTGCAAAGAAGGCTATCAAAATGACAGGGTGTCTGGATGTGATCGTTGCACGCACTCAGATTAAATGAGTGCATTAGTTGATTGTTTCTGGTATGAAGATAAGCAGAGAAAACTATAATAATGCTGGCATTTAAGTGGACCTAATTAGGCTTCAAGTTTAACACTCCATTAAGATGAATGGGAAAGGGTCACCCTCTGTTCGAGCGGTGGCATTGTCTTAGTGTGTCTGGATTTTGCCTCCGAAGACAACAGTCTGTCAGCATATGGTCTCACAGTCACCCCTGTAAAGCAGGGAAATTTAATTCTTTCAAAATTAAATCTCAGGTTCTAGAGGCCATACTAAAATCCACAGGGATATCTTAAATCTTCAAGTTCTGCAGATGTATTACTCATAAACAACAACAGTGATAATACTTTCCCTTGTCTACAGGAACATTCACGTGCAGACTTCAGTTTCCTGACTATGATTTGGTGAAACTACCAACCTCCCACTTACCACTGAAAGACCCCGTCTGTAGAGAGAGTAAGTGGCTGACATGTCACTGGTGAAGACGGAAATAACATGGAATGATTACCCGCTTTTGTTGCAGTAGTCTGTCATCCATCAGGGAAAAGGGGTAAAATAATGATCTCATCTACTAAGCCCAGTGCACACACACATTTGAAAGAAAACGCAGGAATCAAAGGGCAGCACAGCAGAGTAGACATGTTTACAGGCAGATGACTGGGTAAATCCTGCCATCCTGCCCTGTGGAAACTTGGCTCAGTGGCTTGTGACTGGGAGAAAAGTTTAGTCATGACAATGGCCGAGGTGCATGGATGTGGCCTTAGAGTTATGAGACTCTGGAACCACATTCACAATCGTCACTCCAAGAACCACAAAGTGACCTTTTGCCTTTTAGTGAAGGGATTCAGAAACCGGAGGTTGCATGAGGAGAAGCCACATATGGCTTGAATTGAGTGGTTGGGTAATGGTAGTCATGATTTTCTGATTCTTTGGAAGGTGGTATGGCTGCATCACCAAGCGTCATCTCAGGACTGGAAATTTATAATTCTGGTTATGTTATTTAGACTTGCTGCGTGTCATTGGGCAGATAATTTTATTAAGTTTTAGTTGCTTATTTTTAAAAGTTAGTAAGATGAAATATGGCCTGCTTATCAAAAATCTAGGTATTGTGGCTGTGTTATTCCTTAAGATTGTAGAAAGGAAGTTTTAGTATACAGCTAGTACTTATATGGACCCATTACTCTGTCCTTATCTAAATGTGAAATTATCATATGTATGGTATTGTTTCAATGAGTACAATTATAATAAAATGATGGTACTTTTTAAATTAAAAATAAAACATCTATAACATCATAGATTTTAGGATTTTGGGATTAGATGGAAGGATGTGTATTCTCTGAGTCAACTTCTTTCTAAATTCTGGGATTCATTTTTTCTGATCTCTGATCAGAATATGCCCTAATTTGAATGTTTCTAATAATGAGGAGTTGAGTATGGAAGATCCTTTGTTGGTGTTGATCATCTTGGATTGTTAGTCATCTTCATTTTGTTCTGTATTGTTCTATATCAGTTGCTACTAATCTTGACTCTGAGAATACAATGTCAGTTCATATGGTTATTTGATAATCCCTTAGTTCTCTCTTTTTCACTCACTATAGAACCTAGAGAAGTTTTCAGAAACTGCATCTCTTCAAAAATTTCTCTCAAGCTTTATTACATGAAGATTCAACCTTACTTCTAAGTCCTGTGTGATAGCTTTGATATTTGATTATTTCCACTAATTGAGATCAAATAAGTTAGTATCTGGAATGCATTCTTTTCCATCATCTATTTTATCTTTTATTTATTATTTATTTTGTTAAGTTGCATTTATTGAGGTAATACTGATTTACATCACAGTGCATATACCAACTGTGTAAAATATCATACAATGAAATATAACTGTATGGCATCTTACCACACCCACTACCAAACCTCCAGTAATCCTCCACTGGACTCTCCCCACTGTCCCCATTGCTCCCATACTTTATCTTTTAGATTATTTTTATTTAGGCAAAATCAAATTCACTTGGCTTTATTGAAATTAATTAAAAATCTCTTTGTAGCTTATTTTGCCCCAGAATTAGTCATTTAAAACTATTTCTAATAATATACTGATTTAAAAAAAAACATGGAAAAGGTAAATAGAAATAAAATGCAGAAAGTGTGATAGAGCTGGCTAAAATTTACTCCTTATGATATATTTGTCAGGTTATTATTTGTGGTGCATTCAAATTTGATTCTGAACTTGCTAGTAGCCAATTCAAAGAGAAAAATAAGACCAGCATCTAAAATGTTAAAATGACAAAGGAAACACAAGGACTCCTCATGCAGACCATTTTCTCCTGAGCTCTTATAGGGAGCATGCACTATGATGAAGTAAGAATATCTTCAGCAACATTCTTAGAGTGAATTCCACAACAGACTTATAGGGTTTTTCCATGATAAAATGATACAATTTCCAACTGCAAGCATCTGGTGCTTAGTAAGTGTTTATTGTGGGTTGAATTGTGTTCCCTCCCAAAGATATTGAAGTCCTAACCTCTTACACCCATGACGGTTACTTTATTTGGGAATAAGATCTTTGCAGGATGGGCTCTGATCTTATATGATTGATGTCTTTATAAAAAGAGAAGAAGGGCCTCCCTGGTGGCACAGTGGGTTAGGCAATGCACTGTGAAGCAAATTGCAGCACAAGTTCGATCCTTGCTGCAGGCCAGGGAGAGGACCCACATGGCGCAGCAGACCTATCCTGCTGTGCCCGCTGCTACCCTCAGCAGTGTGTTTCAGACAGTCTGCCTGTTCTGCTCCCCGCTCTGTCTCTGGTGAATCCTCTCACCTCCCTGGACTCTGGCCTGTACCCCTGCTCTTGTATACATAAATAAGCCTTTAATAAAAATAAAAAGAGAAGAGTCACAGGCAAGGAAGATTACCATAGGAAGAAAGAGGTAAGGATTGAATGTGCTAGCTGCCACTCATGAAGAAAGCCCAGGGCCACCAGCAGTAGGCAGAGGCAAGAAAGTGATCTCACCTAGAAGTTCCAGAAGGTACATAGCCCGGCCAACACATTGGTTTTGGGTTTCTAGCTTCCAGAACCAAGGGAATAAATTTCTGTTGTTTTACAAGGCTTAAAATTTGTGATATTTTGTTATGGCAATCCTAGGAACTAATACAGAGCTCAGTAAATATTTGTGACATATATGGATGAATTTTATTGGCTGACTAACTGGTAAAAATTTAGAAATTTAGATACCCTGCTATGATCAACTAAGAAAAATGCTGATACACTTTTACCAGATATATTATTATCCATTCTGTTCTTATTAAAGTATTTCTGCATAAAAGTTTTATTTATAGTGGGGTTTATCATTGATAACCCGTGACCAAGGAGGTTTAGTGTATACACTAAGCCACTTCCATTTTATTTCCTATGACCCAAGGCTCTTAGAGTTTTGTGCAATATCCAGTCTATTGTAGTTACTCCATAAATGTTTATAAGAATAAAATAAATGGGCCCTCCCTGGTAGCGCAATGGGTTAAGCAATGCGCTATGAAGCAAACCGCAGTCACTGCAGCATGAGTTGGATTCCTGCTGCCACCCAGGAGGTGACCCATATGGCGCAGCAGACCTCTCCTGCCTTGCCCCCTGTTCCCCTCAGCAGTGTGTTTCAGTTGATCGGTCTGTTCTGTACCCACTCTGTCTCTGGTGAATCTCCTCACCCCCTACACCTCTGGCCTGTACCCCAGTTCTTGTATGAATGAATAAATAAATCTTTAAAAAATAAAAAAAAGATAAATGATAAGTTTTATTATTACATGATTAATAATGAAGGTAGGGCATGATTCTGTCCCCTAATTCCACCATTATAAAGGGGAGACATTACATTTGTATTTTTAAAAAAGATTTGTTTATGCATAAAAGAACTGGGGTACAGGCCAGAGGTATGTGTGAGGGGTGGTGAGAGGATTCACCAGAGACAGAGTGGGGAGCAGAACAGGCAGATTCACTGAAATACACTGCTGAGGGGAGCAACAGGTGAGGCAGGAGAAATATGCTGCGCCACGTGGGTTACCTCCGTGGCTGGGGATCTAACTCATGCTGCAATGGCTGCAGATGCTTCATAGTGCAGTGCTTAACCCCTTGCGCCACCAGGAAGGCACATGTATTTGTATTTTTTGATTAACTATGTCACAGAAATCTTGTTATCTTCCCTTGTGGGTGTTCTTGTGTTTTTCACCATTTTTTTCCTTAAAACACATGAGTTCAATCCTTATCATCTCCAACTATCTTCAGGAAGTCAAATGAATCAACTACTTCTTAAACATCAAGAAAAAAAATATGAAAAATGAGCCAAGGGGAAAACAACATTCTGACTCTGGTTGGAACAAGCTCTACCAAAACTGTTGCAAGACCAGCTTCAGGCTCCTGACTTCTGGCCTCCCCTCCTCCTCCAAGGCAAGGCAGTCAATTGTTATGTTAAGATAAAGGCAGCAAATAATGTGTCATCTGTCCACCACAAATTATGAAAGCTCACCAGACACAGATGAGTATCATGTATGAGGAGTTAGTTTTGGGGAAAAAATCACAATCTGTTTTAAAAACCTAATATTTAATTTGAAATGATAAAGCTTTTGAGAAGCAATGGATGCTTATGAATAATGATGCCTCCAACTTAAAAAGTAGCGAGGAAGTCAAGTTTCAACACAATTCTCTCAAGTTTCTGGACCAAAAAAAGAAGAAGAAAAAATATCCCCAAACAAACATGTTGAAAAAAACCAAACCAAACCAAAAATGTGGTGGGCAATCTCTAGCAGACCTATAGAAATATGGAGTGCTTGAGTGCTCACGTGTGTGCAAAAAGTTCAGTTCTATTCATCATTCCTAGGTTCATCCCACTGGCGGTGAAGCACAATCTCCAAGCTGCCCTTTGCTTGCAACATTCACAGGTTCTCTCTCCCCCCCCAAATTTGAGCTGAAGCACTTTCCTTTCTAAAGAGCAGCATCTGGCCTCTCCGTGCGCTCATTTGCATGCCAATACTGGATTGCTCTCCCAGCGCACAGCTATTTAATAGTGGTGCTGGTGTCCGAGCTCTGGGAACAAACCAAATGGTTTGGGTGTGCTTTTGTGTGCAGTGTGGGTCGTTGCTACAGTGTGCTTATTAAGAATAGTACACATTCATTATAACAAGATTGCTCTTTTGCTCAGGGGCCATCACAGTGCATTCTGTAAATGAATTAACAGTAGCATGCATTTGTGTATTATGGGCCCAGAAGATGCATTTGTTTATTAAATAAATCTGCAACACAGAAAGTATAGTTGAAAAAAAAAATCTAGAAAATAACCAGAGTGCGCATGTACAGTAGCTATTTGTTTGTTTGTTTGGAAACCTCAGCATCTTGGCGAGTTTTCCCCCTTTGTTTCTTTTAAATAATCAGAGATCACAGGCCTCAGCATAGGGTAAAAGCCAGCAAAAATTGGTGTTTAAAAAAAAACGAAACCAAATTTAAGTTACAAAAACATAAAACATTTCCATGAGAGGTACTATAAATAATCCCATACCTTTAAAGTGATTTAATATTATGATTCTCTTGCTTTTCTTGAACTTGTCTCTAAAAATGGTTATTATTTTTTCACTTTTTAAAAATTTTGGGTTAACATATAGATTGTATCACATGTAAAATTTTCCCCAATGAATTTTGTTTCCCTTTGAAATACACTTTGCTTTGGGGGCATTCAGGTAATATAGATCTATTTATTTTCAACCTTTTGGCCCAGGTATAGCTAATATATTAATAAACATGAGTCAGTCTGCTGGATTTTATTCTAGTTAACTAATGATTTTTTAAAGTTCCAGTGACAGTTCACAGTTGCAGTGAGAACTCAGAATTTTTTTAGATGTGCCTATTCTGTATCTTTCTCTCCATCTGTATTTTGTATCTTGCTGTCTTTAATATGTAATCTGATATGTTGTGCACTTAAAACATAATGACAGGAAAATGGGAATATTTTAAAATGTGAAGTGCTAAAAGAGTCTAAATTTGTACAGGGATAGTAAGAAATCTATACAATGAACATAGGGAAGGAAAAGAAGAAACAATCATATTTCCAAATTTAAAAAATTCTTATGTTATTAAAAGTTTGTACTTTTAAAAAGGTAATTGATTTTATATTTGATTTCTTGAAAGCTACTAAGTGAAATTTGCCAAATTATTTTTAAAGGGAAAATCTGGTATGATGGGTAGATTAGGACTTCTGAGATTTTTAGTTTAGCAAAGATCTGTGGCAATTAAAAAATAACCAGCTAATTAGTACATCTGCAATATAAAAAATGTGTTTGTAAGAAACATGGCAGGATTTATAAAAGACATCCCATATGCAGCAAAATACATAGCAGGATTACACTTTTCTCCCACATGGAATCTTAAATACTTAGCGTTCTGTACTTAAAGAAGTGATATTCAGCTCCTCTATTTATTGGGGAAAAAAACCCTAAACATACTTCTGTAACAATTTATTTGATAATTACATAAAGGAGAAGAAAATATTTGAAACCTGGTTGACTTTCCTTCATCTTATTATTATTATTACTATTTTTTGTAAAAAGCCATATTTTCCCAGAGCATTTTATTTATTCCACTGCAGCTTTTAGAGAGGCCAGCCAATCAGAAAGTCTGTTAGGGCCCAGGCCCAGGCTCAGTGCTGAGCTCCAAATGCGATTCCAGTCCTGACAGGGGGATTATAGGAAACAGATGACTTACGCTTCTAATTTGTGGCCTTAAATTGCAAACAGAATTTCAGGAGTCGAGCAGAGTAATAAATGGCAATAGAAAAAGCCACACACAGCCAAATCAGTATGTGGTGGTTGTAGGTTAAACTAAATGGGAAGAGACAGGTTATGATGGTTCAGTGTATTACAGAGAAGAAAGTCTTAAATTACCAGTGCTGAGAGGTACTGCTCCACGGCAGACAGCATAGCATTGCACAGTCTACAGATATCCCAAGCAGAACAATAAAAAAAAGCAGCTTTCACATAGAACCTGTTGCTGGAGGAGTCATTTTCCCCCCCTCTTTTAGAAATGGAAGTGGTGTTTTATGTTTGTTTTGACCTCTGCTGTATACTTGGCCCCTTAACATCTGTTTTCTACCGTTGCCGTTTTTCACACCAAATTAAATGTCGAGGAGTCAGATAAAATAAGTTCAAAATATGTCCAAATTATTTTTGTTGACTTCCCACAAATGTCTCAGTAACTCTTTTCACACAGAATGATACCATTTAAATGCCAACGTAGAAAATTATTTTCCTTTCAACATTTTAAGGGCTAAAGAAAAGAATTTCGAGGTGTACTTAAACTTGGAAAATACTGCCTTGGCCTTTTTGGTAACTTGTATGACCGCTCCAGACTTGCTTTAAGGCTATTCCATCATATAAAGTTACGTGCATTTGTTGGATAAAAATTCCAGGAAAATCGTTTAACAACAGCATATAAAAAAAGCCATTATTCAGTGCTGCTTCGCACTGTAAATACCAGTGTAAAACAAAAGGATCCAGTGCTTATCATGGGGAAACGAATATTGTTTCCTTTCATAATCTCTATACGTGTGTGCTTGTGTGTAAGGTGAGAGTTAACAATGACACAAATTTCAACTGTCATATGAAGTCTGGCTGTCATAGCCCGTGGCCTGAAAATAAAAGTGGTATCGCCTTCTCAATTTCTAATCCGATAAATATTACAATAAAAGTGAGCTGTCTTTCTTTAAAAAGAACATCATCTTCTTTTAAGAACCAATTACTGTGAATATTGGAGACTGACAACTAATTCATAATAAAGAGTGATTCAAAAATAATTACCTCATCCTATACTATTTATTGTCAACATATCAAAATAACACTTCACTAGAAAAGGATAGAAAAGGACTCAGCTTCGTCCACAGTGCTGAGCCTGAAGGCGTCCAAGCAGCACCAACAGTTTTTTTGGCCATTTTCTGTATAAACAGGAAATTTATCATAGTAAATTTTGCATCTTTTAACTACTGTATTAGCTTGAAATTTGAATCTTTTGTTTTACAAGCTGAAGTTATTAACTGATGGATAATTCTGGAAAAATAAACTACTTTTCTTGTGTGATGAAGCAAGTCTGTTGATAATCGTTGAAGATGACCAGCTAAATAGATTTTGATTAATCACTTGCAAACATTATGCTTGTTAGAACCAGTTTATATTCTATGTCATGGGGATGGCAATGTAGGTTATAGCTATTTCTCTGTAGATGGTGTTTTTTTTGTTTTTAAATCACCTGGCAAAAAGAGAAAACAAACCTTAGTTGAAAGCTTTTGTCTCTAACAGAAGACTCTTTTCATGCTTGTCTATTTTTTTTTTTTAAGAAATGCTCAATTATTATTTGTGTCTTAGTGGGAGAACTGGGTCTCTATAGGGCCTGAACCTTTTCAAACAGGAGATAGCTTTTGTTTTTGTACCCCATCAACACCGATCGCCTAATTAAATCTGATATCTCTGGTTGAAGCAAAATGATTTGTAATAGTTCTTGGGAGTTTACTTAATTAGTTTCGATGTCTTTTGTGTGGTAAATGTGGTGATATTTCATAAAATGGAGCTGAAAAAGAGGAGGCAGAATGCAGCTTTGCAAGGGATGGGGGTGAGAGGGTTAGGAGAGGTGAGAGGCCAGTCAGACCCATATAAGCAGACCATGAAAGCAAGGTGTAATTCCAAGGAAAGGGCTTGCCGGCCCGAGTCATTCATTAGTTGAGATCATCAAGCAGATCTGACCTGGAAAAAGGCTTCTTGTCAAATGTAGGCTTGGACATCTGTCAGGGCCTCAGATTCTACACCTTGATCAGCTCGAGACACTGACACCGTTTTCTTTAACAAACACCAACAGTCTTTTTTCTCTTTCATTTTAACATCTCTCAGGGGTTGGATTCCTTCTCTTCTCCTGCTCTGTAGAGAGTAAAGGGAGCTTGTTAACTTGCTTAGATATTTTGACTGCGGATGCTCTCTGGCCACTTGCCTGTGGTAACAGTGTCAAAGCATAACTTGGTATAATTGCTACATTTGCAGTCAGAGGAGTGTTCTGTCTTTATGTTCAAGCTGCTGAATAAGAAGGAAGTGTCATTTTTGGAAAATCCTGTAAATTGCCCTTAAAGTCCAGGCAAAAGACAGTGTGTGACATACCTGGTATGTCTTGTGTTCATCATAAGGCGTAGATGAGTAAGATAACTGCAGTATGTAAAACAATATCAATTAAAAGCTGGTAAATCCCTGTGTTTTTAATGCTGAAATAGGGCAACAATAAAATAAAATAAAGTTTAAAAATGAAAGCAGAAGAACTGGGGTTTTCATAATTTAAAAAGTAGCTGGAAAGCATTCAGTTTTTAAATTCTCCATTGTGTCACACTTTGTATACAGTTTGGATTAGAAATGACAGTCTTTGATGGACTTCCATCATAAAGATGTGCATAATTCACAGACATTAGCAATACCCATTCTGAAAGTGGAAATTAAGATTGTAATGGAACTTTGTCTTATTGATAGGTAATAACAGATGGCATTCTAAAACCATACTGATTATAAAGGGCACTTTCAAATTGATAGTCTATACTTGATATGTTTTCAAAGTGTCCTTGTGGTAGAGACAACTGCAAAACGGGAATTGTGAGCTTTCCCCCTTCTTAAAACATAACGATGTGAAATTTGAAACAAATTGTGATGAATGCCAGAAAATTGTGTGTATCTCTGGCCTTATCCATGTGAGATGCACGTGTGCATCTCAACAAGGATGATCCTTATGGAACGAGTGCCAGCTGAACATTACGTAACAGTGGTAGGCACTGGGGTTGCCAATGCTGGCTTTCCTTAGTCTGAGAAAAATGATCCTTGCAGTTAAGTAGACCCTTCCTGCGTCTCAAATGTTACCAAACTGCATGCTGCTGGCAGGTAATGGCTTGCAATTAGCATGACAGGCAGGTAATGACTTGAAATCACCTGCCAGTTGTCTCTGAGTGTTTGCTATGTTTCAAAACTCTAGATGAGTGGGAAAGTCGTGGGGGCTCTAAGGATGCAAACAGTGAAAAGGGGAGGACCACAGCCTGGGAAATATCTTTCTGGATAGAATTTTCCCCATTTGTTGCTTATTTTACCCCCAGATCCTCCCTGAGCAGCTCAAGTGGCATGGAGAATTGGCAGGTTGCTTTACCTGCCTGCTGCTCTGACTGGGAGAGATGGTGCCTGTTGAGAAATGCTTTGCTGATTTGGAATCAAACCAACCTGCTTAGTGTCAGCTTCTACACTAGGAAATCAGGGTTGAGAAAGTAATGGCAGCTCAGCTAGTTTGAAAAGAAGCATGAATGGTTCGAAGCCAGATTTTGCTTCCCTGTTAAAACCACCTTCTTTCTTGTTCATGAGCTTTCTTTAATGGCATGGACTACTATTGGTGCACAAGCAAGAAAAGCTGGGCAAGGAATCTGCAAAATGAAGACTAGAACATTTTGTAAGGATCCCACAAATACCTTATACCAGTTCTCATGAACAAAAATGCATATAGGGACCAAATGAATAATATAATGAATATATTGAGAGCTGAGTGGGGAGGGAGGAAGGACTTGTGAGGCAGGCAGTAGGTGGCGTCTTTAAATTTGAACTATATTAATTATGCTCCAGCCAGTTGCTAGAATGTGGGGCAAGATTCCCTAAATACTTAAGAGGAGCCAGAAATCTGGAATTTTATGGAAAAATATCCTGCTTTTAAAGGATTAAATTGAATTAAAAAATTTAAATCTTTGTGTGGGTGAAACAAAACTAGTTGTCTGATTTCAGGCCACAGGCTGCTGGTTGATGATTGCTGTTTTAAATTATATTTTTCCACTTGGTACCTCTTTCTTTTGTAATCTGGATAGATTGGCAGAGAGGTAAAAAAGCAAAGGCAGATTTATATCTGTAACAAGTGTTATTTGGATTTTGCAATGTTCTTGTTGTGTCCAAAAGCTTGGAAAAGGATATCTTAGGAGATTGCCCCACTAGATTTTGAGTTTCCTTAAATGCTGGAGGCTTCCTTGAACAACCCTTTGGGACTCATTCCAACTAACTTTGAATGAGAAGAAATTCTCTGAGGCTTGACTGACTGGTTCTGTCATTATTAAGGAGAATCAGCAAACTTCTCTCAGGCCAGCAGTCCCATAGAATCCAGAGAGCACAGTTTAGGAGATGCAGTGTTTGGATTTGGTTCTGTCTGGGCTCAGCCTGCTGACTACACTGTAGTCTGGGGCAGGCCAGTCCACCCAGCACAGTCTCCATTTCTTCCTTGGCAAAATAAATGGCAAAATAAGACACTAACTTGCCTTGTAGAACTGAGGTCAGGGTTAGAAAGAAATGCTTAAGTTATTCCCTTCATTAATCTTTCGTATAACGCAGAATCTGGTCATGAAACTGAATCGCCAAATACATGCTCAAAACTGGTTAAGATTCACATTATAAATATACTTTATATTTATTTGAGTTAAAACCACTTTATGCTTTTCCAGAATATTTAAAGAAAATTAATAAAACTTCTTGGTTAATCTTATTTCAATTTAAACAGCATCTAACATTTTTAGTTTCAACAGTAAAACATGTCCAACACTAGTGCAATTATATGAATTAAAAAAACTGAAATGCTAATCAGAGTAAAATCTGAAGTGAGAATTTCTTTAATTTGTACCTTGACCTAATGAACAAAATGATGAGAGTGATCTTTTTTTAGAAAGTCATGCTATTCTTTCACATATAACTAAGAAATCATCATGTCTGAACACTGGGTTTTCTTTTTTATGCAGTTACTATAATTTTAGAACAGAAAGTCCTAGTTATATTACATCAAACTGAAAAATCACTTGCTTATTTGTTAGGTGGGGTTTTTTCAGGGGTAGAAGAGTAATATAAATACAAAACGTAATTATCAAACTGAAAGAAAAAATTGAGTTTATGATGATGAAGGTGCGGTTGTCCTAATTGGTCCTTTTTCCAAATGTTCTTTAAAAATTTTGTTTTTATTGAAGTAATATTGTGTTAGAACAAAGATTTTATGTAAGCATCATTATAAATCAACATCTATCTGTATGTATAATTGTGGAAACAATACATAGATGCCGTTATTCTCCTTCGACCTACCCTCAATTTTGTTTGCAGTGTTTCTTTAAAAATAAAGAAGTCTCACATTCAATTACCAGTTATTAGTCTTTAGGTTTGATTGTTCAATTGTATGGAAATTAAGATAATGTCTAGTTCTAAAATTCATTGAAGTTTTATTTTTTGTTCAAGGTTAAAAAAAAATTGCTTACATTGTTTGAAAATCCAATTTAATTTAGAAAGGGCAAAAACAAATCCTAAGTGTAGAGAAACATATATTCTGGATGTATAAGTTGAATTACATAGACTATTTAAAGACAAGAGAAATCTGTTATTAATATAGTGTTGTTATTTTTTTTCCTGGAATATCTGACTATAACAGTAAGGACTTGATATACTACTATGATTTTCACAGCCTGATGGCTGCTGCTCCTCAGATATTACTCATCTTCCTCATTGTTTGCTCTTAGGTATCTTCATCTCAATGTTAAATATAATAAGTGATAAATTTGGCTTTCCACAAAGAATGACCTTTGTAGAACTTAAACAAAACAAAGTACATAGTGAACAATTCTGAATAAAAATTGAAATACTTAGGTAGTTTATCAGCATGTAAATAAAAAGATAGCTCATCATAATTAGTAACTATGTAAACTATGCCAAACCATCAGATTTGTATTTGTTAGGAAAAAGAAATCCCCTTAAGGTCAGTTTAATTATTTTGCTAACTAACCAGAATTTTTGATTCTGATTTGTAAAAACTGAAAAGTTAAAACTGAATCATGATTTCAAAAATTTAAATCATTTGTAACCACCCTTTTCTGACTTCTTATCAGAGTTTATGCAATTTTTTCAACTACATTATTTTCATTTAAAAAGCTAGCTTCTGCAGGGGGTAGGGTGGGAGGAAGTGGGAGGAGGGAGTGGGGAGCTCAAGAGACATATATATAAATTGTCTTAATTTCTGAGAAACGTGGTTCTGACAATCACTTAAGACAATATAGTTGATGCGGTTGTCAGGACGAGTCTTTTCAAAAGAATGTTTTTATAGAATATCATTGTGACACTTTGCTCAGATGGATTTCTTTAGCAGTATTTGATTAATGTAATGTAATAAAAGAGATGCACACCATAGTGTCCGTACATGTCTTGTTAAGTATGTTTGATTCATTATATATGGTTCTCAGTTCTTTCCTCTTTCTGCAGTTCATTTTTTATCATTTCAATAATATATCTATAAATATGAAAAAGTTGGCAGTTTCAAAGTCTTTGACATATATGGCTATTAATTCATAACTCTAAAAAATTGTATCTTTCAACCTGTCATTTTAAAGCTTGTAGAGTTTATTACACTAAGTAACCTGTGTTAGAAATTAGATTTTGAACTTTAGCGAGAAGATAAATAAGCTCATGGACCTATAAGTTAACGAAAAATACCTAGACATAGCTCTAAGATAGAAGTACTTAAGGGGCCAATTATTAAAGATTATAATTTTAAGTTTCCTGAAAATGTCATTCAGGTTTATATGGTTACTAGTTTCCAACTTGTTTTGTTTTCCAATGCCAGTGTCAAATATTGAAAAGCTTATAATTCACAAAACTATCCAAATTCAGTTGCAATAGGTTGGGGAGTTAAACTTCATGATTTATATTATCAGTGGACTAAAGGGTTTTAAACCAATGTATTCTGAAGGCAAAATAATGCTACTTCTATAGATACACATTGCAGTTATTATTTTAATGAGAGTAAACCCTAAAAAGTAGAGGCTATTTTATTTCCATTAACTAAGGATGAAGTTAGGCTGGGTAGCATGCCACGGTCACACACATGGGCAGAACTGCACTTGAACTCAGCAGTCTGGCCCCAGGGACAGCTCCTCTAGGGGAAGCTAAACTTGGAATGTTTCCTTCTTGGTGCGTTGAGTCTGCATAAGTACAAGCTTGCCACCCATCCCCGCCCTCCCCCCCCACTCTCTTTCCTTGGGTCAATGCAGAAAATAATGCCCAAACTTTGGGATAGCAAGTGTGGAGTGTTTCATGTAATGAGCTCTGACTCACAGATGATTTGGGGGTTTTGGGTGCCAGGTTAGCACATCATGTGTGAATAAGCTTGTTGCAGGGGCTAAGGGTGAGGCCTGAGGACATGGTTTATGTTGGAACCTAACCATGTTCTGGGTGACTCATGTCCACTAAACAGCAGAGTCATGAACGGTCACACACACCCAATATCAGCTTTACTCCAAGGCTGTTCTTCCACAGCCATTTTACAGTTCTGTTAAAAAAAGCACAGAACTTATTTTGGACTTTACATAGAAGGATCATGATTAAAGAACAGATGCCCTGAGGTTCTAATTGCCCATTCTTGGGGACTTGGAGCTTCCTCTGAGTTCTGAAAGACACTAAGAGTCCACTGTCTTCTCTTGGTTCTTTCTGGAAGGAGACGGTTTCCAGGTCAGATGGAGGCCTCCTTCTCTGCAAAGTGCTGGCCACCTCTGAGACCTTCGGCAATACACTTATTATTCTTGGGTATGGCTTTCTTGGAAAATTATAAAAGTTACAGAATAGGATGGGAGAATTTTTATGAATTTATGGGAAATTGGCACGGAAGAAATTTTAACATTATTTTCAGTAGTCAGTCAATTGTTCAGCTCAGGAATGACTGATGTCAGAGCAAGGATTAAGAAGGTTAATTTTATTCATCATTGTATCTGTTGAGTGTCAAGTGAGAGGAAGAGAGGGTTTAAAATGTTCCCTCCTTTTCCCCTAAGATCTGGAACAAGACAAGGATGTCCTCTTTCACCACGGCTCTTCAATATAACACTGGAAGTCCTGGCCAGGGCAATAAGGCAAGAAAAAGGTATACAAGGTATCCAAATAGGGAAAGAAGAAG
>JAGFMF010011594.1:0-143776 GCA_019455555.1 Galemys pyrenaicus | reverse complement strand
TGAGGTGATGGTGCACTGGTGAGATGGTGATGGGAATACATGGGGATTACAATTAATGGCAAGTATATGTAAATTTTAAAATATTTTAATAAAAAAAATGAAAAAAAAATGTTCCCTCCTAATTTTGTTTTACTCCAGGGTTTTTGAAACTGTAAATAGAACCAAGAGACTTAGGCAAGGACTAAAAGAGGGTCAAATGTAAAGAAGTATTCACCATGGCAGGTGCCAGGAACACATGGAATCTTCCAGACCAGAAAGTATGGTCTACCCCATGCTGCTCATGAGCTATCTTTCGGTGGCCCAGTAACACCTTCAAGAGTCTAAGTAATTCTGCTTTACCCAGGTCCTACCTTTGCATATTTTTTTATGCTGTCAGGCTGGGTCATGGAGGCAATTACTACTTTGCTTAGGATTGTACACTTTGGCTCAAATGAATAATCATTGTTTAGAGTGTTCCTTTGTTCTTGGTAGTAGACAATTGGAAAGGAAAACTATTTGTCATTCTACAGTGCCCTGGGCTGGTGCTTCCCTTCACTATATGTTTTGGGCACGTCTCTACACCTCTTGGAGCCTAACTCATTGTCCCTATAAGATGAGGGGGCTGGACCCAAAGATCTCTGAGGCCCTGTTTGTTGCATGCTGTTGACTCTGGCCTTTTCTATATAAACACTAAGTAAACTTACAGTAACTATGGAGAAGGACTGTGTCCTTACCGATAATTATAAATGCCCATGATGTCAAAATGCAGGATGGTAAAAAGTGAAGTTGAAAAATGAGGAAGAGGTGTGACAGGGTGTAATCTAAATATTTAGTTTCGAAGGGTGTGCATATTTTAGGCTGTTGAAGGTCAGGACTGAAAAATATATGTCTTTCCTTAGCATACTTTGCAGATGTCTGAGCAACATTTTGGTTAGGAACTACCTTGTCCAGAAAGGATGATATCTAAAGCAGGGATAGTTCTATGACTCATATGATCCCATTTTCTGATGGAGAAAATTCTAGGATGGTTGCTTTTCCACTGGGTCTTTAAAAGAGAGTGCCCGACTTCAAGGAAGGGCCAGCCAAGGAGGTAAAGAGGGACAGGGGAGAGACTCAAAAGATATTTTTAATAAATGACATAAAATTTATTATTAAAATTTATATAAGTTTCAAACATTTAAAAAATATAGTGTGAAATATAATGAATCTCCATCAAGACTCAACAATCAATTCATGACCAATCTTGTTTCGTTTGTATCTTCCCTTTATATTGTTTCAATTATGAGGTAAATTTCTCACATAATTTTACCTGTAAATATTTTCAAATATATCTATGACATTTAAGGACTCTATTTACTAGGGGAGTTTAATATTGTTAACATACCTAAAAACAACACACATCTAAATATTATTTAATATCGTGTTAAAATTCAGATTTCTCCAATTGTTTCATGCAAAAAAAAAAAAAAAACCAACTTTTTGGTGCTTTTGATTAAAAGATCACTTTTGATGCTCTTCTGTAACAAGATTTCCTCTGACTTTTCTGGTCAGGTTAAAACCCCCCAAATGCACAATTTCACACTGCTTTGTGTGAGTGTTTTTTAGTGCTTAATTATTTTTTTAAAACTAGACTGACTGTAAGCTCCCTGTGGGCAGGGACCATGTTCTAACTAAGAATCTCTTTGCCACTATGTGCATAGTGCCTGTTTAATTGAGTATTCTGTAAGTGTCTCTTTGTTGAATACGGAAAAACATGGGCAAATTAATTTCTCTGTACTTCAGCTTTCTCATCTATAAACTAGAGATAATATTAATCCTACGATGGTATTATTGTGAAGATTAGATGAGACGATGGGTGTGGACTCCTGTTTTATCATTAATAAACTTGAACACTTAACTCCTTCTGTAAATCACTTTGCTGGTACTCTGAAAACATTACCTTTGAGAAACAAGTATGAAAGATAATTGTTTACTTCTGTTTATAAAATGTTAATTAGATGACAAATTAAGAGCATTTATAGAGCTCTGAAATGTTCTGAGCAAGAGACCAGAAAGAAATAGCATTCAAATTTCCTGCTTCCAAAGTGTGGTGGGGGAGACAAGGTAATAATTCAGAAGAGTATCTGTGATACAGTGAATTATCATAAGGATTGTATAGTTGGTCTTCTACCATGATACTAGTATTAAGCTGCTAAAACCCTTGGAATTTCCTGGTTTGTGGGCCAGAAAGGTATCTTTTGTTATGTTAATGAGTTATCTTAGGACATTATCATTTAATGCTCTGGGGAGGGGGACAGACTGGAGATTGAATCAATAGCCAATAGACAATGTTTCCATCAACCATGCCTATGTAATGAAATCTCATAGTCACCCAAAAGGATAGGGTTTGTGTAGCTTCCAGGTTAGTGCTGGGAGAGTGGAACACCTGGAGAGGGCATGGATTCCCACCCTTTCCCTGTGCCTTAGCCTGTGCATTTCTTCTATCTGGATGTTCATCTGTATTCTTTAATACTTTTTAATAATAAACCAATAGTTTTGTGAGTAATAGTTTTCCTTTGTTTTGTGAGCTGCTCTAGGTTATTAACCAAACCCAAGGAGGAGGTTGTGAGGATCTTCAACTTATAGACAGTTGGCCAGAAGTACAAGTTATATCCTGGACTTGCAAGTGGCATCCTGGTGTGCAGGGGGTGTTGGAGCCTCCAGTTTGTAGACAGTCCTGCAGAAACAAAGGTAACAACCTGAGCTTGTGAGTGGCATATGATATGTGTGTGGGAGTACATTCTGGTGGGACTGAATGCTAAATCTGTGAAATCTGACTCTGTCTCTGGTAGGCAGTGTCAGGATTAAGTTGAATTGTAGGACACCCAGCTGGTGTCCCAGAATGGCTTGTTAATGTGGGGAAACTACCCCTCCCACAGTGAAATTAGGTGCTCAGAACATTTATTATCAAAATAACCATAACCATATGAACCAATTAAACAGGAGGGGATGGATGGAATAGTTTCAGTTAGAGAAAGGTTTCCAGGGAAAGGTTTCCAGATATACTGGATTCTAAAGAGATAAAGAATATTCTTTGGAAGGAGTCTGGGGTAGGGGTATAAAAAAATTCTGAAGTAAGGGCTAGTATCTTTTTCAAAAAGAAAAGGAAGTTTCTGCTTTAGGAAGACTAACTGTTCTCACAATACTCACTTAACTAAAAATATCTCTTCCATTGACTGGAGAACATTAAAATCAGAGTCCATCCTTATGCAAATAATTGGACTTTGGATTTTTCTACTTGCCTGTACTTTGCCCCACCTCCATAATTTTACTCAGGATGGTCCTTCCTTTGGAATCCCTTCCCGCCTTTGTTTTTACTTCCTGTTTTGACACCATGTCAAGAGTCACTTCTTTTTTAGGGTGTCTTTCTCAGGCTCTTACCCCAAGCCATTAGGTGGGTTAGGGATTTGCATTTTAGCAAGCTCTATATACTAACAATGTGGGTGCCCAGGGGCCAATCACAAGTGTTAGGGAAGAGTGGGGTCATAGTCCACTATGGGGACTATGGGGACCAGGGCCTGGGCTGGGTCAGGGGATTTGGAGAAAAAAGGACAGATGAGAAACAGTAGGTAGAACTAATACTGCTTGAGTACAGTGTGTCGCTAGAGATGACTCCAAATATTCACCATCTGAGAAAATGAAAATGTTAGCCATTTACTATAGTTCAGATCTCAAGATTCTTATTTGGTATTGAGAATGACCCCTACTCATGTTCCTTTTTTAAAGCTGTGTGACCTTGTCTTTCCCCTCAGTGTTCTCAGTATGTTCCATACAGATCTCTCTCACAGCACTGACCACACCGTTTATGTCTGCTGCTAGTCAACAATGAGCTCCTAGAGGGCAAGAACTCTCTTGTCTCTTGTAAGGCCAGCAGAGTTCCCAGCACACACTTAGTGCTTAAGAAATAACAAATGGATGATGACGGTCTTATCTGGTGACTCACACATTTAAATTTGAAAAAGGTATGTAGTTACTTGGAAGGATAGATCAGTAATGTGTTAACACATGAACTAAATTAGTTTATCTGATTGACTCCTTTTCAAGAGCAGCAGGATGGTGGCCTATCGGCACAAGTACAGCTGATTTTAAGGGAGGAAAGCAGCACAGGTTAACTTTTAGCCCTGGCCAAGATGTGGGAGAAAAAGAAAGGTAAAGCAGCTAGTTATTTTCTACTTTTTAGCGTGGTCATAGTGAGAAAGTCAGAAGTGTTAGCATATAGCAATCTGTCTTTCAGCATTTCTTGGTTAGATGGTGGGGACTGAGCAGAGGCAAACTATGTAGAGGTTATAGGGATGTGTGCCATCGTTGGGAAGACTTGAAGACATGGATATATAACAGGATTGGATGTAGCAATGTTCATCATAGAAAAGCATAATAGCCTTCTCAGAAAAAAGAATGTATTCATGATGTTTGATATAGTAGCCCAGAGCACTTGCTCAATTATATAGGTTCTTAAAACACTCAGTTATCTGCCTGAGAGAGATGCTTTTTGACATAAACAACTATCTACCTGGTGTCAGAATTTCTTAACAGATAAGACACACTTGTGCTCAGGAAGGAACTTCTGCTGCCAGATAGCATATTAAACTTTTATTGTTAATACGAGAAGAAAAGCTTGCATCAGAATAACAGGAAAACCCACGCCGGTGTGTCTGAACCTGGCGTGGGGGAGGAGTTGCTGTTTTATTGGGTGCACTGAAAGCTGCAGTTCTTGTAGTTCCTATATTTTTATTGCTTTCTGGAATTTTTAGTACCACAGCAGAGATTAAATTAAACCCAAGATTATTTCATACAGTGTCAGAAATGAACAATAAAGTGTTATCATTAAGAATCAGACTGATCTTATATTTTATAGGATTCAACACTGTCTGTTTGTCCAATTAAATGTCACCCTCTATAATGTGTTTCTTTCTGGGTGGAGAGATGATCAGGAGCAGATCGTTTTCTATAAAACTTGTTTCTATTATGTTTAAATATATAAAATTTATCGTTGTTTTCCAATAGCTCTGCTTTTGCTGAACAAGTTTGTTTAAATGTAGAGATTTACAAATGACATTTTGATTTCTGATTTACATAGAATCTTAAGAAATTATACCAAATAAACTTTGAATTATACTTTTAGGAAGTCTGACATATTCTTCTCAAAAGGGAAATACATATTTGAAAGTCTTTTAAAAATATGTTTTTGTGGTTGACAATGCTTCAGTCTTATGGCAGCAAAGAGCCTAAATAAAATGTCAGTTTGAGGTAATTTTCATACTTTAAAATTTCATATCCTATCAATACAGAGATAATTTCTGGGAAACTTCGTTTCTCTGACAAGTTGAAAGTTTACCACACTTCTTGTTATTTGCTTTTAAAAGTGCCAGGGACATTTTTTTTTTTCTCTTTCACTTCCAAAGTTGATTGAACTGTTAACTAAATACATCCTAACAGTGTTGATAAAGTCTTATTATTACTTCGTAAGAATCATCAGGAAGTCTTCCAGTATTCAACTTGGCTTCCAATCTCAGTGAGATGGACAATTTAGCGAAATGCCAAATGAGGTTGAACAGGGCTATTCAAATATATAATGGCTCTGATTTCCTTACATTATGATGAATTTTTGTTTCCTTATTACTGTCAGACTTCCCCAGAGAAGTTTAAATGGGTAATTACAAGGAGGTGTGTTTTCAGGAAGAGTTAGTGGAGACATTGGGAAGAAGTCTTAGGAAAGTATGGCAGAGGTCGTTATAACACAGCCTTGAGTCTCTTAACTCCGGAGGAAGTAGGTAGGAGGTGGTGGCAGAAAGGAAAAGATACTGAGGTGTTTCTAACATAGGCACAGGAATATGTGGCAATAATAGAATATTACTAAAGTTTCCCTCTAGAATGAGTCATTGCCAAATATTATCTGAAGCTTTATGTAGCCCCATGAAAATACCAATTTCTATGAACTGGCACTTAGAAATGGTTGGAAAATGGATAGACAATAAATAAATGCATTCAGAATTCACAGTTGAAGCTCATATTGTGGCTTTGACTTTAGCTAGATGTGATACCAAAGTTACTGACACAGACATGTCTTTCTAATGGTCTGATTTGTAAAAACTGACACAATGAAATAACTTGACAGATAACTGTAAGTGTTCCTGGCTTAATCAGGAAATTCAATTTTACATTATAGTTCAAGACAGTAGCTTTTCAAACCCAAATCAAGTATCTAGCCACCCTAAAGAAAGGAATTAAATTGTAAAGCTGAAATGACGATGTATTCTTTTCCTTAATTAGAGACAGATGCACCTCACTCCATATTGTTAAATGGCAGTGCCAGCATCTCCCTTCATCAGTGCTTTCCAAAATTAAAGCTTAATATATTTCACCTAATCTGTAGCAAATTATCTTATTTACTTCTTTGTGGTAACCAGCATGGGTGGAGGAGTGGAGTTCAGAAGACAGAGGGCAAGTTAGTTTGTATCTAAAGGGTAACACTGAAGTAGTTGATGGAGTTATAAACAGAATTCTATGTCTTCAACTTTTCATCTCCTGGAAGGCTTGCTATTTTAAACAAAAATCAGAACTAAGGGAATTCTTAGTTCCACATGAATTATTTTCCTATTAATTTAAGGAATGACAAAGTGTGAAAAAAAGAATATTTTGGGATACTTTTACAGGAGCTAGATTTTGCAGGTGGATGTATGTCAGATATTACATTAATTTAGTCTTAAAACTTAAACAGTATAAAGTGAGAAAGAGATAGGTAACTTCTCTAAAAAGGGTCTGGTTAAATAGCACTTCAATATGGCAAATGGTTAACTGATCATAACTTTTTATTATTCAAATTATTACACAAATTCAGTATTATTATACAGATTCAGTAGTAGGATGTATTTTACAAAGTTGGTGATCAAAGTACTTTGCCTTCCCTCTCATGTTCTGATAAGATTTTATATGCTGTGAGCATTTTAGATTTCTTAATCTTCTGAGTCCATGAACAATCTTGAGCCTTCCATCAACTATCCCTTCCAAGTTATACTGAAAAGAAGTTGAGTTCCTTCTATGGTCACAGTCATTATCACATGGCAATCTTTGTCCCTTTCTAGGAGCTTTGATTTACAGGAGCCTTGGAAGACTATCAGGTTCAGTAGTTATTTAGCAGAATTGAAACACCACTTGTTTATGAACCATTTTAAGTCTCCCATGATTTGGGGGAAGGTTCTGGCCTCCATTTTGAAAGCAGAAATCAAAACCACAGATCTATGATGGTCAAAGGGGGAGTTAATAAAGCTGTAGAGACTGTTGAGACACAGAGATGTCCTGCTTAAATTTCATTAGCCACACTTATATTGATGCTCAGGTAGATACTCTAATGACTTGCAATTTAGTTGGTGCTTTATGGAGCAGAGGAAAATGGCAGATGTTGCATAAGGGATGGCAGAGTCCTAGTTGCGGTTTTGCGGTACTTGGTTGCGGTACTTGAGGTACTGGTAATTAGCTTAATGGAATAAAATGTGGGAGTTAGGCTCTTTGCTGAAAGTGTGTATGCAGGGTTGACAAAGCAAGTAAAATGGGATGCACTAGTGTGAACTAGCATAACACTTGAATTCAGAAAACTCCAGTTTTCTTCCTTGTTGAATCTTACAAATAGAGAAGAGAGTAAGAAAGAGAAGTAACTCAGAAGGGGGGTTTGGCGAGTAAACTGAAGATTTCCATGGAAATAAGCTTTTTTTTTTTTTGCTACTTTTAAGCTATTGCTTTCAGTTTACTTCAATGCGCTCACAGAAGTAGCTTATAAAGAAATCTTTGATATGCCAGATCAACCAAAAGTTTTAAAATATCCTTTTGTGTCTCCATTTATAATGCAAATATTAAGTTGGCATTTTGGGTTCATTTCAGCATCTTTTCTGAAGTGGGTTAACATACACAAAGTGAGGAAGTGAAGGGAGTCCCACAAGGGAGTGTATCTTTGATAGTTCAATAATAAAAAAAATGTATATGGGTCCTTTCTAAATACCTTTCACCTCCTAAGAATATAAAAAAATGAGAGGAAGAGATTTAAGGAGAATAAATTGTGGTTGCCCTGTTTGTCAGTTGAATGACTAAAGATATTGTCCTGTGACTTCCCTACTACTTAAATATTCCTAAGCCTAACCTTTAAGAGCTCATAAAAAAGACTGCTTGTGGGCCTAGGAAAGCCAGTATCTTTATATACTGTTAGACAGAACTAACATACTGTTTCAATATAAGTTCGAAAACCAGCAGATATTTTGTTATATAAAGCAAGCTGGGCAATCACCTTAAACCCATGTTTACATTTTAGTTTTATCATATATAAACATTCTCTAGCTGAAGTCGTTTTAAAAAGTAGTAACCTATGTTTGAGAATGATGGAAAGAGACTGCCTTCTGGTTGAAATACTATTGCCACTGTAGAATTTTATTCATGAGAATCTCCAATCCTTCTTTTCAGATATACTAAAAAAGCCAAAATTAATTAATGTCAGAAGCACAAACGAGGGTTGGCAATGATCATACATCCATGACAGGAGGGGGGGAGGCCAGGAGCCCCGTGTGGTATATAAACCCCAGATTCCACTTTCCCTTTTGAGTTCCTCTATAAAGCTTCTCATGCATTCTGAAGCTTCAGAGTTTCTTCTAGGCAACTGATGTCAAAATACATTTTCTGACAAATTCCTTCCCAAAATGCAAGCAAGAGCAATATTTCAGGAAGCTTCAGCTGAAGTGTTAGTAATAACCATTGGATAAACAGAAGTTTTACCATCTTCTGTTTCATGATTGAGCTTTTAAAATGTAAACAGTTTATATGGGAAAAAGTGGTCCATGTCAGATTTGAGAAACAGAAAATAGCTTGACGAGAAAATCAGAGTAGTGCTGTAGGAGAGGTACATTTCTATGCTGCTTAGCTATATTCTCATCTTGGAAATCATCATTCCTCCTTCTATTCCCCTCTCCTTTCCTCTCGGCACTAATTTGGAGTTCTTTAGCCTTTGCTTCTCTCAAGGTCCCCTTTTCCATGATTTTGCCTCCTCTCCTTACACCCATCTTCCTCCACCCCAACATTCTCCCACTTGGCTAGTTGAGGAATCATTGTTCCCTTGTGCCCTCCTCTCTTCAGCCTTGCTTAAGCACTTTTAATGTATATTTCATAATGATTATATTCTAAGGCAGTTAGTTCATTAGAGACTCTGATTAGAGACACACAGTTACTTCTCTACTCCTCTACTGTCTACTATCTCATTTAACACAGTATAAAAATGATCAAATGTGGCTACTATTTAGGTTATCAAGATCTGTTTGCAGAATTGACAAACTACTATTAGAAATCAGGGTGTCACTACAAACCCTGTAGTAGGTGCTTTGGTACCTGCCTAGATCCTGGCCATGGCTGGTGTGTGGTTCCCACCCTGTTTTTTTTCAATGTGATTGGTAAACTCACAGCTGCCTCCTTCTTTGCAAAGAATCTTATTTAGAAGGGGGGAAGCCAGCCTTTGGCCTCAAAGTGGACTTAACAATGTGGTGCAATTTGCCCTCCAGACCTTTTCTGTAGGATCAACTGAAGATAATCTCTAGCTGACTCCACTTTCTTGCCTCACATTCTTTCTCATTTCCTCTTTTTTCCCCTGAACACTCCTCCAAAAAAGTCACTTGACCATGAATTTCTATTAGTCTCTGTTTCTAGGGAGCGTCATCTAAGGCATACACCTTTAAAATAAAGAAAAATCTTAGACTTCTTTGGCTAAATCTTACTATATAAGACATGATTAGTTTTAATAAAGTCTTATATTTGGAAAAACATTATGAAAACTTCAGATATTTATTTACAGTTGTGGCAAAAGCTAAGAAGTATAGCGATGCTATCTTTTGCCTCATAAAAATGAGGAAATACTTTATAAGGAGTTGCAAATACTTGAAATGTTATTGGCCTAGAGAAATCCCATGAGTGGGACAGCAGTGGTCTCTAAGGATTTACATGATGACTAACTTTATAGTTTCCAAAGCAGTTTCAATTACATGACCTCAAGTCAATCTCATGACAGGCAACACAGGAAGAGATCATTACTAGCCCCATTTCCCACATGTGAGACTGTGTCTCAGAGAGATGAAATGATTTGGCCATTATCTCACAGCGAGTAAGGCCTGGTCCACAATGGTGCTTAAACACAGGTGTCTGTATAAAGCCTGAGTAATATTTGCTGATGAATTTGAGCCATGCTCTTATGTTTATCATAGTTGGACCCTCATTACTCTGTTATTAGATCTTTTAGAAACATCTTAGTGTTCTACCCACTAGTCCGTAGTTAATTGCACACAAAATCATCAAGTGCTCATTCAATGTCTATATTAGTTATCAATTGGCATGTAACGATATTCTAAAAACACAGTAATCTCAAACAACAAACATTATGTCAGTTTCTGTGGGTCAGGAATGGGTTTGCTTTTGAGCTTTTGTCTCAGAGTTTCTCACCACACTTAAATCAAGATGTTAACCAGGAATATAGTCTCATCTAAGGATCAGAGGAGGAAGGCTTCATTTCTAAGATCACTTAGGTAGTTGTTGGCAAGATTTGGTTTCTTGGGAACCATTTTCCCAACACCCTAGGATCTCACCAGCTGTTGACCAGAGGCATCTCTCAACTCTTTGTCACATGACCATTTCTATGAGTCAGCTCATAATATGGCAGCTGGTGACACTTAGAAAATGCAAGTGAGAAAACAGAATAGACAAGCAAAGTGGAAGCCAGAGATTTTTTTGTAACTTAATTTTAGAAGCGACATACCATCACTTTTACTATTTCATGTTGTCAGAAGTAAGTCACTAGGTTTAGTCTGCGCTTTGTGGGAGGGGATTATACAAGGACATGAATATCAGGAGGCAGGAGCCATTTTAGTGGCTGCCTACTACAATGTATTCTTGGCTTTCTCTTGTATGAGTCCTTTCAACTTGATCCAACCTCTTGTTCTCTCTACAAGGAAGCAGTTGATTTTTTTCAGTATGTTAATTTTGTGGGTTTAGGTATATGTGCTCTAGTTTAATACTCTTCTCACTTGTTCTTCCACCTCACTCTTCAATTTCTCTTCTCCTTTTTTCTTCCTTTCTTGCTTCCTCTGCCTTCCTATTTCTATCTCTACTCACTTCTCTTTCAAACTCCCTATTTTTCTTTCTCCTCCTTCTCATCCTCTTAAGGTTACTTTCCTTTTAGAATCAAGTCCCTGATATTTTTTTCTATGTGCTCATTGGAACCAAGAGCAACCAGTCATTTTAGAATAAGGTGATTTGATTCAACAGTTTGGTCTAGTCTTTGTAACAAGTTCTTCTAGGAAGATGACACCATGTTGAAGTGAGACAACATGCTTTTTATAGGACATTGCAAATCCCATTTTAGTGATTGAGGGAGGATTTTTTCCCCCTATATTTCCATGCATAATCAGGCCTTATTTATATCTGGTATCTAGATTGATGTGTCCTATGTTAAATTCTTTAAAAACATAACATGATTATGGTACTAATGTTGATGTAGGCTGAAATACACTATTACACTGCCTTTTTAAAATGGCCTCTTTAACTCTTGATAGCTGGGATTATGAACCTTATCTCTGTTTCTAGTATTTAGCTCTGTTTGAGTAAACGAATGCAGTACTAAGCAGAAGCACAGTAGATTGAATAGGTTGTCTATTTCAATTACTAAACATGGGGGAGGGATTGTTCTCCCAAATCTTAGGTGAAATTTAGGGAAATGTGTTAATGCTATTTCTTTTTTTCTATTTTTCAGTAACAGAAGAGATATTTCAAAGGGACACAACAGAGAGCATATTCACAGGTGGGGGTGATATGCATGCAGTACCTAGCCTGTTTTGGTCTAGGATTATTGATAGTGATTCCTTGGTCTGTTTTTGGTATTACACAGAGATTCTTAGAGCAAAATATGATTAGTATATGTTCAACTCTGTGACATGTATGTTAAACCAGTTGGCACATAGCGACTGACTCTACTGCATGATCTACCATCTAGAAACATCAAAAGGAGAAGGCAAATAATTTGTAGAATAGCTGTTTAGTGAGGTGGAATGAATGAAGGCTTTAGTGAATGCTGGCACCAAATTCTGTCCTAGTTTGTGGCTTGTCATGCCCTATTCTCCATCTGGGATGCCCAAGGCACTCTTTTTCAGGACTCTTGACCTACCAGTCATATTTCAGAAACCACTGATTTGGTGCTTGCTGATGGAGTTTAGACTCTGAGGAGTCTGACTGCTGGATTACATACAGACTAATGACCCATCAGATGCTAAAGGCAAAAGCTTAAAGTGCACAAGTGAATTAAGATACAGAATTGTTGGAAAGGAAGAATTTATTATGTCATTAAACTTAATTCAATAAATTTTGCTTCTTAAGATGCATTATACCAAAGGGAAAAGTAAGAAATTAATTTTAAACAAGTGTTAACATTTTTTCTCCACTTTCCCAGGTAAAGGATATTCATTGAAATTAAGAGACAGAAAATTTCATTGGGATTAAAAGAAAGTCATTAAAAGGAATGATAAATTGTGAAAATTGGTCATGACTGCTTAGTCAGGCATGTATTTCTATGACCAGAGACTATGTGCTTCAGTTAGTAAATATAGGAAAACAGGCTTGCCTAATATAATGATACCCTGGGTGAAGGTTTGTGGCTTTTCATAAAATCACAGAAGCTCATTGATACAAAGATGTCAGGATTAATCATGGTTGCTCCATAGAGTTTAATGTGAAAGTTAGATTGAGCACAAAAATGAAAATCAAGTGGATACTTTTTGATTCAAATATAGGCATTATTATGATATGGAGGAAGAAAAGAAGTTCTAGCATTACAGAAGTAAATAGTAAATAAAAAAACCCTAAACTTCTCATTTTTCTATAATACTAATTCTAATAATGGAGAGAATTTTAGTATCCACATTCTAGGTAAGAAAATATATTTTCTATTCATGATTATTATGTAATGGGTAAAAGAAAGTTCAAATCCTCAAAAATTCTGATTGTTGTTTTAACTTAATAAATTCCATAGCTAATAACTTATGTCAAGAAAAAAAAATTCTATGAGGTAGGTCTGTACCTAGAGAACTAAGCATTGTATTTTCATCAGAATTCTTTCTTATCACAGTATCTGCAATATGTTGTCCTTGAGATGAACAGAGATATAGCCAATGAAGCATTGCTAAAGGTGATGCTATAAAAAAACTTTTTTATTTTTTAAAAAAGATTTATTTATGCATACAAGAACTGGGGTACAATCCAGAGGCACGGGGTGGGGGGTGAGAGAATCCACCAGACAGAGTGGGGAGCAGAACAGGCAGATCAACCAAAATATACTGCTAAGGGGAGCAGCAGGCAAGGCAGGAGAGGTCTGCTGCACCATGTGGGCCCCCTCCCCAGCCGGGGGCAGGGTTCAAACTCATGCTGCAGTGGCTTAACACACTGCGCCACCAGGGAGGGCCCTAAAAATCTTTTTTAAAAGTGAGATTTAAAGTTAATCTGATTTGGAATTCTCTCCCTCCCTTTCCCCTTCCTTCCTTTCCTTTTTTCATTCCTTCCTATCTCCTTTCTTTCTGTCATATGCTGCAGTCACAAATTTTGTTTTGATTTTATTCCTGAAATTACTTTAATCTTGGAACATTACCAGGAATAACAGATAAGCAATCCCCCCTCCAGTTATTCAATTTGCTTCGTAATGCAAAGAATATATATATTTTAAAAGAATAGCTTATAGCTTTTCCTTAAGGTGGTCCCACTTTCTAGGTCAGGCACACCTTGACAGCAAAGAAAAGTTGATTTGGAAAATTCATCTGCCCTTGTGTAGATTGTAATAGTCCCAAAAGAACCCCACACCACGATTCTGGGATGAGCAGCTGGCTTTATTTCTCTGTCAATTTTTCTTAGCTAAGAAGGAAGGTTATAAACTGAGGAATGTCACAGGCCAAGGTCACCACAGCTGTCCACTAACATTTCCTAAAGAACCACTGTGTGCCCACTGGTGCAGTGTCGGAAAGGAAAACAGCCCCACTCAAATATCATGTAAACAATCGCGTATATTAGTAAAACTAGGTTATGCCCATATCTATAAAACCATGGCCGTAAATTACTACTTTAGGAGTTTATTGTGTGGGTTAAGAAGCTCCTAGAATAGTGCAGTGAATATAGAAAAGAATTATATTCCAGATTTATGCACTGCCTCAGTCCTTCTTCCATTTTAATTTTTTAGGCTTATTTGGAGATCTTGTTACAATGCAGATACTGCTTCAGTAGGTCTGTCGTGAGACCTGAGATGTTGCCTTTCTGACAAGGCCCACGTGGTGGCTACACTTCTGAGACACAGACCACTTTGAGGAGCCGAGATTTCATTCAGCTGCAGGTGTGGCTGCGGTCTGAGATCTTAGTCCTGTGGAAGTCATGGTTGTCTTTTATTGATGATCAAGAGAGAAGACTTGCACAGTATTATTTTGTTGGTATTTTTTGCCCTAAAGTCTCTAGCAAAAGGTAGGATTATTTGATGTGTGGGTAGGAGTGTAGGGTCAGAGAACTATCAGGTCTTTCCACCCTCCCACCACTGGTGTAATGATGGACACCTGCGGTGCCACATGCATGTCTAGGTGGGCATGCGCAAGTGGGAGCACCTGAGTTTGGACAAGGGCCTATAGAGGCTGCGTCATGAGGATGCCAGCAGCAGCAGGATGCCAGCAGCAAAGCAGCCGAGAGAGTAATATGTGCCAGGGGCTGGGAGGCCTGCCAGCCTCCTGCACCCCCTCCTCCTGCTCCCCGCACCCCTGCGTGCCATGTACCTGGTCACCTCTGACAATAAAAAGTATAAAAGCCACCGAGGCTCTAAGACTCCCTCCTTACACCTCTCTCCTCCCCGCCACGGTCTGCTAAGAACCATCCCGAACTTGCCTTGTGCTGCCTTTCCTGCCGCTACAAGGAGTAATTGTAATCCATAATGTGAAATCTAATCTGTGATTTTACCCAGCCCCCAGGGCCATTCCCTTCCATTCTTGGAGACTGCAAGGCATTTGAGAGAAATAGGTGTTCTGAGGAAGAAAGACTTTGTTTTGTAAATTCAAAACACATTTCCGGTTTAGATTAAGTGTACTAGTGATGTTGGCTTGGTGGGTTTTAGGAAAGCCTCTTCATGTTTCACTTCAGGGAGGTGTTTAGCAAGACCCAGGTGCCCCTCATGATTAGGTAGCGAGTGGGCTTGATCCTGCTGGGAGGCTTCCCCTGCTCCTGGGGTTGCGGGGTTCACCGTGACTTCAGGTACGTGTACTTCCAACTTTGTGCACGAAATTTTTCTCTCAGGGATTTTCATATATTTTCTGTGCTGTGTTTCACATGTTCCTAGGTATAAGTAGGAATTTACAGTCCTGATTTAGGATCTTTTCTGGTTCGCATTCCTCTCTCACTTCATTCTCCTTAGCCCCAGACTGACGGTACTGGCTGCTAACATAGGGATAATCTAATTTGAAAAAGAAAACTGACACAGTGTTTACTGTTCTGATCCTGAGTTCCCAAAGATCAATGAATGTAAAGAAAATTTACTTGGGAATTAAGATTTTGAAATGATTACCTTCTCAAAATGGAAAATAGCATTGCAAAGGCAATCACCGCCCCGCCCCCCCAGCAGCTCTAAGGCTTTTTTACTTGAATATTGTTAAATTTACTTTAAATACATTCTATGACCAAATCCTACCATTAGTTTATCATTTACTGTGGTATAGCTATTGATGTTTCTCCTATTTGTGTGTTTTGCACTGTGATGTTCGCGCACGTATTCAGGGATGTGAATCATGTACATTCAGAAGTTTGCTTTGAATAAAGCAGCAGTGACAATGTATAAATATGAATATAATAAGCTCCATGTATGTTGTTCTACACGTGTAGGCAATACGTGTAGAGCCTCATTCATGGTGAGTTGAGTCTTCTAGCTAAGGTATCTGGTTTCCTGTCTAACACCGTATTTTTATTGATAATCTCAGGGTAGGTGTCAATAGAGATTGTCCAGAGTAGCATGACAATTTATGGACAGGAAAAAGAATTGTTATCTGAACTTGCTCTAGGGTAAAACAGTGTAAAAAAATTATCATAATGGTGGTCTAGAATACTCAGGAAAGTTTAAGCTTACCTTTGGTTTGAAGACCAGAGAATTCATAATATAGTTTAAAAATATTTTGATGAGAAGTATTTCTAAAATTTGATGGCAAATATGTTGAAATTTTAAAAAGAATGATATCTTTTTGTTAGGTAGAATAAATGAAGTATTAGTTTAATTAGAATTTTTGCATCTGAAAAAAAAAAAGAATAGATTCCAAATGAAAAAGAGGGACTAAAAGTTTGTGTGTCATGGGTGATTTAACGTTTTATTTATATTTAAACTTTGTGGGGAACAGCGGAGTTTCTTGTCCTGGTTATAAAATAAAATGGAACTCAGGAGTAGTCCTGACTAAAAGAGCTTACAAACTTCAAGTGCTGCAAAACTGACAGAATCTGTGAGTTAATATTTATCCTGCACCTTGATACCTGCAAATGAAAAGTACTACACAAATATCAAGCACTGTGAACTCTGGAATTTTCAATCCTTTCAATCTGCCAACAGCAAGCTATTCAGTGACTTTCATGGATGGTGTTCCTTTTGTAGAACCACACCATTGGTGGGTTATGCTGGTATCTGAATCCATTAGTAAAATTACAGTTCTTACCTACCTTCTTTCTCAGACTCATTTTGAATTCTGTTATAACCAATGGTGTTGGATTTTTATTTTTCAGTATGAATTATTTTGCTAGAAACTTTGGTCAGACTGAAAAATATATTTGAAGTCATATCAGTTGAATTCTGTACAGAGAGTATGTACTAACTGATGTTGATGATATAAAACTTGGGGTGTTGCATAGATATTGGTACTCAAGCTGCATCTCTGTGATGGGTCTCTAAGGTGTACTAGCTACCTTTAACTATTGAGCATGAGCAAGGAAAGGTAGCTCAACAGGGTTTGGCCTACTTGGTATTATGGGAAACAAGGTATTGATGTACCTCTATATAATTCATAATATACAACATGATTTTGAATACACAGAATGAGTACACAGAAAAATCTGGAATTCTGAACAGTTGCATTAACTGTGTTATATTAGATATATTTGGAAGTTTAGCATTTTAATGATCACAGATCTCCACTGTAGGGATTGGTCCACCAAGTCCCAAACCAGTGAATTGTGGTAATACTCTCATGAAATAAGGTATAGAATTATCCAACAACTTCAGTGAGCAGAATAAACTAATAACGTATTCTCACACTGATACTCATTTACACATACACAGATACCCACATAGTCATAAGCACAGTGGCTCTTGCTCCAAATTTCATGTAGCAAAGAGACAGTTTTAAATTCTCAAGAGAAATTTCTGATTTTTCAGAAAGGATTGATTGGAAATATAAGGAAGGCACTGATAAATAATTGGCTCATTGAAAATGCTGTGTAAATAAAAAGGTTTAAAGCCTAGAACAGGTATAAATTTCAGATACTCACTGCATATCTGTCTTAGTCCTGTTCCTCCTTACTTTACCCTATCAGACAAAAACACTTTGTACATACATGGTTAAAATATGAGTAATAAATATTGGAAAGCTGAAGGAAATTAGGGGGATTAACTAAAACAGTAAGTATAACAGTTAACCTGATGCTCATGGCAGATAGTGTTCTGTCACACAACCTGGCCCTACCTCGGCTGGCAGACACACAAATTCAGGTAGTGATTTTTGTTATCTCTGCTTTATAGTAACCCCTACCTCATGAACAGAGAGAGTATAACTTTCAACATTTTTAGTTTTTTATTTCCTCCTATAGTGTCTTAAAAAAAAAATCAACAATATAGAATATAGAGTGGTTGGTCTTTAAACTGTATTCTACCTATATTTTTGTCTCCAAATCTTTTGAGCATTGCAATGCTAGTTGTCGAAGCTCGGAGTTACCCAGGTGGTAGTTATTAACTGACGTGTCATGGTTCATGGTGAACAAGTTAGGTCAACAAACTTGTTTTTCATCATGGCTGGTTTTAATTTGAAAGAGAGCTTGTTACCTATTTGATAATGCTTCACTGAAGTTCACCTATTTCAGGTAGATTAATAGCTTGTTCAGAGATGAGGAGCCCAGGGGCCCTGTTGTAACTGTGTGCTGTAGGTTCAAGGTTCAAACTTCAGAAAGTATAAAAGTTCATGTTTTTTCTTCCACCTTCTTGCCAGTACATGCCTTAGTGAACTTTATACTTGGTAACACTTGAGCAATCACAGGTTTGAGACTTATGGTAATATCGGGAGCGGTGTTATATAATTAAGAAAATGAGCTCTGGCAGTTCTTCCTGAATTGGAAGACTTCAACTTTGAAGAGCATGGGATTGATGGAGATTTAAAATATACCTGCTCATCTACTAGGAAATGGGTCAAAATCTCTGAAATGAAGTAATGACATTTCACTGAAATCCTTATAACATAGATAGGTATTAAAAGTATGTAGATGAGAAAAGACTTCTTGTTTGGCTCAATTCATGTTGGTAACAATAATTCCTTAAATGAATATTTATATAAGCACTTTCATGATACATTTTAATATCTGTAGTAAATTATTCACTGGAAAAACCTCTTCTCTGAAGGAGCATTTTTTACCACATTTGTTTTCTTTAAGGCATTCATACAACAGTTCAGTGGGCACAAAGGGTGTATCCGCTAGCTGTGCCCAGTAGGAGAAAAAAATATTCAAGCTTCACTTCCTTCATAACTTGATCCTTATGAACCTCCATGTAGATGAAGTTCCCACTCACATTTTTTCCCTGAAGCATTTAAATTCAACACTACTATTTGAAGATTAAACCACAATGGAAGTATTAATGATGTCTCTGTACTGAAAATAGCTGGGCAATCTCTTAAATTGATATGTTTGTAAAGAAACTCTCCATTTCAAATAAGAATCCGCTATTTGGATCTCCTAACCAGTCTGAAATGTAGTTTACCTACCTAGATTGGCTATCTAGGAGCTTGTAAACAAATTCATAAATTTGTCATGCTGATTATAGTGTTGGCAAACACAATGGCTGATCATGTTATAAATGTTTATCAACACCCGCACTCACCCACCTGCTAAGAGGTGCTACGCTTTAATGAAATTGTTTGAATATCAAGGCTGGTTGCTAAGATACAATGTTCTTGTTACTAGGGATGTGATGCTTGCAGATTTCTGTTATCAAATAATGATTAGAGATGTGCTAACCTCAAGGTGCTCAGTGCAGTGAAAGGTTTACGGAGCTACAAATTAGTAAACTGTCTGCTTGAGCAGGCACGGGCAGAAGAAACATGTACCTCATCCATACATGACTGGCATTTTAAAGGAAGACAGGAAAGGATAGGAAGCAGGACCATAAATGATGGATCGTTGAAAGTTTGCTATGGAAGGTTATACCTACGCTATTCCCTGGCATAGTCTCTTTAGCCAGCTGGGGACTTGGTTGAAATCCAGTCCCAAAATTCCTTCCTTCCTTACGAAAAAAATCCATTCTTTAAATTTCCTTTTAATTGGTTATTATGGAATGAATAACATCCTATCTCTTGGTGAGAAATAAGAGGAAATAAAAGTGTAATCCTACAGGACAGAGATGTATTTCAATGTGAACACATTTTTAGGATAATACCAGGTTTGAGAGACTTATTTCATATCATGAATTCTGCAAATACTGGTGGCAAGATTTTTATATTGAGAATTCAGTCCTCCAGAATATCTAATCTAATGTCAAATATCATTACTAGAATTCAGAATGATTGTCTTTTCATGTTGTCTGAAATAGGATAATAGAGATGATGAAAATCCTCTTTAGTCTAATTCTTCTTCTGGGACAGGAGCACCTGAATGGGGGTGTTGCAGCGATGCTGGTTTGACTTTGAAAACATTACTTTCATGTTGAAACATTTCTGTGATTTTATGACATCCCCTGGAATTCCCAAGTGCTCAACTTATGACTAGTAATATTTCAGAAATGTATGGGCAACTGTACTTCTGGTGTCATGTATAATTTTTACTCTTGTTACTTTATAAGAAATTTCAATTATTAGGATCACAGATCAGATGGATATTAAACTGACTCTTCAAAGTTGTCTTAATAAAAATTGAAATTGTAACTATTTTCATAATGAAAGTGTTAAAATAAAATGATATTCAGATATAACATCTGGCCTTCCATTAGAGTGTGCATACCACGAGAGCAGAGACCTGGCTGCTTTTCCTTACCATTGTACAACCACATTTTAGAACAGTGTTTGCATGAAAGAGGCACCTTATGGATGAATAAGTGATTTCTGAATCCAGAAAAATTGCTTATATCTACAACTTATGCTTTGGAGTTTGTATGTTAAAATCTCTGATTTTAAAATCTTTTTTTGGAGAATGCTGAAAGAGCCAATGGAAAATGTGACATCATTTTACCTTGGTGAATAGACAAGGAAAAAAGATTCAGAGAAATAAGAGGGTGAAGGCTCAGGGTCACACAACTTATCCAGCAAATCTGGATTTGAAACTCAGGTCTTTGATTAAGTCTAGGCATGTTTTCAGGGTCCCAACTGCTCCTCTGCTATTGTGAGGACTGAGTGGGGAAACACAGGGCTGATTGTAAGGTAGACACAGATGAAACTACATGTATGTTAATGCAGCTAACGTTATACGGTTCTTTGAGTCACAGTATAGAATGTCATGAGGAGGTTAAAAATGAATTTATAATATCCTTGGCCATAGGGAATTTTCAATTTGTTGGTAGAGATGTGATATACTCACTTTTAAGTAGGAGTTCCAAGGAAAACATTTAGCCTGATGTGGGAGAAAATTCTCATTGTGGGTGACGTTAGGAGAGACATTGATGTGTATTTAGCTGGGAGTTGTAGATCTATTACCAGCAAGATCTGGCTTTAAATTTCTGTTCTGACTCTAAGAATTCATGCCAGAATGATGTTATCTATCTATCTATCTATCTATCTATCTATCTATCTATCTATCTATCTATCTATCTATTTATCTATCTATCTATCTATCTTTGTTTTTACAGCTTTTTCATGTGGATTGAATTAATTTAGTGAGGTATGATACTCATTGACCTCTTCCTACAGTATGGAGATTTCATTACACTTGATCTAGCTCAGAAATTGTTCCTTTAAATTTTAAATTTTACCTCTTTAGTGAGATGCTTTGCTTACTCATGTTGTCTAAATGCTGATTCAGTGATACCAGGGATTCATATTTATTGATCAACACAGAAGAGATGTGCCCATGTTCTTATTTTTACACATTTGTGTAGGTTTACACATTCAAGTAGTAGGTTTAAAAGTGGGCCCATGGTTAATAGTAGCTGTACAGAAACACATGCAAGTGTTGCCTGGACAGCAATGTGCTGTTGTGGTGGGCGTGAATAGTGCTGGGTAGGCTTCTGGATGAAACTTGTTCTCTTCCTGCTCACTGTTCTGTTGAGGCTTAAGTGAGAAGTTGAATCTGAATATCAGAAGGGTATCAAGAGTCAAGGCGATTCCAATTATAATGTCATACCCTATTCCAGGGAGGAAGGCGTGGACAAACAAAAATCTCAAACCTCTTAATGTCTTGGAGCTATAACACTTGTCGGTGGTACCCCAGACATTGACTTTGAAATTAACTGCCGTGGTATTTAGCAACACATTCCCCACTTCTCTCCCACTTCTTGTTGTATCATAATTCAGTGTTGCTTTCCTTTTTTCCCTGAGCCTTCTTAATGTCTGTACTTGCTGAGTATTTTATCTTTAGTCTAAATAAGAATACTAAATATTTGGCCTACTGGCTCAGAAGCCAGCTTGTGGAAGCCAAAAATTGTCTCTACTGTCTAATTTTTAAGACTGTATTTAAAAATACTTCTTATTTATCTGCAAGAAACTTACAAAATGGATTATTAAAAAACCATGAAGTTTGTGCCACTTAGGGATTATATTCTATGTACCCAAACCCCATTGCTCATATTTAGAAATATCCCTAAATATAGACGTACTGAACTACCTACATATAATTCAGATCATGTCAAATCACAAACCCTTCTCAGTGTGGGGTGGTGTGGGCATTTTGTTATCGACTGCAGCTGTTACCTCTTTTCGAGGAGGAAAAAACCTACTCCTGTTTAAATTTATGTTGCATTGAGCGAGTTGTGTTGCTTGCGATTATATGTGGCTCAGCTGTGTCACGTGGCATGCCCTGCTGTAACCTGCCCTAATGCAGTCCACATGTTGTACTGAATGACACACATTAAAACATTCCACTTTTCTAAGGAACTGTGTGAGCAGGTGATTGCTTTAAATGGCAGACACTCCCATGCTTGTATTTTAAACCTCTACCACTTTAGTTAAAAATATCTTCAAAAGCCCACCCAAAACATTTCCTTTGGTTATTTTTGCAAACTATTAGGTGACTTACAAAGAGCAGGGAGGGATCCACAGGGGAAGTTTTGAATTATTTCTATAATCTGATAGGATGGTGACTCCTTTATAAAAATCTACATAGAGTCTTAGAGAGGGGACCAAATCATATGATTAGTAACTTGCTATTGTTTGCATTCCAAGTTGATGGTTTTATTTCTTCTTAAATTAAACTTAGAAAACATGAAAATTACTGTGTCTTAGTAAACTTCCCTCACATGGATGCACTCTCATTTTACCAATACATTTATTTCTCCTCAGTGAGAACTATGAGCATCATTGGTCCTGAATTCATCTCCAGTGTTTAACTATCAGAGGGGAAAAAAAAATAGCAACTTTATTTTCTTAAATCGTTGTTCATTTTTATACAGTAGTTTGCTTCTCCCATCCCCATAGTACTCCCACCACCATAGCGCCATGAACCAACCATCACTATATTCCCTTGTGTTTGTACCTCCCCTGTTTTGACCCCATTCCCACTGCCCCCTTGCTGCAAGCCTCAGATCTATTGTCAGCTTGCCAGTTTTGCATTTTTTTGATCTTTTGTTAATTTTCTCTGTATTCCACATATATAAGTAAAACCATCCAATATTATTTATCTTTTTCTTTCTGGCTTATTTCAGTTAGCATAATCCCTTCCAGCTCTTTCCACAGTGCTGTAAATGGCATGAATTTGTCTTTTTGATCATTGAATAATATTCCATTATGTAAATATACTACAACTTTTTGGTCTATTGGTCTTTTGGGGGGCATTTGGGTTTCCGTATCTTGGCCATTGTAATGGTGCTGCAATAAACATAGGAATGCAGTTTTCCTTTCGAACTAGAGTTTTTGTGTCTTTGGGTAGATACCTAGGAGTGGGATAGCTGAGTCATGGTAGATTCATTTTTAGTGTTTTGAGGAACCTCCATTCAGCTTTCCATAGTATTGGACCAGTTGATGCCATCAGTGAGAAAATTTTATGTGGGGCTATTCAGACATTTTTATCTGGTTCCATGGATGACCAATTGAACATATTGGTAGCACATTGGAATCAGAATTCTCCTGTTATTAAGCAAGTGACCCAATGGAGATCTAGTATAAGGTGTTAGGTTCTCTGGCATGCTAGAACCTAATGAAGCACTTCAGTGTATTGCTCAGAATACAGATTTGGAATCTGGACATACTGCTCAAATTCCCTAATACTAGCTAGCCATATGACACAGTGGAAGTCACGTAACCTCTCTAATTATTACCTTTTCTATAAAATGAGATGGCAATATATATACAATGTTGAGTGTTTTAAAAGAAGAAATCATATGCTCTAAAAATGCTTTATATATTTAGAAGGTGTTCAAAGTGAAAGAGGTGCTCTTAGCTTTGCTAAATTCAGAGAATGTTTTGATAAAGATAAAACCAGTAACTCCTAAAGTAAAGCAGATAAATATGACAAAACTTTTACAAGATACTCCTAAGTCCCCTTTGATTCATTTTTTTAGGAAATGTTTGCACCCCAGTGTACTATGCAAGTCAATTCTTTTGGACACTTCCTGAGCCATCTTGTCATGTGTTTAGAGCTTTAGCTTCCTTTACCCTTTAGTTAATTCAACCCTTTACCTAAAGTATTTGAAAGCATGGAAGATAGAAAGAGTAAATGCCACAGCAAAGGCAAGAAATAGATTTTTTACCCAAGGCATTAATTTTCATGATGTAATGTATACATTTTTAACCTAGTGTTATCAAGATCACTAACACTGTTTGACTGTTTGAAGATAAAATGTCAAGTTAATTGAGCCTATCAAGGAAGGTAATGGTTTGTCAGTAGAGTACCTATTAGTGAATAATTTACCATTTAAAAAATGCATTTGTACCAGAATATGTCCATACTGGATAGTCATAGATGATAAAGCAAAAACATACATCTGGTGGGTGGGATTTGGTTGCTATTTGAAGAAAGGTAGATATTAAATCAGAAAATGACTACTATTTTGGAAAACTTCTTTTTTGTAAAGAATAAGATATAACTAATAACTGTGGTTATTTCTTTCAGATAGAATATATAAATAAAAGTAACAAAATTTTTATGTTATTCCTGAGGACATGACTTTACCGAATTTATCCACCATGATTTTTCTTCCTGTGCTCTTAAAGGTATCATCTTCCTACCTCTTATTATTTTTCCTTTTTCTGTAAAGATCTGTGGAAGACTTATTTTTTTTCTTTAAGTATAGGATGTTCTGCTTTCCTTTCATAATGATGCTTTCTTAAATTGCTTATTTTCTCACATTTGTATAGTGTATTCTGGAAACAAAATAATCTCAGACACTTCATTTAGTACAACAAAGTTGAAACTCAGCAGCTGGATTGGTTGCTGATTCATAGTAGACATTCAGAAACTTCATACCAGATGGATGAGTGGATGAATAAATAAAACATTGAATTAGAGAAAGCAAGTAGGAGAAAAAAGTTGTACTGATCGGGGTAGGCTGTTGTAATTACTATTATACCAGGCCTAGTTATTGTTTGGGTTGTTTTAATTTTGATGTTCATCTGTGTTATAGGATCTTATAATAAATATGTGTTTTCTAGATTAATGATTAGCTTGGTAAAGTCCATATTAAATTTTTTTAAATCTATCTCTCACCTTTAGTACATATGGCTGATGTAAATAGAAATAAAAAATTATAAGGAAAAGCAGGGTAGTTCTGGTCAGATAGAAATGATATTGTCTCAGGTCTTACATGTGAACATACTCTATTCACAAAGTATCATGCTTAGGTGACAGTCTGAATTTCAGAACAGGGAAAACTATTATTTTTACTAGCAAATCACATTGACTGAAAACAGGTTGGGTTTGTGGTTTGTGGGGGATTTGCTTTGGGAAGCTGAGTAGTTTGCAAAGAGTGTTTTGTGAATGTCTGTATTTTCTATATTGCATCTGCAGGACCTTATCAGTGAAGGAAGATTTGTCTCCAGGTATAGGAAATCTTGAACAAACTTGTATTGTACAGGAAATCTTGAACAAAACTGTATTACACAATTACAATTATAATTTTTCTTTATAGAAACATAATTTAAATACATAAGGATGAACCTTCTGTTTAGGTAACATGTAGTATAAACCCTTTCCTTTATAGATGAAGAAACTGAGATGTACTGATGTTATATTACTTATCCCCAAATGACACAACCAGATTATTGCATAGAATGTCATCTGAGGTCTCTTGACTCCATTCCACTGCAATTTTTGTACATGATGTCACCTCTTAATTTATTATAACATAGTCAAATGAAACAATTTATGAAAATGAAGACAAAATTTGCATGGCATAGACTTAATATTTTCAGTAGCAATGAAGCATTTATACATGCTTCTAACATCATAATGCTGAGAAGAAGGACTGGGGAATTCAAGGAAAACTAAAATATAAGAATTCATAATGTGACTGAGACTGAAATAATTTTTTTTAAAAATTTATTTATTTATGCACACAAGCCCTGGGGTACAGGCCAGAGGTGTGGGGGGGTGAGAGGATTCACCACAGACAGAGCAGGGAGCAGAACAGGCAGATCAACAGAAGTACACTGCTGAGGGGAGCAGCGGGCACAGCAGGAGAGGTCTGCCATGCCATGTGGGTCTCCCCGCTGGCCGGCAGCAGGGATCGAACTCTTGCAGTAGTGGCTGCTGTTTGCTTCATAGTGCGTTGCTTAACCCACTGCGCCACCAAGGAGGCCCTGAAATAATTTTTTACTTAGAAAACTCTTCAAGAAAGGACCTACCCCAAACCAACTTATGCTCAAAGAAGTCAGACTCTGCAATTCACATTGAGAGAGGAGCGGGTTGGTGGGGAAGTGAGACTTCATGTAGAAAATGGCTTTTGAAGGGAGAGTAATGTTTGCATAGTTAGGGAGCAGAGGATATCCAGCTAGGAAGTGACCTGATGTGAAAGTGTGGGTAGTGTAAATGGGTTTGTAGCAATGAGCTCTGTTGTTGGTGTTCAGTAGCTGAGGGTTTAGAAAAGAAAAAAATAGGTTACATATGTAGGGAAAGGTGAGATTAAATGATGTGGTGTGTTGGGACGAAAATAGAAGTGGGAGCCAGACAGATGTGAGTCTGATGTAGTTTTCATCATTTTATAACTTGGTATCTCTGCACAAGCAAATAAACTATCCAAGTCTTAGTTTCTCATCTGTGTAATGGACATAAAAACCACAGGGTTGTGTCAAGTTGAGGTAACAGTGTTCAAAGAGCCTCCACATAAATGGTATGTAGTAAACATGTCCCTTTATCTTCTTTCTCTTTTTGGTTCCTCTTTTATGCATGACATACAATTCTAAGAAAATGGATCTGTTCATTTAACAAGTAGATATTATATTTGTATCCAGTGAGTCAGTCACTGTGTTGCTGCTGAGAATATTATAGAAACTAAGTAGAAAATTGTTCAGTACAGGAGTATGTTCTGTGGTGGACTAAATGATGAAAATTATTGGGTCATAGAGCTAAAGAACTAACTCACTGAATTAATATTTTTGTCCAAATATACTAAACTAAATGTTGACATCTGGAGAGAAATATTTGATATTTTAGCCAGGAGTTATCTGCAGAGCATAATATAAATACTTAGCCAAGAACTATTTGCAAAGCATGAGATTCGTACTATGTTATGAATCCAGAAGGTGATATTTAATGTTTCCTACTACCTGACTTGCTTTTATGGAATAATCAACTTTATGAGCACTTAAAGTCTATGAGATATATTTTTGAGTATTCTTTCTTTGATGCAGTTTCACTAAGTCTTGTTTCTTGCTAATTGGAAAAATGTACACAAGGAAATATGATTTATGTGAAGAACCCTGTCTATTTTGGAACTTTATTTAAGGAAGTTGGAACAGAAAAACATTAATTCAAATGGATTATGATAATGAGAACAAATTTTGTTGAATTTTAGGTTTTCCATAATTCTACAAATTAGCCCATTATTTCTCTTTAGGGATAGTCAATATCAGTCTGTATCTTACAGTTGATGCTGCCTCTTCTGTGGGGATCCTCATGCAAGTATGCACATCATAATTGGATGACAGTTTAAGGATTTGGAGGACACCAATAGCTCGTTGACAGACATGGTATGTTTTTCTTATGGGTTTGGAAATACCAGCTTTTAGATATTTTGAATCATTCTCATTTATGACTGTGGACCTAGGTTTTCATAAACCAGGGACTAATATGTTATCGTTCCCTTTTGTATTTAGAGTAGTGGAAATGGTTGACCCCTATATCATGAAATGGAAATTAATACAATTCTGCTAGAAATATCATAAGGTAAAACTTTAATGAAAGTATGAACAAAACTTACTTTAAAATATGAATATTAAGAGTTACAAGAAAAGTAAATTAAAACAAATTATAAGAGCAATTTCAGTTTAGGAAATCTTAAAATTTGTCTCTGTTATTCAATTCTCAATGTTTTTGTGATATAAATTTTTTTTCTATCAAAGTAAGGCATACCTATATGAAGGTCTTTTGACTGTTTTATATATATATATATATATATATTCTGTATTCTACTGAAGTTACAATGTGTTTCTGTGTTTGATAATCTATTATAATAGGCATTGTTGTGGTAAGAATCTTGCCCTTGATGGAAAGTAATGAGACCACACTGGTTCCTTTTTCACTTTTCATTTGGAAGATGTACATGCAGGTGGTATCTTTGGTCTTGGGGAGATTTTGTTTATGGGTGTGTGTACATGTTGAAGAAATCACATCATATTTGAATATCAACTTCTCACTTTTATTTGACGATCTTAATATTCAAGTATACAATACTTTTATCTTCACAAAGTTTAGTTTTTAATGGGGAAGGGCTCAACCGATGATAGAAGTATAAAGAAATGAATATATTCATGGCTTAAATAATAAATTTTATTATTTTTTCTTTTGATCTTGAGTTTAAAATTGGTGAGATTAGAGATGGCAATAACTCCTGAGTAGAGGGAGTTTAAAAGAGGAAGAATCTCTTAATTTCTTTTTTGTATACATTTCTTTGCTTATTAGTGATTTTAAGATATTTTTCTCATGTTGTTTCTCTCAATTTTCTGTACATAATTTTCAGATATCATATCTTCTCTGCCAGATAGCATATGGTTACTTCCTAGACTGTATCTTCTCACTTTTATTCAACTTACCTTTACTGATACATCATAACTAAATGAAAAAAGATTAAAAAATTTGCTATGTCTTGGTGGAAGCGGAATGGTTAGATTGGGTTTTATAATGAAAATCTTTGAAGTTCCAGTGAGTCAAAGAACAAAGTTGTCTTCTCACTCATGCACTTGTCCATAGATCAGCAGAGGGGACATGGTCTCTGTCACTTAGGGCACCATACCAGTGCAGCCACCATCACTTTGAGTGTTTTTCAGCTTAATATAGGAGGAAAGTGAGAGTTCCAACATGTACTGAGTTAGAAATTAAATACTGAGGCAGAAATTAAATAACTGGCATATTCACTTATATTCCCAACACATTGGATAAAATTAGTCACATGTTCCTATATAACCAAAGGGAAGGAAGAACTAAAATTTAATCTTATGCCTGGAAGGAGTTGGACTGGAACTACATTAAGTATTGCAGCAGGAAGCTTGCCAAGCTGCCTTTGATCTTAGTTGAAGGTTATAGATCACAGATGGATGAACAAGAAAGCTTGGCTTTTACTTAGCACTTGTGAAGATGATTGGCATCTGACAGTGTGTACCCAGGTAGCCAGTTTAGTTATATCATACCTTGGGCAGTCCAATTTACCCTCCAAGGACTTGGGCCAATCTAGTTCACTTCCAAGAGTAAAGGCAGTATGACTTCATGATGATAAACACAGGCTTTGGAATTAGAAGCCTGAATTGTGATTTCAAACCTTCCATTTATTTGTAATATCTTTTTTTGAGAGTTATTTGATTCTCTGAACATTACTTCATCTTCAAAGTGAGGTTGATTATAACAATAATAAACACGTGTATTGCTCACCCCTTTACCCATTTGACTAAAATGTAAGCTTTATGAGAGCAGCTTTTGTCACTGAATAATGTCTAAGTTTTTAGAACATTGCCTCATACATACGAGGTACTTGATAACTCCATGTTGCATTAATAAATACTTGTATAGGGTTTTGTTAACATCAAATGAAATAATGTATCTTAAGTATATTATATTGTGGCTGATGCATATTTAGGGTTCAATACTTGATAACTATTATTACAATTCTAGAAGGAAATAGAGATAAGTTGACATTTACAATAATGAAGAAAATCACTCCTAGATTAGTTGATAGCAGAATGTGTTCAGGGAAGAACCAAAGATAGAGTAAACTCTGTTGTAGGTTTGATTTTAAGCTGAAGAAATTGACTCTGTGCTGGAGACCATCAAGATTATGGAATATTCACATTCTTATAGCTGGCGTTTTGTAGATTTGTATAATTTCTAAGTTTTGTTGGGGTCAAACTCACAGAGTTGCATTTGTTTGGAGTCTCTGAGTTTTGGGGTAGGCATTTGTAGTTTCACACTCGATCGTTCCTTTTTTTTTTGGTATTTTTGCATTTTTTAAATTGTATTCTTTTTAATCAAGATAATATTAGCGTGCAGCACTGTAAATGATTTAGGGATATAGGTTGACACCTCTTCAATGTGTGTTACCATAGCATGTCCAAAACGAAGCTACTCATAATCCTCCACCAGAGGCCATTGGGCCGCCTCTCTCTCTGGTAACCTCAATTCTTCAGTCAGATATCTATATTTTCCTTTGGTTTAGTTTTGTCAGTTCCTTTTCATTATTTCTTTATATTCCACATATGACTGAAATAATCCAATATGTCTTTCTCCTTCTGGTTTCTTTCTTTTTAAAAAAAGGTTTCTTTTTATTTATTTATGCATCTAAGCACGGGGGAGGGGTGAAAGGATTCACCAGAGACAGAGTGGGGAGCAGACCAGGTGGATCTACTGAAATGCACTGCTGAGGGGAGCAGTGGGGGAGATAGGAGTGGTCTGTTGTGCCATGTGGGTTAGCTCCCTGGACAGGGATCTAACTCTTGCCACAGGTCCTGGCAATAACTTGATAGCTGAGTCTTTACCCCGTGTGCCACCAGAGAGATCCCTCCTTCTGATTTGTTTCACTTAGCATAATCACAAATAGCCAGAATTCATAGCTGAATAAGTATTCCATTGTGTTTATATACCACATCTTTATCTACTTATCTGATATTTGCCACTGAGGATTTTTTCTTTAACTTTGGTTATTGTAATAGTGCTGCTGTAAAACTGGGAGTGCATATATCCCTTCAAATTAATGTTTTTTGCATTCTTTGGGTAGATAACTGGGAGTGGAATTGCTGGATATATGATAGATCTATTTTTATTATTTTTATAAAACTTCCATACTCTTTTCCAACCCCGAACTGTATGAGGGTTCCTTTTGCTTGGTACTTTCCCTAACAAATTGAAATTGTTTCTGGTCTTTGTGATGTGGGCTTCAAGGGTGTGAGGTAGTATCTCATTGTGGTTTTAATTTGCATTTCCCTCACGATAAGTGATGGTAAGCATTTTTTCATATGCCTTTTGGCCATATGTATGTCTTCTTTGGAGAATTGTTTCTTTAGATCTTCTGTCCATTTTTTTGATTGGGTTATTTGTTTTCTTGTTGAATTGTAGTTTTTTTTTTTTTTTTTTTTTTGTGGATTTTGGATATTAGCCGCTTGTTAGATGTATGATGTGCAAATATTTTCTCCTACTCAGTAGGGTGACATTTTGTTTTAATGATACTTTCTTTTGTTGTGCAGAAGCCATTTAGTTTGGTGTAGTCCCATTTGTTTATTTTTGCTTTTGTTTCCCTATTCAGGCTTGATAATTCTTCAAACAAACATCTATCCATCCGCCCACCCACCCATCCATCCACTAATATAATAAATATTTATTGAGCGCCTAGCTTTATGCCAGGGAATGAAATGTTCCTCTAATTTTTACTCATTACTTTTTCTGATTTGTTAGCAGAGATTTTAATTTTAGTATTATAAGTAATGATAATTAAAGATAAATAGTTCAGATTAAAGTGGGACCCTTCTAATAATCAGAGTGTAATATTATATGATTGCATATTCTTTGTCCACACAATGATGATATATTTCTAGTTTTGTGGGTAAAGGAAATTGAACCAGAGCCAGAAAACATTGTAGCAAAGATGAGGTGATTATAGATGCCAATACTATAGTTGACCTCACTGCTAGACAAAGTTCCTGATCTGATTAGCTCCACCACCAAATTTTTGGTGCTAAGTGTAAATAAAGGCCATTTTAAGAATTTAAACTTCAGGGATTTTTGGAACATTTTTCCTTTTATTCTGAATATTTGTACACGGTTTGGCATAAGTACAAAAAAATTTTCTGTTGTATTTATGATACTTTTCTGTTGGGAAACAATAATCTTTGTGCTTCTTAATCTAATTTGAACTGCAGTATACCAATAAAACAAGTCACAACATACAAAGTAAATTTTCCCTGTATAAATAATTAACTCTTTAAGATTTATTGGCCTTTCTCTATTTCCCCCTTTCTCTGAGTGGTGTAATCCAAATAAAACGTTGCATTTATTCTCATCTGATAAAATATTCATAAAAGAAACCACTACCTTAGAATTTGGACTACAAACTATAAAGAACACATGGTTATGAATGTTGACCCTTGTCCAAGTATTACCAAAAGCCTATTAGCTAAAACCAAAAATCTAAAGGGAATCTCATTTGCTTTACCTTTAGTTTTGCTTTTTGGTTCTTGTTAAAGTTTTCCCTGATTTTAATACTACATAATATGTAAATACTATATAATAATTTTTAAACTAAAATGAATGACTAGTTTGTATATTCACCATGTGAAATGATATGATGAATGATAAATGATATGATAAATTAGCAAAGATTTGGCTTGTAAACATTCTTGGATATTGTGGGTGGCTTGGAAATAATGACGGCAATCAAGAATAAGATTCTTTTATTTTGGATAAGTGAATTCCATTTATCTATCAGTGAGCAATGAGCAAAATCTATCAGTGATTTTGACCTTTCTTGGTTTGGTGCTCTGTGCCTTGTAGAGATAAAAAATATCAGTATCAGTCCTCAGGACAATCTTGTTACCCTGTCCCTTGGTTTTCTCAGATGTGTCCTAATATGGTAGGTCTATCTTACTCTTAGCTGTCATGTTGACTAGAGGTTTCTAGTGAGACTAAAAAGATTCCGGTGCCTAGCTAGGATTCCAATTTACTTTGAGATGAGCTCTATCATCTCCATTTGGTGATAATAATTTCACTGCATGGTGTCACATGTACTTTTTGGGTAAGACTGACGTACTATTTTTCTTGAGAAAAATTATTTTGAGATCATGCCCATTTGTTCATATAAAATGGGTTTTCTTTTATAAAATGATGACGAGAATAGAAGGAAGCAAAATAATACTGTAACTATTTTGGTTCCATAATTTTTACGTAAAATAGGCAAATTTATAAAATACAAAAATCTGGGAAGCGTGAACAGAACAATTTTAGACCTCAAAGGTACCTCTTTGTTTAAGAATAGCCAGACTCCTCTGTTCTAATTTCAGGACAAACAGTCTTGGTGAGGCTTCTTGTCTTCACTTGCCTAGCCCTGACTAGCCTAATGATATTGGAGAGGTTAGAGTTTGAATTTAGTGTTTGTTTTTTCTTTCTTCAAACTGAGTTAAATTTGACTAGAGCAGCAGGCCAAAGAGGATCTGAACCAACAGGAACTGACGTGGCCATTGTAGTTGCAGTGTCAGCATTTGCCTGCCTTGCTGTGGTACAGACACATTGTAGTGTTAGTGTCAGGGTTTTAGTGTTCGTGTCAGGATTTTGAGTAATTCTTACTTTCTGACCTGGATGGGTCCTTAAGTATTTCAAAATAATTATCTTTAACTAGCAATTGAGTAATAGGCTGTTTCATTCTATTTAAGAAGTGATTGTACTTATTGGTTAGATTGACCTAAACCCTAGAGAACAATGTAAAATTATGTGTAGGTGAATATATTTGAAAATTATGATGAAAGAAATTCAGGACCAAGATAATAAGAAAATAAAAAGCATTAACACTTTGATACCCCAGAAACTGACAACTGTTAACATTTTGTTCCACACCCTTTGGTCTTCTTTGTGGATATATTTATTAACTTGTGTTCATAATAAATATATTGTGTAATATGATATATTTTTGCTGTTTAACAATATAGAATAAATATTTCTTTATATAATTTATCAGTCCAGCAACCTGATTTTGAGTGTTGAATAATGGTATTTTTTAAAATTACATCTTGTTGAATATTTGTTTCCAAAGTTTCACATTTACAAATAATTCTTTGTTGGACAGCCTATATTCATTTTGATTTTTTCCCCCTTATACATAAGTATTTTCAAGGTCTGAAAAAGAGATTTAATTGTTTTCTGAACAGGGACAATAATATTAAGATCCTGTGTTTGAGACATGTAAATCACAATCCATATCTAGTGGCTGGTCAGAAAACATTTACATTTTTTGCTGGCGATCCTGGTCTGAAAAATGGATAATGTAGGGAAAGGATGAAAAAAAAAAAATCAATGTGACCAGTCACACTGCTAGTCTTTGAAAAGAAGTTAGAAAATGTTGACAAAGATCATTACACTTGGCAATCAAATCGGTAGTTACAGGATTAAGAACTACCCCAGAATAGACAGTCCACAATGATGGACACAGGATTAATTACTAATTGTATAACATTAAACTTATATACACTTAAGAAATATCAGTTTCCACCTGCTGAGTTTTAGTTTTTCATAGAAAATATAAACTACTGATCTGTGGTAATGGCGGGGGCAGTTGAAAAAGATTTTATTCCAGAGGTAACTGAATGATAAAATGCATGTCAAATATCAGGTTTCATGTAATTTATATCATACTTTGTTGTGTGGTTTTAACCTGCAGTTTTTCTACCTACACCTTAACGGGTGAAACATGATAAGAGTGCAACATGCTGAGTAAGTATCACTCTACCATCCACTGCTCTATATGCAATCCGATCACACCTCTGGCTTTGTGAGCTGCAGTCATGGCTTTCAATTAAATTACCATGCTGCCATAAATCTGATTTTGGACTGAATTTCATGTGTTTAAAATAGTAAATCACTGTTTACCAATCCCTAATGAGAAGTCATCAAATAATTCAAACAGCAGTACAAATACTTGTATTTAGCAATAAGTAGAGCTAAATTAAATAGAAGTACAACTTTATGAGAAAATATGTGCAAATAGAGCTCAGAAACATTCACTCTGATCTATTAAATAAGTGGAGGGGAGAAATTAATCTGAATTTATTTTAAATACCTTTTTTGGGGAAATGTATGAATTTCAAAACTATATTTATTACCTAATTGATCCAAATAGCATCTCCTCTCAAAAGTTCCCTGGATCATCAAGAATAGTGAGCCATTCCAATCTCTGTCCAGCCACAATACCCTGTGCAAGGCACTTTCAGCCTTTGTCTTCTGGTTAATTGTTTTCAGATATCCCTTTCCAATTAGACTGTGGCCTTGACAAGATGACTCTGAGTCTCAGTTATCTCTGTTGTCTAATTTCCTGTTATAAATAGATAGTTAAAACTTGCTTATTGAATGAAAGTTACATAGGGAGGGTGGTAATTCAGTAAGCTCTCAAAACAGCAAATGTGCCTGAATCCCCAAGATGTTTTATAGTTAAGTAATTGTTTTTCTTTCATTTTTTTATTATCAAAGATGACAAGTACAGTACTCCTCAAAATTTCACTAAAGTGCATTACAATTTGCAGGTCCATGGTTGGGAATTAGGGAGGGATAATACTATCATTAATAAATATTTATTGGTACTTTCCAAGGTACAATACACTTCATTACATCATCAATTAAAAAAGTAAGAGAAATGCCCTTAAGGAGTGGAGAGTCTTAAAGGAAAAATATGTAGCACTTCTCAAATTGTGTTAAGGGATTGTGCTAATTTACCTGATCACCACAACAGCACCGTCAAATCTTTCAAGGTTGCTGGGGCGCAAAAATGATCATGTGGAAATATCAAATAAACTGTTAGCTTACTTTGTCTTAGAAGTGATTCTTTGTCATTTGCAATCATGGTTCATTGACAGAAGTACCAAAGTTCACACTGCAGTACCAAACAAGTAGCAAAAAACAAGTCCTGCATTTGGTGAGCAATAATTCAAAGGCTAAAACTGAAATGTTTATTTTATTTTTTAAAGATTTATGTATACAAGAGCTGAGGTACAGGCCAGAGGTGTGGTGGGGAAGGGGTGAGAGGATTCACAAGAGACAGAGTGGGGAGCAGAACAGACAGATGGACTGAAAGACACTGCTGAGGGGAGCAGCAGGCCAGGCAGGAGAGGTCTGCTGTGCCATATGGGTCCCCTCTCTTGTGGGGTGTCGAACTCATGCTGCAGTGGTGGTGGAAGCTCTGGAGTGTGGTACTCAACCCCTTGCACCACCAGGGAGTCCCTAAAACTGAAATTTTTAAATAAGTTTAAATTTTACTTATAAAGTGATAAATGCTCATATTAAAAAATTCAGATTATAAAAGAATATTTAAGTTATTAACAAAGTCTTTTCCCAATCCAGATATCTCACTTTTAATAGGTTTTACGTATCATTTTGGAAATTTCATTTATATATATATATATATATATATATATATATAAAATCATTCCATAGATATCAACTCATAGATCATAAGTTTTTTTTTTGGGTGTGTGTATGTGTGTGGGGGGGCATTCTTTATCCAAATACTCTCTTCTGAGTGTTTCTCCCTAAAAACATATATGGATCTTTATCATTAAAGATCTCTATTTTTATGATTTCTAACTGCAGAAGATAAAATGTAAGAATGAAATGATATGTAGTGTTTGGTCTGATGGTGATAATGATGAGGGAGAATTGGAGACTAGCAGGAAAGTGATGTTATTTGATACTAGTCAAGCATTGTTACTGTTAGCTAAGCTCGGTGCTTAAGTAGTTTAGAGTCAGTATCCATTTTCGTCCTCACAACTTTGGGAAATAGAACATAAGTAGCATTATTATTATCACCATTTCACAGAGAAGAAAACTGAGGCAAAGGGAATTTAAGGAACTTGCTCAAATTCACATAGCAAGGAAGTGACAGAATCAGATAAACTCAATCTTTCTAAATCCAGAGCTTGTGCCTGTAGCCTCTATTATATATTGCCTTTCCTGGGTATGAAATTTAAAGTTTTGTTATGTTTTTAAAATTGCATTCTGTAATCTTGATACCATATTAAAGACCCAGAAATAGTGACAATTCCCTGTTTTCCCAAATTATCTTAAATCCTAGGTTGTTTTATATTTTGCCATCCTGATATGTAAACAATTCTCATATCAAATACGCTAGACACTTCTGGGAAATGATTTTTTTTTTTGTTTTGCAAGAATCTCTTGCATGTATACTGTCTAAGAGGAAGGATTTGACAAGATGATTAATTCATCTTTTACCTAATTGGACAAGCAAATTACCTTGCTTTTCATTTGAAGCTGAATTTCTTTGCAATGCCAGCATGAACCCAACTCTCAATAATTTACACTTTTTGTTTAGAGGATTTAGGGCAAGTAATAAGAGTCAGCATTTTCCCCTGGTTCTGAAGGATGTTAATGATGAGAGTGAGCATTTAAACTTTGCACTGTGTGATGGCTATATGCTGAAAACACAGAGGTGTCTCCATGTATTTTAGTTCTCTGTGTGTGTGTGGTGGAATGTGCAGGGATACTGAAGGAAATTCTAGGGAGTAAGCCATGGCAAAACCCCATTTTAATTGGACTAAGGGGAGTATTGTACAAATCAGCTATTTATTGAGCACCTACTATATACTAAGTCCTTTGCTAAGCACTGGAAATATAATAGAACCAAAAAGAGGTACTATTTCTGTCTTCATGAGTCTTAGAGTTTGCTGGAGAGCCCCAAAATAATTATGTAACCAGGTATTATCTGAGTCAAGAAGTAGGCTAAAGTAGTATATATTATAAGAATATATGAATTGTCAAAAGCAAAATAAAATAATCCATGAATAGTCCTGAATGTCTTCCCAGAGGAACTGATGTTTAAGATCTGAATGATAAGGATTCAAAACTTCTATTTCAGAAAGGATCCATTTGCTGCCTCTAGGAGATCTAGTTCAAGACAGGTCATATAGTCTCTGTCTCATGAGATATTATGTTCAGGTGTTCAGGTGTTGGTGGTAGAGATGGAGGAGACACATTCATGAAATGTTGCATGGAGAAAGTCAACAGGACTTGATGAATTTGATTAGGATGGTAAGGAAAGGAGCAGTGTCAAAGATGATGCCTGGTTTGCAACTTGTACCCTTGATGGTTATTAGCTATGAAAGTTGCTGGGATAGACCCTTGTTTGGGAGGAGCGCATTTGAGTTTGATGCACTGATGCACTGTGAGTTTGGTTTTGAACAGATTGGGGTCTTGGTACTTTTGAGACATCATGAAGCAGGAATCTTATATTCACTGTTGAATCCTCAGTATGTAGTGTCCTACATTTTGATTAGTACTAAGTAAATATTTTTTGAATAATTTTATGAAGAGCTATCTTTTCAATTATTTAAGTTACTTTGCCTTTCTTCACAGTATCTTAACATTTTATTCATGTAAGTGTTACACAATTCATAGTGGTTCTTTTTCTCATAATATTTCACCAATTTTGTTACTATAATTAATAGGATTCTTCCCATCACATACTGTAATGATACATTGAATTGTTATTTACGTTATAAAGTAATGTAATCAGTACCTCTACTTAATGTTGAAAATTTTAAAAGGAATTTCCAGTCAATCCTTTAGGTTCTTTTAGTTATAGATTTCATTATTTGAAAATAAAGATAATTTTTCTCCTTATTATAGATACCTTTAAACTTATATTATCTCATTTAATTCTTTCATAACCTAAGTTCAAAAATTCTGATGAGATCTTTTTTTCTGGATAAGTCAGCAGATAGCTTCATTGTAAAGAAAAGTTAGATTCCATTTTGTAAAATTCATTTAAAAAGACAAATTTCAAAACAGTTCCTTTCAAATTTTATGATCTTGACACCTCATTAAGGAAAATCCTGTAAATGAAGTCATTACCTGGAGGCATAGTCATTTATAGATATATTCATTGATGAATTTTTACTGAATGTCTAGCAGATATCAGGATAATTGTAAATTCTGGAGATGCAGTAGTTAGGAAAACTAAGGTAACACCCCCCCCCCACACACCGTCCCAGCAGTGTAACTTATTCTAATGAGAATGAGGCAATAACTAATATAAGTAAAGAAAATGTAAGGTTTGTTACATAGTGAAATGTGCTGAGGATAAAGATATAGCAGAAGAAGAAAATCTGAGATATCAGAGAGAGATAGTAAAGTTTTAGCTGGGATGTCAGGGAAAGTCTCTCTGAAAATATCTGATTTGGACATGAAGAAATTGAGGGGCATGTACCTGGCATTTGGGTGGTAATTCTAGGTCATGGGTCAGTTTAATACTGTGGCATGACAGTGTCTGGACCATTGAAGGGAGAAATGGTGGCCAATATTTCTGAAGCAGAGAGATGGGGGATTCATCTGAGAGTTTAGAGGGGTAATGAATATGTTGGGGAGTAGGCAAATAATAAAGGGCCTTTGAGGTCACAGTAAGAACTTTGTCATTTGTTTTGAGTAATATAAAAAATCATCAGCGGTTGAATTATGGTTCTATTTTGAAGGTAGAATCAATAGGATTTCCTAATTGATTAGATAGGGGAAATGACTGGCAGAAAGATTTTAATGATGAACCAAGTTTTGGTTTGAATAACAAATAATGGAACTGCCCTTAAATGACATAGGGAGACCATGGGAGGAGCAGAATTTTTATTTTGGATGGGTTTGACTCTTAGGGGCTCTATAGCACTATTTGATCAGTAGAATTTTAAGAATAGGCAGATGGGTCTTACAGGGGTTTTCTACTCCAAAGCTTCCTTAGTACTAATCTTTACACTCCAAACATGACAATTCACTGTGGATAAGTGGGTGATGGTTAGGGTAAAGAAATAGGGGAGAGATAGATGAGGCAAATAGCAAAGTGGGCAGGGGGAAGGAAAGGGATCCTGGCTACCTCCTCCTCCAATTCAGAAATTTACCTACTCATTTACAGTGTCTATGTTTGTTTCAGAATAACAATGTGGTATTATTCACAGATACATCTTTCATAAAGACTAAGATACCTACTACCAAGTATCTCATCTGTGTCAGTAAGTTGTGGTTACAGAGAAGTATAAGATTTGTCTGCACTTTAAGTCAATTCACAGCCTGGGGGACTGATATAGTGAGAAATATTTTCATAAGTGAGAAGTATTATTACAGAAAGATGATCCCGAACTATGAAATTAGAGAATACCAATGATGAATTATCAGGTGACCCGGGCTGTGTATTTCTCTTTTGCTACTTAGTCCTGGAATTCCGTTTTATTGGTATTCTTATTTTCCTTTATGAATCAGTGGTTTAACTACTAAGAGATTGCAGGGCAACGTATCATAAGACTATTTGTTGCCTGAGTTGAATTTCCTTCAGGACTTGCAAAATCTTGGGTCATGGGATTCCAACCTAAGTTTAACAAAAAAAGTCCAAAGTTTCTGTTCCTTGTTTTTAATTCTCTTAAACATGATTATCTAACTTCTTCTTCAAGTGCCGTGACAAAGCAAAGTTTTTTCGATGGGGGTACCTATGTGCAAATTGAATGCACCGTTCATGGTCTTCATAACCACGTTCTTGAGAAGAAGCCTGACTAGTAATATTCAAGAGTGACCAGTTCAAGGAGAAATTTTATTGATGGTGGAAAGCTGAAGAGACCTGTGTGTGTTGTACTTTTATTGCTCATCTTTTTGAAAGGGGATAATCACTACAATTAATTCTGTGAAGCATACACACTTATGTCCATTGAAGTCTACTTGTTTTTGGTTTAGATCAGTAATCCAACAAGATTTGGTCCACGTGGCTGTTGACTTCTGTAGGATGGTTCCAACCTTCCAAACTTCTGTAACAACTTGAAACAGACAATGCAATTCTCTGAATTTATGCAGTTGCAGAAATGGTTTTGAATTCACAAAGGACAGCCTGTATAGTTGCCTCAGTGTCCGAGATGGTCCGAGTTGTCTCCTTTTCAGAGACTTTTAATTTCTTTGTTCAGATGATAGAGAAAAGAATGAAAAAAACCAAAAATGATGAGTTTTATTTGTTCATTTATTTTTATTTAACTGTTACTTTTTAAATGTTTAGTTCATAGGGAAGTCATTTTGCTTGGTTGATTTGTGAAAACCAAGCATTAGGTTTGTGCCTAGGGCAGGTTAAGAGGAGACTTCACCCCACTTGTGTTTGTGTTTAGGGAAGTGTGACTTTGCTTTAGTGCTCCACCACCCTCCTGGAGCCCACACCCCTGCAGTTACCAAGAATTATAGAAGTAGTGGCTTAATGTTCTTCCTATCCAAAGTTCTCCTCCCACCATCTCCCCATCTGGTAGCTAATCTATGACTTGTATGATATTTTCTACTCTAATCTACCTAGCTTGTCTAGAGTTACCTAATTAAGGTTTGTTTTTATTACTTCCAGTGAAATAATTTTGCATAGATATCAAGTAAGTTCATTCTGAATAGGGCAGAAAAGGGCTAGATCAAGAAATCAGGTATTTTAAAATATCTTTAAAATATTTAAAATGTTTAAATATTTAAATATTAAAAATATTTTTTCTCTGATTATCAATGACCTGAGGCTATATTATAAACTATATCAAGTTGTGTTGCCCCAGGGCTAACCTTGATTTAAAATCTTCCAAGTTTTATTTCTAATATAAAATTTCAGGTGTATTCAGAAGGATGCACATTTTTCAATAAAATAAACCTTACCCGACCCTGCTTTGTGTCAGACACTATGCTGGATGCTGTGTAACAAACATGACTAAGACATAAATTCATTCTTCAATAGCTCATATTCCAGCGGAGAACAGTGGTGTGTAATAATAGCAATATCATAGAAGTCATCAAGTTTAGGGCATCTGTCTTATGCCAGGCACTCTGCTTTGGGTTTTTCATACTTTTGGTCCTCACAGCACTTGAACAGGATAGACATGTATTTTCCACCTTTAGCAGATGGAAAAGTTGAGTTTCTGTGAGATATAATGTTACTTGCTGAAGGCAAAATTCAATCAGAGGTAAATTAGGGTTTAGTATTTGATTATCATGTTCCCTGGCTTGTGATGTGACCATTATAACACCATTTCCAGTACAAGAAAAACCCACACTCTTAGAGCCCTATGAAATGGGTTGGTGTGGTCTTGTGTGTATTTGACGCTGATAATCGGGAATAAAATTTAGACTACACTTTTTGGTTGTTGTTTAATAAGGAAAAATTAATTTGATTTACTCCATTTTCTAGAAGAACCAAGCTATAAAGGCAGAATAGTATTTTCTCATTTTAGCAAGCATTCATAATTTACAGAGGACTGTCTTCTTGTCCAGGGGACGTTTGTTGGAAAGACTACATTTAACCCAGTGGCAGTGCAATAAAATGTTTTGTACCTCCTATTTTGGAATTTTCTTTAGATTCTTTTTTTATTCCTCACAAAGACCTCATTTTATTACTTAATCATCAAATTTATTTGTACTTAACAATTTGATCAATGAATCAACAGACTTAATCTGGCAGAATTTTGGATATTTGCAAACCCACCTTTTTAAAGAGGACAAGTTGCCACATTTGACATTCAAAAGTATGGGCTGTGAGCCCGCAGACTTTTCCTGAAGCAAGCAACAGCTTCATGTGCAGTTTTCCAAGGTCACTACTTAGAAGTGAACAATACTTAATGTTTTGAGTTCTTACATTTTGAATGAATGATTACAGTTCTTTTTTTTTTTTTAATCATCCTGGTAGAGCGACTGAAATGAAGTAGTAATTTGGAAGAGTTTTGCTTAATGTGTGAATGTATCTTTTTAGCTTTACCTCTCTTAGTCCTTGAAAAATGGAACAGTCATTTCAAACAGTACCTTCCAAAAGACCAGGACTTAAAAAGCAAAAAGCAAAGAAAAGAATTAGGGAGCTAACAAGAACTAGAGAGAGCGAAGAAATCATCAAATTGAGGAAGTGATTCCTCTTGTTATCAGAAACAGGAGGAAAGTGACAATGGCTGAAACTTACCTCCCCATGGGGGAATGAATCATCAAAATAACCGGTGGAAAACAAGCTTGTGCAACCTTGACCAGTGTGTGTCACTGGCTGGTGGAATTTTTAGAAAGGCAGCAGTTTGGGTTCATCACTGCGGTTCGTGATTGCACACCTGTTTGGGGTATGGATTTTGCAACCCCCAAAAAGGGGAAACTGAACTCACTGCTCCTCCCGAGCTGTGCAAAAAAGCAGAAAACCACAGCTGCTCGAGCAGTTAACAGATATCAGTAAAATACCCATGTTACATAATTAAGGATAACGTTCTTGAAGCATATGGGCCGGAGGTATTATACTCTCATTAAAACTTTAGGTAGGAAACAATTTAGCATATTCTCACACATTTCTAGGTTGAATTCTATAATAAATGTTTGTAATTAGGCATGCTCTAAACAGTTTATTAAATAATACATGAAGAAAATGGTTGATGAAATATAGACAGCTCTGCATTTTGTGTGCGATGACACTGAGGCATCAAGATGAGACGTGAAATATTTCTTCTCATTGACTTGAAAACTAGTCACTCTGGGCAGCTTAAGTAAGACTGGAAGAGGTTTCATTAGTCAGAGCAGCCTGTCTGTAATCGTAAAGAAATAGGAATTGATGGTTCTGCCTTTTTTTTCCCCCAAAAATACATTATATGTGGCAGTCTGCTTTTAACTACCACTCCTGACTAGGAAGAAGCACTTTTGAGCAGAGTAATATAAAAATCTCATACCCTTTATCCAGACAGAGAGAGATTGGTTTGATTGGGGGGTGATGGGGATAGGTAGAGCAAAATAAGCCCTAAGTCTACCTTAAAAGAAATTACACCTTGACCTACACGTGCTGTTATTTGGAAGTTGGACAGAAGAGTACAAGAGAGAAGTGTCTTGAAAATAAGCAAGGCAGGTGTCTGGTCTCTGGGGAAGTAGTAGGAAATGTGCCCCTGAGATGATATTAGATGCAGGAAAGAAATTCTTTCAGTTCTGTAGCTTAGTGTGATATTCAGGCCAGGTGATTTATGGCCAAAAATTCTTTTCTGGATGGAAGAGTTTGTGATCTATAGCAAATGGATTTGGATGATTCCAGGAAATCCCGAAGGGGGAAATGATCCCTTTTTGGAGTCATTAAGGTTAACTAGGTATTATGTTTTCTAATGTACAGAAATAAGAAATCTGATAACAGAATGAACAAGAAATCTGGAATGGCTTCTAGAACATACTTTGGGAACTGAGCAAGACTGACGTAGCTTTTACTAATTTGTCTGCTTAGTAGGTAAGTGGGGTTGCCAGTCTGGCAGTTTGTACTGGCAATAAATCACCACTAGACATTTTATTTAAAAATTGGCACTGGCTTGGGGGAGGTATGGGACTGTCAATTTGCTTTTATTTTGAGGCCAGGCACAATCGTAACATACACAGGCCACCTGGAAACTTCAGCTTAAATGGAGAAGCTGGGCTCAGGTCTCTGTGGCTGTATTGTGTGCAGGGCTAAATCAGTCCTACGATCCTCACCGTGAAGATCCTGGCAGACTGGCATAGCCTGGAGGCACCCATTTTGGAAACTAGGTTGGTTCCTGAATTATGATATCTGGGACATCACAGAATAATTTGATGTAGAAGAGAAATTAGGTTTGCTTTTTTATTGGTGGTTGGGTTTGGGGGGTGTCGGGGGGAGTGGCTATGGTGGAAACAACATAGAGACCAGGCCCAGCTCATGGGTGCATTCCAAAAATCAATCCAGTATTAAAAAAATTGGGAGTTCTTTCTTTTTCTGCCTTATTTTGCTCAGAAGTTCACTTTTAACATTTGTGATAAGTTGAGTCATAGTTTTGAGAGAAAAAACATTCTGAAGTGAAGACTCATGCAACCACTGTCCTCATGTGAGCAATGACAGATGTTCTTTGTTTGAAAATCAATGTAATTAAAAGTTGATAAAATGGAGAAGAGGAAAAGGTTACACTGGTCTCTTAGCTACTCTAATGGAAATAGTTGAGATGAATTCCCTTCCTTTCATCTGTTTCCTGATTTCTCTGAATATTCTTTAAAGCTTCACAACACTGTTGCACAATTTTTTTTTATTTAAGCATATCAATTTTGAAACTAAGAATGTTAATGTGTCAGTACAATTATATTACAAATATACTGATTTACCAAATGACTGCTCTTTCTTCTCTGTTTATATATGATATCTATACATCTTAATTGTACTGCATATTTTGTACCATGGAAATTATTAGAAAGGTTCTGGTTAAATAGAGATGTATTGATTTAACTTTGGCCTCATGAATAATTCAATTTGTTCACTTTCTGGAAATACCCAGTTTGCTGCTGATGCTACAAATACTTGAATTGAATTCAACTTGTTCATCAGTGATTTTCCCCCTTTCTCCTGGATTTCATATGTGTAGTTTTGGTGACACTATCTACCAAAATGCATATAACCTGCTGTCCATTTGCTAAAGTCATTTGAAGTGATAAAATGTTGGGCTCGAACAAGAAAACCATTTCCAAGATGTGCTTAAGCTATTGGCAGTTTTCCTAGTATTTGGGATGTGGAAGTATTTAAAGATTTGTGGCATTAATTACTCATAAACACCTGAAGTATCAAGTATCTGACCTAATAGGATTTTCCTTTTATGAAAAATATGATCATTTACCAGATATTTACAAAAGCTCTGTTATAAATGCAATGGAATCTGTATACCTTAGGCCACAATTTCCTACAAGCTTCCTACTAGTAAATGACAACACTCATAAAATGGAAAAGAAAAAGAAGAAAAATTGAGAAGTCCTCCAAAGCAATCACTTTTTAAAATATCCCATAGTTCTGCCAGTATTTAATGCCTGTATGAAATGTCATGCCAGAAAATCTTTACTCAAAAAGATCAAGATGCAGCATATACAAGACTAAGAAAGAAATAAAGTATCAACATTCCTTGGGTAGCCTCCAAAATGATGCAGGTAATTAGCAGGTGTTTATATTTTTTATTTTAATTTACCCACAGGTATTCATTTAACAGTATGTTTTGGAGACAGTTATGTAAAGATTTTCATCTTGGCATGTGTCTCTAACATTTGTTTGAATTTAATATACACATTAATTTGGAGCGCAATTTTCTGATCTGGATGTATCATACTGCAGGGTCCTAAAAGTTGGTATGTGAATGCTTAGACTTTCCTAGGGTTTTACCACTAGCCTGTTAATTCTTGGGCACTTTCTAGCATTTACCTTTATTTATTTCCTTCTTGTTTATGAGTGATTATGAGCGATCCATTGGTTGTGTGTGTGTGAGTGTACATTTTTTTAGTGTGCGGAGAATGTGTTAACTCACTTTGTGGAGATCATCTGTTTCCACAATTTTGTGTAAGATTTCCCTTTCTTAAACCCTGAAGTTCTGAAGTGAATAACAGTTTTGTTTTAATAAAATCATTAAGATGTAATATATTGCAGATACAAATAATTCAGGGGAAAATAATATATTTTTCAATAGGTATCTTATTCTCTATGAAAATAAATGTCATTAAAGTTCACACTGTTTGTTAAACATAAAAGGGCACATGTATGCACATACGTTCTCGCACTTGCTCACTCGATAACTCAAGCAAAAATAGTCTTGGAGGGAAAAAACTGCAAGGCTGGTGCCAACTTCCCCAACATACCCAAGAATTTCTTTATTTAGAACCTCCCATGTGCTAGTTTTTTTAAATCTTTGGAATCTCAGGGATTTTCCCATCCCTCTACATGCCTGGGACGTTTCAGAGTATGGTAACCCCCTCTTGGAATTCTTTAACTCTTCTGTTTTATTTTTAAAATGTGGGCTGCATTAGTGTACAAGGAAGTGACTATTCCTGTGACAAAGGAGGATGATATTCCCAGCGTGCATGACAATACTGGGGAGAAAAGCCAACACTCTGAGCCACCAACGCTTCTTTTAAGGGGCCCTTAAAATCATGAGATTTTTAAATCAAGTACTCTAGCAGAAGGTGTGATAAGTCACACATTGCAACACCATAGAATACTTTATGTAACTCTTGAATGTTCATTGGGTAACAATTGATTTTGCCAAAAGCTATATATAATTAGTCTATATAGACTACATATAACTAGTATTTTTTCAAATTTTAGTAGAAATAGCGGGCCTGAATTTTGGTAATACATTTGTTCGTAACACAAATATGGCAACTTGACTCTTTTGGGACCAAACTGAAAATCTCTGAAGTCATTATTCTAGTATTATATGAGTGAAACTATTAATATCTATAGAATAATATCATATTTGCATATTGTGTTTCTGATACAAACACACTACTGCCTTTTCAATAAAGCACAATGTGTAATTGCAGAAAACTCTTTTTCACTTATGAACGTCTGAGTCTGAGATTCACACAAACCACACTTTTGTTTGACTCCAAAATGTGGGTGCCAAATGAATCTACTGCACTAGGCTTATGAACACTACTGCAACTGTGCAGCCACTATTTCTCTACTGGGAGAATTGTTTCGGCAGATAAACCATCTGGCTTGAAACACAGCCCTCTTTGAAAATATTCCCCATTATGTTAGCTCTGAAACAATGTGTACAACTATGCTCCAGTGGAGGATATGTTAACAGAAATTCAGCGTCAAACAATATCTGCTCTGTAATCTTTTGGTAAATGTAAAAAAGTGGTAATCAAAATGCAAGATTTTAATTCTTTAAAGAGTCATTGTGAATGTCGCATCAGATGAAGAAAATTCAGGAAAATATTTAATAAGGAACTGTCATAGGAGTATGTTTAACACAGTGACTTTTTTCTTTAATGATCATCCATGGAAAGTATGGCTGTTTATGTGTATCATGAAGATGGCGCATTAATGTCTGTGTTCATTCATTTCCCTTTTTCTAAGTGTTTTTATGTATTGATTATCTATGGTAGGAGAATTGTTGGAAGCCGGTACTTATCACTAGAAATCCTAAAGTGAACTTGGATGACTCAGTGTGATTATGAGTTAGGAATACTCTGGAGAAATGAAAACAAATAATATTGGGCAGAGAAAACTAGTGTTTAGTAGGAACAAGTAACATCAATATGTAACTAAATGAAATAGAAATGTTAAGAATATATTCCAACAATTTAAGGCTATGGAAGAAAGTTAGAGGAGAAGAAATGAGGTTAAAAAATATTATCTAGGTTTGAAATGATTTTATTATCACTTAAAATGATAGTACAAGAAAAGATGAATGACATAAGGAAGTTGTAAACAAAAATTGAGCACATCGAGTCTATGAAACCAGATAAACCTATGGTGGGTATGTATGGATTGACTGGGGTGATTGATTGTGGGACCAATCCTCTTATTACTGAAATCAAGTGAAATTGAGTTACATCCTAGGAATTAACACAAGGTACAAAGAGTTGAAGAATGTCTTAGGGAATAGAGCTACCTGGTCAATTGATGGGAAAGGTGAATTCCATATGGTCATTTTCATGAAGCTAATGAAAATATTACAAAAATTAGAATTTTATTTCATTAAAAACTTGCCTCATACATCAAATATTTCAGTTTTTAAAATGAAATTTTTTTGCTAAATGAATTTAGTTCTGGTTGCCTTGTCCTTCTAGGTTCTTCCTTTATCATTCTGGCTTTAGCTATGCAAGCAAATGTCTCTTCACAAAAATTTCAATTTTAGACTTATAGGGAGTCATGCTGTTTACTTTTTTCTAATGCTTACAGATGAGAGAACTAAAGTTTAAATGTTTAAATGCCTTTTCTTTCATTTTACAATTTCATTATATTGGAAAACTAAGAATTTGTGTTAATCAAAGGCTTTTCTTATAACCTGCCTGCATCTAAGGTAATTTTTAAATACAGGTTCCTCCACTATCTTAGAATGCTCATAAGCCAAAATGGCATAAAATGGACAGGGAAATTAAAAATTAAAATTTTTATGGAAAAAATTTTGAGTGCTCCCACATCCCAAAATAACACATAAAACTGACAGTTACACTAACATAGAGTATGATGATAATATACTCACCTGCATAGAGCAATTCATGCGGGAAGGAGTTTGGTGGTGCCGCTCTTGTTGCTCAAGATGTCACTACCTTTATTATGGCTGCTGCAAAACAAAGGCTGGATGCTGTTTTCACTGTTCATCTTTTGGTAGTAAAAATAAAAATTTTAGGATTTGATTTTTATTTTGTTTTTGCATAGAAGGACTGGGGTACAGGCCAGAGGCTCATGGTGGGGGGATGGTGAGAGGTTCACCAGAGAGAGAGTGGGGAGCAGAACAGGCAGATCTACTGAAATACGCTGCTGAGGGGAGCAGCAGGTGACACAGGAGAGGTCTGCTGCGCCATCTGTGGGATGGGTTGGAACAGGGACCAAACTCAGGCCATAGTGATGATAGTGCTCAGACTTACTCCCTAGGCCACCAGGGAGGCCTGAAAATTTTAGGATTACCAAAATTGGCACTGTTGAAGTTTTTTTATAGATGCAAAGTGGTGTTGAGCCTTTGAAGACATGTGTGTCTGTAATAATTTTCAATAAAGATGCCTGGCAAAGCATGTGAGTTGACCAGGAGGCGCTTCATGGAGTGTTAAAGTAGGAGTTCTTATATACACAGGCAGAAGCAGGCTTCTCCCTTTCTAACTGGGAGGAGGACTCTTGTGAGAGTTAGGATGGTGACCAAGGGATTAATTTATTTCTCATGATCATCATAGAGAAACCTAAAAGTTCCCATGATGTGGAGGCTAATGACCTAGAGAAAGGCTAGTGACCTAGAGAAAACTGAACTGCTAGAAACTGGTCAGTTCTGATTGTATCATTGCTTCCTTGCTAAAGAGGAGGGATAGATAGACTCCTTCACTATGCTGGGGACTATACCACACAGTCCTAAAAGCCCTGGGATTTTCTCAGTTCATTCAGGGCTATTAGCTGGAGCAAGCACTCTATTAAGTAATATTGTGTCTATGTTTATGACTAGGAAGTGAACTCTGGATTATGTCTCTAGCAGGAAGAGGACAATCAGCAAATTAATGTATTGGGCTTCTATGAAGTCTTCTTTGGTAAAGGTTAATTATCACTCTCATACTATAAGTTCTGTTGCCGTGAGGAGAGTACTTAACACAGGAGCTTCTGTTTGCATTTCCCAATTTTTTTTTTTCTCTCTCAAGTGACTAAGCCACATTGCCACGTGATAAGAACAAATCTTTGTTGGAGAGAAATTGAGGCATTGTTAAACATTAATAGGCCATTTGATTTTTTTTTTTTTTGGTGCCCTAATCCTTCTCTTAGAATTTTATAGCTTATCTGTAGTGTGTGTGTGTGTGCACGCATGTGCACTTATACGCTAAACTAGTGGGTGTATTAAACTGTCACAGCTCTGACAAGTTTTAGAAGTTCACCAGAAACATTTAGATGTAGATATGAAAGATGAATCTTTCATTTTTAAAGTCTAAAATGTAAGCATTTTTTGTTAGAAAAAAGAATGTGACTTGTATGTGGGATTATCAGAATTCAGTGAGGTGACTGTTGGAGGATAGCCACTTAAAATGGAACATCTTATGTGTTTTGTTAACCTTTTAAGTGAAGAACTTTTAGAACTGAAATAGTTACCTGTATGAGCACAACCTTAAAGATGGGGTTCTGAGGAATTCTTTTCCCACAGGACTAAGTATGGGGACAGTGGTGAGAACTGCTGTCTTGTACATTTCTCCAGATAGACTGTGTCTTCTGCCCCTTCAAAAGGAAAAGGAAAATCAGTGCGACTGGTCAAGGTAGTTTCCCTCCTACTTCACATGAAAAAAAGAAAAAAAACCATGTAACCCAGTATTCCAAAGCAGGCATGAAAATTTGATGGTCTTCACAATCTCCCCAAATATATGAAGAAATAGTTGAGTTTTAAAAAGACGAGAAACAAAAACCAATTGCACCGAGGTGTGTGAGCAGCCAGTGCTCAGGGCAGGTAGGGTAGATTAATAACCGGCCACTCCTAAGGAGGTTTAGGATCTTACTGTCAGAGGGTAATAATTAATGATCAAATGTTAATGGAGATACTGGGCTGTTGATGCCATTAATTCAGCTCAGTGGAGCCAGTTCTGCCCAGGCCCTGCCACAGCTGTCACTGCATTTGCTTAATTATTCCAGTGCCTTCAAGCACTTTTTCTTTCATTTTTTTTTCTTTACCCTTTTCCCCCCTACTAACTATAGGACATTATGTTTTCACTGATGCAGAATTATGAAGAGTATCCTGCTCTTTGGGCGGTGCCAGGCCAAAAATACGTGAAAACCCAAAGCAACAAAGGAGATTCTAACTTTTAACTCAGATGTAAAGATGGAAAATGCTGAAGAAAGGCCATCTTTAAATAGCCTGATTGTACTGATATAATTTTTGGGTTCTTTAAGGATTTGGATGTTGAAAGTGAATTCTGAGCTGTGTAAAATGTCAAAGTGCTCACCCTCTCCCACAATCAAACAAAGAGAATATAGAAAAAGTGGCACAAGAGTGTTGGTAAAACATAATGCCAAACAATCATTCATGGAAGAGGGAACTGGTAAGTTAGCTTGCCTGGGCAAATTGAGGCAAGGAAAAGCCTGGTGAGGGAAAGGCCACTACAATTAAAATTCAGCTGTGGGAGTGCATGAATTTGCCTGCTGTGCTTTCAGAACCTTTTTGTATCTCTCCAACTTTTGGCCTTTTAAAAAAATCTCTTGCCTTGCCTTAAGTTTAAGGAAAACCGTTCTTTGCTTTGAAAGTACCATTTTGATCATACTCCCCTGGCCTGACCTAATAATCACCACATTTCTAGGTTTATTGTTTCCTAATTGGAATGGGGTGTTTATTTAATTTTTAGAAGAATGACCTCAGCTTCGCAAAATGTGTAAATGAGGAAAAGCTCGTTCCTAGGTTCGTAGGTGGACATTTCTAGTCGTGATGAGCATTCCGGTGACAGAGTCGTTCCACATGCCCCGTGTCTCAATGCTGGAATGCTGTTTGACTCCCTTCCAAACTGTAGCACTTAAAAAAATGTGAGGCACTACAACAATTTCAAATCTCTTTCTATGCTGCACATGGTGATTTAAAATAATCGAAGCTCTTCAAATTTTTATATGCCTTCAAATTTGGAAGTGATCTGTTCTGAGCATGTGCAACACACAGTGATTTGAAATTATTAGAGTCTCAAATTTATTTTAAGTGTTTCGGATTGAGAGTGACAGGGGAGCCGGACTTTGACAGTTAAAGTCATTTAAAATGATCATTAGACTCAGATATCAGTGACCAGAACACCTTTATGATATCTGGACACTGGTATACATTTTTAACTCATTGTTAAAATGATTCACTTTTTAGATTCAAAGATGATATTCATGGGCCAGAAGAAGCATTTAAATAAACCACTTAAAATGCACCATAACACAATTTTACTTTCACTGCCATCGTCCCCATTGATGACCTGAATATGATCGTGATTGTCAAGCCAAATGCTCAAATTTGGCAAAGAAAGGAGCCGTTCTTTTCTTGCCTGTGCATAAGAAAGAAATGCATTCAGTTAAAACACCTGATGCACCACAATGACAAAATATTGAGTCTGTAGTCTAGCCTTAGATTGTACTATTTTTGCCTGAAACAACCAGAGACTTTTTGAATTCCCTAAGTTATTCTAATACAAGTATAAATTTGTTTTTGAATAACCATTTTAAGCTTAAAATTTCATATATCATCTTCAGGGTGAAATTCGTGCTTTCATTTTTATACCCTTGTTTGCTTTAGATATTTGGATATTGAACCCAGAGGCAAAGGTACATAATTATAAAATGTACAAGATGGAATCCTTAGAGGATTTTCTTGGTCACGTGATGGTCATTTAACATTCCTCAGATCTTTTACCAAAGGATATTCTCTAGCTGAGAACCTTTAAACTTTTGCTTAGTGCCCTAATGCCAAGATTCTAAGATGTAAGGTAGATTTACAGTTCAAATATTAATAATATATAAAATGAAATCCAGTCACTAAGAAGTCAGCTAAAATACTTAACATATTTTATTTGTACCTTTGAAAGCCACATGGACACTCTTTGAGTTGATTTAAATGAAAGTGACAAAGGTGAAATTCCAGCATATTTCTCAGTCACTTCCCTTCCTCAGTAAATATTTTCATTTTGATAAAAATTAGGATAAGTTAATCTTGGGTTTGATTTTTTTAAACAAAACCTGGAGTTGGGGTTTTAATTGTTCTAGCACATGATAAATTTCTGATCTTATAAACTAGTTTTATGAATCTCCATATTTTTATTATAGCAGAAATTTAACAGGATTAGAAATAGAAAATTCTAATGATAGAAATGTTGTATTTGAGGTTTCTCTAACCCTAGGGATTTAGGACCCTGAAATATGTAAAGTCCTACATTTGGCAGAGTAGTCAACCTTTGTCCTCAAATTTATTATTAGTTTTTAAAGTTTAAATTTGTTTCTTGTGCTTGTATATATTTAGTTTCCACTATTGCATTGCTTTTTTCTTGTTTAATTTTGAGAAGCACAAAATAGTTGAGAAAGTTTGTTCAGTACTTTGTGGCTGTGCTAAATTAAGAATGTGCCAGTAGACTGGTGTTATGCTATTAAAGAATTGAATTAAGTCTTATTTAGGTCACAGGTAGAATGAGCACAATTATGTCAAGATAGGCTTTGTTGAGCACATTTGAATGTCTAGTAATTGCCTAGTTCCAAAGCAAGGTTATATCAAAATAAAGTTTTTTGCTTTTAGCTCTATCAGTTTGGGAAATAGGAGGGTTATTTGAAAAAGCTACTGTGCTTAAATTCTGTTTCCGTAATGTTAGCTCAACAAATAATTGAAATAAACATCTGATATATATTGATACATCTTTTAAAATAAGGGATTCTATTATTATTTTAATATTGCTAACAGGGCCTACTGATACAGTTTTTGAAGACAAGTTCTTTAGTTAGCATTAAAACACACTTATACACATATACAATATAAGTTACTGTTGCCCTTCAGAAATTGGTAAGGCCTCCCTGGTGGTGCAAGGGGTTAAGTCTCAGTTCTCTGAAGCTATTGACAGTCACTGCAGCATAAGTTCAATCCCCAGACAGGGAGCTGACCCACATGGCAAAGCAGACCTCTCCTGTCTTGCCTGCCACTCCCCTCAGCAGTGTGTTTCAGTAGCTCTCCCTGTTCTGCTTCCCATTCTGGTTCTGGTGAATTCTCTTAGCCTCCCACACCTCTGGCCTGCACCCCAGCTCTTGTATACATAAATAGATCATTAAAAAAAAAAAGAAATTGGTAAGATGGTTACTCAGGTTAAAAACTCACTGTATCTTCATTTGCTTTGCACTTTTAGAGTAAGATCATTTTAGCAAATACTTTTCTATCACATGCAAATAAGTTTCAGGAGGAGTAAAGGGTAATTAAATGAACCCTAAAAACTTGAGGAATCATGTAAATTATATTTGTTCTGTAGGTTTAAAGTAAGAAAGTCTTAGAGAAATAAATGATCAATAGATTTATCCTCATAAAAATGAAAAAGTCACTTCTGTACATTAAAAGTGAAAATAAAAAGAAAAGAAGGATTACTGTGTAGATATTATAGATGAGATGATATATGTAATAGAAAGCTTTTGACCAAGTTTATACAGCAATGAAAACCTTGGTAGATATAGAGGAAAGAGTAAAAAATTCCTAATGTTAATAAAGAATATATAAAATGTTAAAAATTTATCAAAATAAAATGAAACCTATTTTTAAATTTAAAAATCTTGAATGAGGTAACATGAGTTTATAACACTTTTATGATTTACATAACATACATCCTCAGATGTTTGTTACAATCCCAACCCCACCCTCAAAGCAGCCATAGACCTCTATGGGTCTTTGGGCCTCTCTTGGGTAGCACTGGGCCTCTCCTCCCCTTTGTTCCACCCTAATTTTCCCTCCCACTCAATAGTATATTTAATATAGATATAAGTAGGTTGATATCAGTGTAACTATAATAGTTCCTAATTATAAAGTACAAACATCAAAGAAAACAATCACTTATTCAATGTATGTTTTTGAGTATCTGCAGGGCACTGTGGTGGGCCCTAGGCTAGAGTCATGAACAAGATATATGTAGACTATAGCCTGCAGAGACTTGCAGTCTTGAGCAGATTACAGAAAATATCAGGCAAACATAGGAGGTGGAGAACACCACTTTATTGTCTAAAGAGCAGGGCCCTGGAGTATCACCTAAACCAGAATTAGGGCATCCGTGAAAACTTCTTGAAGTAAATGAGATTCAAGCTTAAAACATTAGTGTCATTTTGTCTGTTGCTCTTTCTCACAATCCTTATTCCAGTGCTTTCATAAATCTCTAATTTCTGCTTTCAGAATATACTGAAGATCTGCTCACCTTTGTCCCTTCCAGACTGTTACTCTGAACCAAGTTGCCATTTCACCCTTTACTGGGGTATTGTAATAGCGTCTCAATTTTTCTCCCTGCTTCCACCTTAGGTCTATTTTCTACATGCAGCCAGGGTCTTCTAACTGGTGCTTACTGACAACCCCGTGGTTTCATATTTCATTCAAAGTAAGACCCAGGCTGCCCTGGTAGCCTAGGGGTTAAATCTCAGCGCTGTCACCACTACAGCTGGAGTTCGAACCTAACCCAGCCAGGGAGCTGATCCACATATGGCACAGCAGACTTCTCCTGTCTCACCTGCTGCCTCCCTGAGCAGTGTATTTCAGTAGATTTGCCTGTTCTGCTCCCCACTCTCTCTGGTGAGTCCTCTCACCCCCTGCATCTCTGGCCTGCATGACACTTCTACAAATAAATAAATAAATCTTAAAAAATAAAGACTCAAAGTCTTCTCTAACCTTTCCAGACCATCACAATCTGCTCCAGAAGTTTGAGCTCAAGTCTTTTTTTCCTCTCACTGTCTAACCCTTAGATACTGTTGGTTGGAATATAAGGTGAATAACCATTATGGAAAATAATATGAAATTTCATCAAAAAATCCCAAATCTACAAAACAAAAACCCTACATTAACAAACGTGAACTTACCAAGACTTCAGGATATAAAATATCTAATGCATATCTATATATTAGCAAGAAAAAAAGATGATCAAAAAAATTAAAACAGTACTATTTACAGCAATGAAATATTTATGGCTTAAAATGGAATAGACATTTTGCATTGTTTGCAGATATGGGAAAGCTACTGAGAACAATAACAGCACTTGTGCAGGTAAGGTAGTTGAAGGAAAAGTTTCATAGCAAATGAACTTTCCACTTATCTTCCCTGTAAATTTTTTTAAAAAAGATTTATTTATGCATGCAAGCACTGGGGTACAGGCCAGAGGTGTGTGTGGGGCAGTAAGAGGAATCAGCAGAGACATAGCGGGGAACAGACAGGCAGATTAACTGAAACACACTGCTGAGAGGAGCAGTGGGTGAGGTAGGAGAGGTCTGTTGTGCCCTGTGGGTCACCTCCCTGGCTGGGAATCAAACTCTTGCTGCAGTGGCTGCGGTCTGCTTCATAGTGCTGTGCTTAACCCATTGCACCACCAGGAAGGCCCTCCTTGTAAATTTTTCAAGGACAATCGTGTTGATTTCTGGGTAAATTAATAGACTGAGAGGTGAGGCTGTGTACATTTCTTGTAAAATTTAATGTCTAATATCTGAGGTGCTGAAGGATTGTTCTGCCCACAAAAGGGAGACAAAGGCATTTCAACAGCAATGGTGAACTTTTTAAAAAAAGATTTGTTTATGCATACAAGAACTGGGTACAGGCCAAAGGCACTAGGGGTGAGAGGATTCACCAGAGACAGAGTGGGGAACAGGACAGGCAGATTGACTGAAACATACTACTGAAGGGAGCAGTAGGCCAGACAGGAGAGATTTGCTGAGCCATATGGGTCATCTCCCTGGCCAGAGGTGGGGATCGAACTCCTGTTGCAGTGGCTGTGGTTTGCTTCTTAGTGCTGTGCTTAAACCATTGTGCCACCAGAGAGGCCCCCAATGATGAACTTAAAGTTCACTTCTTTAGTAGGTTGGTTTCTGCATTTGGTCTGTAGCAATTTACTAGAAAATAGAGTTTAGCTACAGCAGAAGAACAGCAGCATCTATTATCTTTATCTTAATAAAAAATACATAAAACACTCAGCAAGAATACCTGGAGTTGTTAAAACAGAAACTAATCAATATTAGAAATTTTTTTTCTTCATTTGTCAGTGCCTGGATGTCCCTGAAATTGCCTTTGTTTCCTTCATCCTGCCAAATTCTCACTTGCTTTGCAGCCACTGTTGTTTGAAAAGAATAATGGGAAAAAAGAATTAAAAGTAACATATATGCATTAAGTGGGACCTTATGATTCAGTTTTTTCCATTGTTAGGGTCAGCAGGGCGATCATTAAAAAACATTTCTTATCATGGCGAAAAATTTTACTTTTTTTCCTCAAGAATCTTATTTCTTTCTATTCCCACCTTCTGCTTTTCACCTTACTGTGATAGCTACTGTTAATTTTACTTTTTCATGATCTTTATGTGCATTCTGTCATTCATTTGTTACAACTCTGCATGCCAGCTATTTTTATGCCGATTTTACAGATGAGGAAACAGAGGTATTGGAGTTATATAACTTGAATATGGTTACAAAGTTAATAAGTAATGAAGACTCAAACTTAGTCAACAATTCATACCTTTCCCATTTTGCAGGTCTTGGATCTCTCCTTATTAGTTGACTATGTTGGCATTTGACACTTTGGTGACATATCTTACTCTATTAGCTTTGCTGATGGCTGGGACAATGTCCTAATTCCTCCCTACTTTATACTTGAAATTCTGCAATAACATTCTTCTTCCATTGTCTCTTTATTCTACACACCTGTTTTTTACAGTAATAATTCTAAAATATTCATCCCATCATGTCATTTCTGAATTCCAAATCTACATATCTAGCCTATTGCAATTTGCACTTCCTTTTCTGATTAATTTTATTATTTTTTTAAAGATTTATTTATGCATACAAGAGCTGTGGTATAGGCCAGATATGAGGGGGGTGAGAGGGCCCTGCAGAGACAAGTGGGGAACGAAACAGGCAGATATACTGAAATACACTGCTAAGGGGACCAGTGGGCAAGACAGGAGAGGTCTGCTGGGCCTTGTGTCACCTCCTTGGCTGGGGATCAAACTCGCCCTGCAGTGGCTGTGGATAACTTCATAGTGCTGCGCCTTAACCCCTTGCGCCACTAGGGAGACCCCATTTTCTGATTAGTTTTAAAGGCCTTATATAGTCTTCCTGCATTTTGGTCCTCTTCCATTTTCTCAAAAGCACTGTCTAGTGAAGTGACTCTGTTTGTCCTCAATAAGCTCAGTTCTGTGCTTTGATTCTTGTTCTTTCCTCTGCTTTGTGTCTTGCTTTCTTTTTTATCTTTTTGTCTCTCCCAATTTTACCCATCTGTCAAGGTCTATTTCAAGTCTTACCTCTTCTAGTACATTTGTGTTCTCCAAACTTTACTGACCTTTTCTTTATAAACTCTGAATGCAGTTAACATTTATTTGGGGAATGGACAGTTAGTTGTTTCAAAAGTCTATTTGTGTTAAATTAGGTAAAATACCAACTTATTTCTAAGGGATATTTACAAGCCTTAGATTACAACATTTACTATTGCAGAAACATCTTGAGAACTACCAACCATTTTCTATGCATGGAAAATTTGGTGTCCCAGGGTATTATAAACAATGGATAAGCTATTATATTATCTTTCTTAGAAATAACTTTTGTAAACTTTTTAGACCCTATGCTTAAGCAAACTAGGTATAGAAACTAGTATTTTGTATTCTATGATTGACACAGAAGTAGACAAGTGTTAGTGGTCTTTTGTTTCTGTATCACTGTTTTTAAATTCATTTAGCTATTTCCTAGCAATGATGGTTATTCTAGCAGGACAAGTATGTTTAAAATAGTTTGAACCTTTAGAGAAAAAAATTTAACTGTGAATATAAATCTAAAGTTCAAGTCATTCCTCAAATACTGATTACTTTCATTTTTTGATAAACTTTTTTTCTCACATTATTACTTATTTTTGTACAATATTTGATTTCTCTGTTCATGTGTAATCCCCATAAATCTCCCACCACCACAGCACCCATGAACCATCACCATGGTCCCTTGTGCTCTTTCCTCACCTATTTTGACCCATCTCCTTGCCTACCCCTTGCTGAAATACTGATTACTTCTAAGCACAAGTCAACTCATGAGGAAGATTGTATACTTAGATTATGATAATTAGATTGTGGTATATCAGTATTTATAGATTATAAGTATTGTATCATTAGATATTATACATGGCTCCTTCTCCTGCCATGTCCTATATTCCCAGGCTTTCCCAGTACTTCAGGACACTGTGGATATGGTCCATGGCTGGCCCCCAGGGTTCACTCTTGCAGGAAGGTAATGGTGACACTAGATTTGAGGAATGTATACCCACCAGAATCTAGTCATAAAAATTTTATTAATCCAAAGGGAAGATGTGCCAACACACCCACATTTTAAGCTCATTAAACATTTCAATTTATTTTACAAACGACTTGTTTTCAATAAAACCCCAAATGCTTTCTATCCTAAGTATTTCCTTCCCTTAATTATTTTTAAATGATGTCAAGGAAATTTTATCCATATGTACTTGCTTTTAATATTTATTGAGTCAAGTATTGTTTGTAAAGATTGATATGTTATTCCCTTTCAAAAGCACAGCCCCTGATATGTTTTAAAATGTGTTTTCCTCTGTTATTTAGGAAATAATTTTTTGTTCAGGGTAGTCTTGCAGCTGACTGAAAGTTTGGGTCAAAACCAGAACTTCTGAATCACCTTTGAATTTCTTCTTCATTCTTCTTTGTCACTTCTATGTGGGGATGCCTGAAATACACACCTAGAAACATTTTCCAATTAGAAGTAAACTTAAATAAACCACTCCTGACTATTTTACTCTCCTAAAAGATACAAGGTCATTTATAATTAAATATCACTCATATTGTACTCCCTACTGTTCACTACTTTTCTACATATAAGTGTCCTTAAAATTTCTGTGTATACTTAGGCAAATATATAGACTACATAAGAAATGAATGAACAATAAATAAATCTGTCCTGCTAGACTTAAGGTTTGGCGTTTTTTTTTATATTTAAATTGTTATATTTTGTAGTTACTGTGTAAAATGCAAAATATATTTCCTCTGAAACATTTAAAAAATGTTTATTTTAAAATATCCAAGGAGAAAAAGTTATATCGTTCATGTATATGCTAGACAAGGTTTAGTTTTCACCTAAATTATTGTTGGTAAGTAAAATCATCTTGTCTCTCATTTTGTAAATATATGATTGAAAATGCACTTTTCTTTTGATGCCCATGCCAATGTAAGGAAGGACCTGAAATTATGTTTGTAGTGATTTTTGCTTTAAGGTCGTGACACTTGTCAAACTTGGCCAAAACTTGTTCTTAAGTTCTAAACTATACAGAGGATAATTTATAACAGACTAGTGGTGTATTGGGGAAACTGCTATTTAAAACCGAAGAAAAGGAAGAAAGAGACCCAAGCCCTTTTGCTGTGGGTGAAGGAGTTGCTTACTGACTTGATACTACGGGATATTAGAGCATGTCCACTGATGCTAAATATGATGGTGGATCACAAAAGGTATATCTGATTTTTAAGTTATAGTTTGATTTCTGTCTCAGAAAGAGCTGTGCATAAAGATTTTTGTTGTGCCTTAGATTGCTAATTTTCAAGAGATGTTCTAAATATTTTTGCAGCAATTCTAATAACCCTGGTGACATCATTAAAATCTGCTAGGTAAATAGTATTACATAAAATATCTAATTTATATTTTAAAGGCACATTTTAATGAGCTAAAACAAAATCATCCATTGGATCAATACTGTGTTTTAAAGTCCTTAATGAGTATGAATAATCTGCATTTAAAAAAATACACAAATATTTACACATCTGTAGAACCTTTAAAGTCTATCATGCCATCTTTTTTACACTTCTATGAGAAATTTCTTCCATTAAAAAAAAAAACTGTTATAAAAGGAAATTAGCAACTTTTAAATAATAGTCTTCAAGAAAATTTCCAAAGCTAGGAAACTCAAAGTGAAGGATAACACTTAATTCCTCACTTTTTATGCTTATTCCTATGTGTTGGAGGGATCTCAGATCAGTACGGTGGGAACCATATGTGCTGCAATAACGAGATACAATGGAAGAGGTTACGGATGGAGTGTCAGCGTGGCGTCCTCTCCCCAAATTCCTTCTCTCCTGGTCAGTGCAAAGGCGTAGCCCAGCACTCCTGAGTTGTAGACCTAATGTACTCCTTAAGGTATTACAACCCCAGTTGCCATGGTCATAGTATCAGATGACTTAAAGTCTCTATCTAGAAAATGAAATAACACTCAGCCATCTAGGGAGTTAGCATGTGATTGCATTACCTGGTTAAACATGTTTAGCTGAATTATTAATTTTCTGTCTTGTTAAGTACTGGATTCATGACTGGAAGTGAAAATGCATGCAATGTAAAAATATGCTGGAAAACAGTTGTAAAACCATCATTAGGTATCAGTATTGCTTGACTTCTTGTGAGACAGTGACACGTTTCTTAAAACAGGATCAGCTGTCATTTTCACAGGTTTATCCAGATAGTTTATGTTGTAAATTATATATTCTAAAAATGTAGATGACAGAAGGTTCATATAAGATAGTTTATATACAACAAATGTTGAGAAGATCAGAGAACATTGTACCTATCTTTGAGAAATCACTCAATATTATCAGAACTATGGTCTAAGTTGGAGAAACTTTATTTTTGACACTTAAGAGAGTTTAGCTATCATTAGAGTTTATTTTATATCTATAAGGCATGGCTTCAGTTTATTAGTTCTTCATCAGTTTCATTGAATGGCACTCAGTGCTATTGAAAGCGATGAGATCTATGAAGGTGATTGCAAGAAAGGAAGCTTTATTTATTGTTATTGTTTATTTCGTTCGACTGTCTATATTATAACAGTGTGTTTTACAGTTATATTTCTACAGTTTATTTTGGAAGAGCATATATGAACATATTAGGGACATATGAAATAACTAGGATCACAGTAAGTTCACTTTTTCTTTCTAGAAGATCTACTTATAGAGATCTACTTTCTAATATCAGGAATAGTTTCTGTTTTAATATTTAAAAGATTGTGCCTTTTCTTTTTAACTTAAGCAAGAAGTTGCTCAAATTTTTAGTAGTTAGAAAAAAAATAAGTCAACTCAGTAAGTTTTCTGGACTCATTGCATTATAAATAAAATACTTTTGCAGCACCAAAGAATAGAGTTCTACTTACTTATGGTAAAGGCAGTAATGCATTTACATTATCAGAAATATTTGTAAATAAACTCATTGACAAAGATCAGCAAGTTTTTTTCTGGGGTATTAAATATATTTCAGTATTTTTTAAATGAACAAGGAGTTAGAACTGTTCTTCTCCCTCACAAAAAAAATAAAATCATATTTGAGTGAGTCACCAAATTTTAATGATAGCAACTGGATAAATAACCTTTATTTCTCTGACTTTCAGGGTCCTTTTAATAAGGGAATGGGACTATTTCCTTTCAGGGTTGTGATGAGAACCATACTGGCACTTTGTCCATGTGCCAAAGTAAAGCTCATGAATATTAGCTAACATCTCCATGAGCATTGTCACCATCTTCATTTTAATCATTATCACTATCACTAACTTCAACTGTTTATAAATGTCAGGTTTTGTAGTCACTGAAGTACTTATTCTTTGGCTGATCAATATTTTTAGGATTATCCATCTTCAGTTAATAAGTTTCCAGAATTCATTTATATTACAAATATTGATTTAACACCACAGTGCTAGAACAGGGAATACCAAATCCTTTACTGCCCTTGTGAAACTTTGCTGATGTATATGAATCTGATCATTGTTCAGAGAACTTCCAAATTAGAACTGTGATATGTGACAAAGGAGAGGTACTGGAATGTTATGAGAGCACTTGAAGGGGAATTTAGCCTCATCAGGGAGGTCATGGGAGGCATCCCCAATGAAATGATTTTGAAGCTGAGAGTCTCAGGAAGGACTGACTAATTCAGGAGGGAGAAAACGTTCAGCAGAGGGAACATCATGGGAAGAAATACAAAACCCAGTTCTGAGGCTATTTTAATGAACCAGATAATATAGAATGGTCACTTGAACAGTGGCAACAGAAATAGACAAAAGTTGATTAATTTAATAGAAAGGGGACATTTAATAGAAATTTCTAATAGAGTGGTTATTTTGGGGAAGAGAGCTTTTAAATATGACTTCTGGTTTTCTGGGTTATACAATTGGATTATTTTGATACCATCAGGAAACACTGGAAAAAAAACCAATTTCGAATTGAGAAAAAAACAGTTTCGAATTGAGAACTATTATTAGATCAGTTGTGAATAACTGAAAATATATGACTTTTTAAAGAAAGCTAATGGAACAGGGCAAGACAGTTGAAGGAGGTCTAAACTAAAGAGTTAAGTTTGTGATTTATCTCCATATAAACACCATGAGTTTTAAAGAAATTGTATAGGAAGAGAGAGTGCAGTGAAAAAGAGTGAATGAATGATCTCCAGAGAAGAGAATGGACCACCAGAGAACAATGAACAGAGTAGAAGGGAAACCAGGAGAATGGCATATTTCAGAAGCCAAGGAAAGTGGGTTTTTCAAGAAGAGACAAATAAAGAGTGACCTATGTATTTTTACGGGTCATGTAAGATGAGGATCAAATATTGTCAATTAGATTGATCAATTTCATTTTGTTTGTGTTAATTAGATCTTTGTCTTTGGTAACTTCGGTGGAAGCTACTTCTACCTGTCCTATGTGTTTGTTTTTTTTTTTTTTGTGTGTGTGTGTGTGTGTGTGTGTTAGGGGGGAATGGTCCGAGTTGATGGCTGAGGGAGAGGTGAAAAATTATAAATAATTGTTTTATATGGCCATTTAGAAAAGTTTTAGACAGCTTTCAAGGTGTTTATGGCTTTGTGTCTTTACAATTGGGGTTAAAAAAAATCTCAGAGTGGGAATTTGATTAGGTTTTTTCCTCTTTAAGGAGATTCACGTAGTGAAGACCACTGTGATAATTTGGTAGGGCTTTAAATTATAATTTTAAATTTTAATCATCTCTGACAATAGACATAGTTCTAGGAGTGCCACTGAACTCATCATGTGCAGACTGAATTTTTTATTTATTCCTATTAATAGTCAATCTCAATTTATGATTAGATCAACTATATTTCAGTCTAATTAACTATTCCATTTATGAGTCTTTATGGTCATTTTTACAATAGCAACATCACCTCTGTGTCCTGGTGACTCAAAGTCCTAGCATAGAATTCATAGACATAAGCCAGGATAGTAATGTGAAATTGGTCAGATGAACTATTTTCGGGCACTTAATTTTTTAGACATACCAAGCAAACTTTTCTTACAATTTGTTGCATATTTTGTGGTGCACTTCGAAAAAAAAAGTGAGAAAAACAAGTATAGAAACACTCTAAGTGAATAATGAATATTTCTTAAAACATCTATAAGTTATTTTCAAATTTTGGTTTTTCATAATTGAGATTTTTCTATTTTCAAGATAATAACCATTCCCCTCTTTAGTGAAATAACTACTTTTCTAGAGAAAATTTACTAAAACTAGATCTCTTTCTTGACTAAATGGAAGCCTAGGTTACATAAACCATTCAGGCTGTTGTTTAAAAGTAATTCTTTTCCTGCTTCTGGGTCTACCAGGGGAATAAAATACAGCAAGAATTTATAGCAGCTCCAAATTTCTGTGGTGCCCAGAACAAAACAGAATGTCAGAGCTTTAGCTTCTCTTAAGAGGAGAACCCAATTTGGGATGGGTTTTTCTATTCCCTCCCTTTCCCAGCAGCTCAGATATAGGATGCTGTGATTTCAAGCACTGTTAAACCAGCAGGGGTATCTGTTGCTAATGGTTATGCCTTTCCATTCTGCAGTTTGAGTAAATGAATGGACTGTACTGCCAGTTGTAATGCCTTTGGAAAAGAAGGCAGGCTCCGGCTCCCCTCATGAAGTGCGATGTTAGATCTTCCCATATTAAATAAATATCTTCATCCTTGTTTCAAACCATGGCAGTACATGCCTACAAAATTCCAGTGAGAGACCAAAGTGTCCCACATATTGTGGCAAATTTCCCATAATGTCCTGAAAATTGCAACAGAGTTCTAGGGAAAAGTAGGAGGAAATTATTTCTCTGCATAGGGATAGCTCATGTGGGAAGGCTAATCCACAGGTTCCTGCAAGAATGGAGAAATACATCTGGTATACTTTTGAAGCACATCTTGGAATGGTTACTTTGTATCTCAATTTTACACATTGGGGAAGTATTTGGAATGAATGAATTTCTAATAGAGGGCTCTAGACTATGTGTTTATACATTTCACCTTTTTACTATTAAGAAAGTTGCTTCTCAAAAGAGTGGTTTAGCTCCAGCAATACTTACATATGGCCATTTCCCCATACTCTATGTTCTTAAAGCAATTAGCATTGACATCACAAATAGATGGCAAACTAGTTCTAACTGTACCAGCTTTTTAAAGGGTGTTGTCCAACAACTTAATTGGTGAAAGTTTTAGTATAAATTAAAACATCTGGGGAGACAATATGTTTACACTTTTTTTCCTAGGCAATAGGAGTATAAAATTTGTCAGTGAATAAATGAATTTATATTGTCCACTTTTTTTTTTTATCATTCTTTAACATCGTCCACACAAGAAAGGAGTTAGGTTTCTAACAGCAGGTTTATTTCTAAGACTCTACAAAAACTTTGTTATTCCCCAAGTAGGTTGAATTTGATAAGTAACCATTTATCCTTTTTGTGCTTGTTCCTTCTGAACAAGGACAACTGCTCTCTACTGAACACTTTTACCCTCCCTAGCTGAGTTTGACATAATTACCACACTGGAGCTAAGATTCATAATCTGATTGCCAATGTCAACGGAAATGAAGGCTTTCATGAAAAACAAAACCTGTTAAGCATACTCAAGGCTCAGCATCAGTCCCACTCATGAGTAATTAAAATACCAATTTACGATGCTTTTGTCTTTTACTGGTAAATCTGAAAATCCTATGGACTTTTTTCCTGCAGACATAGGTGCTTGAAGGAGAATAAACTCTAAGGACAGTTAGAGTCAAGCTTTTCCTTAGGATTTGAGTAACAAATAATATTTTGAGGTGCCTACTATGTGTGAGATAGGCTGAAATAAATTGAGTTTTTTTCATATTTTAGATTTCCTTAGATCTCAGGAAGAAGAAAAATCTTGATTGATTTATTTGTTATAAACAGGTTGAATCATTTGTTGTTTTTTCCCCCCTGATATCTGAGGATATAATTCAAGGTTAATTATTAAAGAGGGTAAAAGCTATCATGTTCTGTCTTCTTATTCCTAGGTTTGATGCTATTAAGTTATTTATTCCATACTCTAACTCTGTGAAATAGTTATTTTTATTTTCATCTAAAGATGAGGTTCATTTATATACAGTGACATGTCCAAGGTCACACAGTCATTCATTAGAAGAATGGGGGGGGGGGAATGGTACACAGGAACTGGGACAAAAAGTACAGTGATAAGGAGGAAAAGTGTATATGTAGATATCTACATATACATCAAAGAATTTCAGGACCGTGCCAAGTTTTATCAGTAGGCATCTATGTAGCTTTTATATGAGTATCATTGAAAGGTATTAGTGCCAGAAGGAAATATATAAAATTAGAGTGGGTCAAATTTACCTTTAAAGTTGCCTTTTTATGAGTTTTGGAATTTTGAGTGTGGGCTCAGACACCTGGGAATAATATAAATATGGTAAACTGAATACTAAATGATAGTCTTGAGTCAATGAGGAAGAGATGCTGGAGCTTACTGGAATATTGTAATAGAAGTAGTCCAAAGGCTTTAGTGAGTGTTGGGGGTGAATCTATTATATGCAATTCACTCACCAACCCACTTATTGTACCTTTCACCTGACCATTCAGATATGTATTTTTGTGGAAAAACATCTGCCTCAGTAGAGTCTGTCTTCTGAAGACTGGACATGATAGTATAGCTGCATTCACACTGGACTCTGAGACTTCAGTGGAATGGTGGGATCACAGAGTGGTTATCCACATCAGTGCTTAACCAGTAGAGACGAGATGAGTAAAGTTTTCTTAGTAAACTATAAAGATGGAGTGATAATCAGAATGTTTGACCTGGAGAAAGATGTGGCAATGACTCATTGATCATGGAGTCCCTAAGAATGACGTGGATGGGGAGCTTCATAAGGTGTTTTTTCTCATATGTGGAAACATCTGTAGAGCGCAAATTTGACTCAGGTTACCAAACAAACATTCATGACCTTGTCAAGCTCATATATCTGGATCCCTAAATTTGTGATCATTTTTATAGCAGCAACAAGAAACTCATACAGTAGTAAAATGCAAATTTATAGAGAAAATTAGGTGAAAAAATGTTGCTTGTTTTGTGAATGTTGTCAGAAGAGTAAGTGATCAGTTTCACTGTAACCAACCAATGTAAGGACATGTATATCATTCACAGCAAAATCTATATTTTTAAAGATGAAGTTTGGGAATTCAATTATACTTATAGGAATCTGAGAATTGCTACATGGATGCTACTTTGAAAGATAAGTGATAGCCTTTTGTTCTTTAAAAAGTTAAAAAATGCTGGGCCAATACAGGGGACTCTTATTCTCCTTGTTTTTTATATCGTGTCTTCTCCAAGAGGATTAATCAGGTCCAAGATCTAAAAAAAATTCTAAGGAGGGATCCAGAGAGTCATACCAAAAGCGATCTCTGGTCATACCTGTTTCATTTGACTCTTCATTACTATTTTTGTCATTGTTTTTACTCTCTTTCTTTGGAAACTTTTTTTCAATTTCCACAATGCAGATAGGCCTTAAATTTTTATCCTTGCTTAAGAATACCAGGCTGGGTGGCCTAAGTTATAGGACAAATAGTGAATCTTTCCCTTTAGAAAAGAAGACTGGGATTAGAATCACCCATATTGTAGTCAATAGTGAAATCTGAGATTTTAGTGTGTGTTTAGGAAAAATTGTAGGTCACTCAGTGTGGTTAAGTTTATACCTCAATCTTACTTCTAATAGGAGAAAAGAGTTTTCCATTGGTCAACCCTAATGGACAAAAATTCTGCTTCTATTTAGGCATTGGGACCAAAATCCAAGTTAAAAATAAATGTTAATTTTTCTTGTTCAACCATTTTTGTTTATGCATCTATTTCCATGGGAACATTGTAGGAATGAGAAGTGTCTGGATCAAGACAAGATTTGGATATTTCGGGGTTTCTTTATTAATACCACTATTTAAAATATCCCTTTAGGCAAAATCTAATGTCCTTATCAATATCTAGTTTTGGAGTACTGTGGATTTTATTCCATTTTTCTCATTTTAAGAAGCACTTTATAGAACAGGAAAAATGTACACGAAAAAAGAATAAGTTCTGAATTTGTAAGTGGAGCCATTTATTAACAATAGTCATAGACATGAATAGTGACATAGGGCTACTATGAAGATAGCTTTTAAGGTTAAAATAGTTCAAAATGAATAGACATTTCTAATCTCTATTTACATTTTATAAATTCATATGATGTAAACAGGTACACACTTCAAAATATTTGACATGTTCTCATTTGTAATTGAGTAGAAATATAAAGTTTCTTAAAGTTTTCTTAGAATTATCTCAGTCTATTGAAGATCATTGGAAAAATCTGAGGATACATTTTTAAATAAAAAAAATTAAAATTTTAAATTGTATATCCTAGATATACATGACCTTCATATGCATGCAACACTTCCCCCAATGTTATATTATGTTTATCCTTCAATTTAGCAATCCCTGGGGGTTTATTTCTTGAAGATTTTTCAAAGAAAACTTTCTTCAACACAGGAGAAGCAATACGTAATTTTGAAAAAATGTAAAGTAGTATATCTATTCCAATTGCAGGCAAGAGCTATGTGATTAAGGGTATAACTTCCTCCACATGTATACTGAGGGAATCTGTCTTCCTTATAATGGTCTCTTTCTCAGACAGAAACATAATTAGTCATACTTGAAGTTATTTCCCTCCCTTTGAGATTAATGTCTATCTTTCTATCATCTGTCTCTTCCTCTTTCTTTTTTGGTCTTCCTTCTCTTCCCTCCCACCCTCTCTTTCTTTTCCCATCCTTCTCTTTCTTTCCTCCTTCATTCCTTAACTTATATCCCCCATCCCTCTCAATATTTTCCCACAGAGCTTTGTTATAAATTAATTTTAAAGTAACAATGATTTTTATAAACTAACAAAAATAATCAGGTATTCCAATGCAGCACACAATAGAGCAGGCACACTCAGATCAGTCACATACACTGACTGCAGCTATAACCTGAACAGAATGCATGGAACAGTTACTCAAGGACCATTTTAGTATTTGAAGTCCCACTGAACTGACAGTGAGTTTCTCATTTTTTTTCTACTCCATTATATTCCAGTCTAGAGTCAAGTAGTCCGATACATGGAAGTAAGTAACGGTACTGAGATAGAAAACTTGGGGTGAAGAATTTTACTTTTGGCTCTGGGAATAGGAAAGGGATCTGGTATCAATAATGATAGTTGCAGTGACTCAAAGGTGTTTCAAACTTTGAGGGGTGAGACTGTTTTATATGTATGTGCGTGTGTGTATTTATATAAATATAATATAATTCTTGGTCTTCCTGTTGCTTTAACCTGAGTACAGTTGTGCAATCATAAGAATTTTATATCAGGTGTGTAAAATCCAAGATTTCTGGGGAAATCCAAAGAGAATCCCAGAGAATTAGAAAATACCAAAAATCATAAGTATATAGGAATTAGGAAAACAGTTCCATAAAATTGCTTGAACATACTTGAGCTGCACATGTATGAATCTAATCTTAGACAATATGCCACATATGTTGAGAAAGGAACTAAGAGACAGACAACTGTCAGGTATAGATTGCCTACTGGGTGGCTAGCACCCAAGATAGCATAAATAAACATTACACAGACATTAAAAACTAGAATGTACACTGAAACTGAAAAACCCAGAAGACTGGTCAGAATGAATGGCCTGAACTAAAGCCAGCTAAGTTGACTGGTAAAGAAATATCAACATTTTCCATAGGTTAAAAAAAAAAAATAACCCTAGAGTCTCATAAGGTAATATTCATAGTGTCCAGGATATAACTGATAATTGTCAAATAAGAACTCAAACTCAAATCACATGGGAAAAGACAAAGAACATATACCAGTGCTGAGATTATTAAAATGTTGGCATTATATGAGAGAAACTAAATGCAGTTATTGTGAAATTGCTCAAAGAAATAAGAGAATACTGTTGAAGCAAATTTAAAGCAGAGTCAGCAAAAAAATTAGCTACAATAAAAAGCAGAAATTTTAGATTAAAAGTATGACAATCCCTATCCCCAAGTTAAGGAAACCAAATGAAAAAACCCAAATAAACAAACAAACAAAAATTTTCTTTTACCTCCAGTGTATTATTGATCCTATACTGGAGAAGGAAGGAAATTGTATTCCTGAAGAGAAATAAAATTTTTGCATAGGGACTAGGGGAAAAAACAACCAGCTGGACAATACAACAGGTTTAGCATTCATAGGAGCTATGAATATAGGAGCTATGTTATAGGAGCCTCAGAGAAAGATTCTAATACAATTTTTAATGAAAAATAAAATTTTCTAAATATACTGAAAAATAGAATCTTAAGGAATCAAGAATATCAGCAGGCCCCAAATTGATAAATCAAAAGAATTCAAGCCCAAAAATTTTATAATTAAGTGCTGAACACTGAAAACAAAGAACAGTTAGAGAAAAGTGATATTTCTTACAGGGAATCCAAATGAATATATTTTTCTCTTCAGAAATCACTGAGGCTAGACATAAGTAGATGAATGTTTTTATGAGAAATGTTGTAAAATAAGAACTGTCAATCAGAATTCTGTATCCAGTAAAAATAGAGTTCATCAATGAAAGTGAAGGACATTTTCATATGAAGAAAAGATCAGAACATTTGTAGCTAGGATATGCTCTATGAATTGCTTAAGGAAGTTCTTCAAACTGAAGGGGATGGATAACGGAAAGAAAATTGTAATATTTGAACTAAAAGAAGAGCAACAAAAAGTGTAAATATCTGTGAAAATAAAATAGATACTTCATCTTTTCTTCAGTTCATTAAGATATTATTGAGAGTCAAAACCAAAACCTAGTCTGATAAGGTTTTCAGTACTCTAAATTTTCCTACTAGACACTCTAGGTGAGGTTCCTTTTTTATTCTTTCTGCTAGTCACATAGCAGGCATTTTCAGTTCGAAAATTCTTGCAATGTGCCAGCTCTAAAATTTTATTTTTTGTTATTTCTTTCATAATTCCCTTCCCTTCCTTATTTCCTATTCTTGTGATCAATGTTAATCAGATGTTGGAATTTCTGGATTGAACCTTTGTAGTTTTTTTCTCTTTTAAATGAGAGGAAATTTTTCATTTCTGTTCTATTCTGCTAACAAACCTTTTAACTTTCATAGTTTTGACAAAGTTTTCTAAAGAACACCCTTTGTTCTTTTTTTATATCATTCTGTTCTTTTTCTCCTTTTTGTTTAGTGTTAAATGAAGGCTGTCTTCAGCCATCTACTAGCTATCTAACATACCTAGAGTAACTGGCTTCGCTGACAGTGCTGTCCAAGCAACATTATCCTTATGTGATCACATATAGCTCTATTGGATGCTGCACTTACTCCCTTTAACTAGAATCTAGATGATTCTAAGTAGAAACTGGAATCTAATGAGCTAATTTACCTCATTTTCTCGAAGCAGATCATTCACTGTCCTTTTAGAACAAATGTTTTTCTCCATTTATTTGTTTAACCTGGGGAATGAAAATGTCCTCTGGAATCTATGTCCAGATTCTGGGATAGAGTTTTTCATTGGTGCTCCTTGTCTTCTGGCCTGCTGTCATCTCCTTTCTCCTCTCCATCCAACCTGTGTGTCTGTGTTAACACTTGGCGGGATTGTACGGCTTTAGTGTGACATGCAGATTAAATAGTCAGTCCCTTTCCTGTACAAATTATAGGTTGTGGTTTCTTTCCGTATGGGTTGTCTCCTAATCAATTTGTTATTGCAGGTACACACACACACACACACACACACACTATTTGTCAATATTTTGATGTACATTTTGTCCACTTTTTTTTGACATTTCCTAAAATACAACTGATAATGTTTGAGAATAAAATTAAGCATGTGCATTACTTGAAAACATGGGGTCTCAAGTAAACAGACAATTAACTCACAGCTCTGTTCACTATCTTGAATTAATTTCCTTTGGTTTTTAACTTTTGAAGTTCCTAGCAAAAGGGATGATCATATTTTCCCAAGTCATTCTGCTTGTTGTCATTTTCAGAAAAAAAGGAGAGAGGAAGGGAGGGAGGGAGGGCAAGAAGGAAGGAAAGGTCTCACATAACATATGTTTAGGTACTATAATAATTAGAATATATAGAAAGTATTCATGCAGAAAGTAATAATGACTAATGTAAATGAATTGAAAAAAAATCAGTTATTTCTCTTCATTCTGTATATGATGGAAAAGAAAAATGCTTGCCAAATTCCAATCTGGGTTCCATGGGTTGTTATTCCCTAGCATTGCTGTCTATCTTTGTCTCTGTTTCTATCTCCAACTCTCTTTTTATCTCTATTTCTGATTCCTTTGTCAAATAACTTTGATAAACATGGTACATGGTTTTCTTTTGGAGAATCATGAAGTCATTAGCATATTAAAGATTGAAAAGTTCTATAATTAAGAAAGCCATTAACATTGCTTAATCCAATATATCAGAACTTTGGAGCAATAGATTGTATTTCACAATAGAATTTATGTTTTAAGAAATATCTTTGTACACTATTGGTGTAATGGAATAAATAAAAATTTGCTGTTTAGGCATAATCCTGCCATAAAATACTAGTATGGCTTTTGTTGTCACTCAATATTTTGTTCTTTTCCCACTTTGTGTTATGGTGTCTGTTCACGAGACTGTTTAAATTTTCTTTTTCTGTGTCACTTTTTCTTATGTCACTGTTAGATTTCGAGAATTCTCTTCTACCATTAAAGGAGATTTCTTTAGATTTTCCCTCTGAACTTATCAAATATTCCATTTTGTATTGCTTAAAGTCTACTGTACTTTCAGAGTATATAAATACAAAATTTACACGCGGCAAATCAGTAGGCAGTATTTCTTTGATCAATTTGTTGTTTTCTATTTAAAAAGAGAAAATGGATGAAACAATGCAAACAAGAGATGCAATTACATGACCCTTGTCCTCTTACTGTCTATAGCAGAGGAAAGTATTCATTTTGTTGCTTTTTATTTTCTGAAAAGGTATTAGGCCTTTGCCTCAAAGGTGTAACATCAGAATAACAAGACATCCTCTTTTGACTTAAGCCTGACCTTCCCTGCATCCTAGGCATCCTTTACTGAGAGTCAGCTAAATAGGCTGCCAGATATTGTTCTCTCTTAGGAAATTCTTCCTGGAATCCTGTAGTAAACTTTCAGAGGAAAAAGGCAAATAAAGTCAAATTTCCTTGTGGAATGCTGAATACAAGGAATATATTAGTAGCATTTTGACCTTTTTTCCAGAAACATATACACTATTGTTAGACACATTGTTCTGCCTTATTTAATTTTTTTTATTCTCAATTATTCTTGGTTAGTTTGGGATGAATTAATTTTAATCCGGTTTCTTTAAAACAAAAAGAGGAACTGCTCTCTTATTCTAAAAAGAACTATTTCTAACATAAGCTTTCATTTTTGTCTTTATAAATGAATGATCAGAGTAATTAGGGATCACAAGTGATTTAATCATTCATCTTGTGATGTTAGCAAACAATAGGTCAGAATATGGCAGAATAACTTATCTAAAATTGAATAGTGATATTTCTGTGCTATGGTTACATTGTTAAGCAAACTAAAATAAGCAAATTTTCATGCCAGGGTCTTAGTTAATGTCATTTTGCTTGGCTGAGAAAATCTGAAATATCTCTGAGAAGACATATTTTAAGAGAGCATTAGGACATGCATATTTTTAGGATGCTAATAGAGCCTATCAGCCCCTTTGGTTTTAGCTGCCAAAAATTATGATTCATAGTTCTTGATAGCACAGAACAGAAAACATTGTAAAAGAAAAGAAATTTTAACAGATTGCTCAGGAATGATTTCTGAGTGTCAGTTAATCAAACATTTCTATTTCATCCCTTCAGGAAAATGTACAGTTCTGTTTTGAAAAATGGATCAAGAAAAATATTTTTTTCAAATAAATCTTTACTTTTGCTTTCTAATAGCCCACAGTTATTGATGAATTCTTAGTAGTATTAAAAAAAACAAGATGGTGAAAGAATGTATAGCACTATGATGTCTGGAAAAATATTTCAATGGAATGAAAGATGATGATGATGATGATGATAATGTGTGTGTTTAAATACTCTGGAGAAAACAGTGATATTTATTAGTTGTATTACTACTACTTTTGTTACTGTTTTGGAGAAAAAGTCAAAGAATTACTTTAAAGAAATTTTAAAAATCACATTAGAATGTACAATTTCAAAACATGTTACAATCTGAATTAGTTGTATTATACTGGAAAACTTTGGAATTAATTTAGACTTACAGGTTGAAAGAATTACTTGCTAGCATTAGAATTGAAAGTCACAGTATCCTGTATCAAATAACTGTTACAGAACACCTAATATATATGATTTTGATTGTGATAATACATCCTCTGATGCTACTGGTTCTGATGTATACTTTAGACATGGTTTCTCTCAAATTCTAGTTGTCTGGATTATTGTTACCAATTTAACTTAATAGATTTATACTCCCCATTCCTTGTTACTATTGAATGAATTTTTACACAAAAATAACTGCTTTGTGGGTATTTTCAGGTATGAGAAAGCACCCTACTTTCCTTCGAGAAAATCCCCTCATATCCAACTGATCAGTCAGTATTTAAAAAAAAATGCATGTGTGGGATACTGCAGATTGAAGCATGCAAAGCATTTGTGTTTTAATTAAAATTTTAGAGGAAAAACTCATTCACATGAATTAATAGCAAGATTTTTAGCAGGTTGCATAAATGGTGACAAAATTTACATCTTTGTATTCAAGAAGGGTATGGAGTTACTTGGTGAAGATCACTACATATGTTAAATCCTTTCAACATGTGCTATAAATATTAAAGATGTGGCTATTAAATTACGTGAGAGCAAATGACTCATGAGTAATTACAAATACCTGTTCTGCTTCTACTTATCACTTATTTTCTAAAAAGTAGCATGGAAATGAAATGCAAACATTACATAAAAGAGTATAACTTCTGTTAAATGATGCTTTATCATATAATGGGATATTAGAACCTAATTCAATGCAGAACTAAACCAACATTTGAGGAAAATGAGAATTTCTGAAGCCAGGAACTTCAATATTCTCTATGAACATGCTGGTGACTTGCCTCTCTAAATATTTCTGTTTTGTTTTCTACTTATCCCTGTGGAATAGCAAAAGACTTTAGATTAAAATGGATTTCACAAATGAAAATTATCAAAGAAGGTAAGTAATAAATGAAAATATCACAATCTTATATAAAAACCATCTATCAAGCTGAGTGAAATGAAGTAAGATTTGGTTTTGTTAGAGTTTTTACTATCAATAAAAATATATCCTTAGTAACACTCATTCTTTTGTTTTTTGGGTCCTCACCCCTTCTTTTTAAAAAAAATCTGATATTGATGAAAATGGATGTGCTTCTTTCAATACACTGTCAAAGGGAAGAGTGGATTTCTGGTTCTTTGGACACATGACTACCTTGTTCCTAAGAAGTGGATATGTAGCCATCACAGGCTGAGATCATGTTGGAAAGGAAGCGCCTGGGCTGTTTGGAGTTCTATGATGCTCTTTGGGGAGCCTCAGAACCCCATCTTTCCCAGAAGGTACCTTAGCTGTAGTGGGTTTTACATAGTGACCTTTCAACTCAAATGATACCTGTAGAAATGTTTTCTTTGTTCAGAAAATAAATCAAGACCTCCAAGAATTAGTGTTTTGCATTTTGACACTGTAAATATACCTGCAAATTTAAGTGACCTAAAAATACCGGATGGTTTCACCCCTAGGAGGAATATAAGGGAACCAAATAAGCAACCAAGGAAAAGAGTAATAACAACAACAACAATAATATAACACAACAAAACAAAAAGGCAAGGATAAGTTGGGGACACTTTGTGGGGAAGGGGCAGGGAATGGGTTGAGGGCAGAAAGAGCACAAGGGTCTGAGGTGATGGTGCACTGGTGAAATGGTGGTGGGAAACCCATGGGGACCACAGTTGATGTCAAATATATATAAATAAAGGGGAAAAAATTAAGTGACGTAGGAAAGGTCACCAACATGCTGAAGGGCCTCACTCTTTTCAAAGTGCACAAAGTGACAAGTATCACTGTTCAAGAAACTAAAACTCATGCCTTTTATGCTTTCTCAAACATTTCCTTCTAATTATCATGCTTGATCTTTTTTTAATAAGGATTAAATCACTCTCCCAGACCTATAGCAATTGAGTAGTGTGACCAGGAAGAAACTTCTGGTCATTTTGAATCTTCATTCTTATTTAGACTTTTCCCTATCTGCTAGAGTATCCCTTATTCATTATTCCTTCTGAGAAAGACCAATTATCTTATGTGATGATGATAAGGTTTTGGTTTCCTTTGATACCTGGAGTAACAAATACAGCAAAGTTAAAAGATATTCCTATGTAGGCTTGTCTGATTTTAAAACACTTTTCCTCAATTGAGATTTCCTCAGGCTAGAGTGCGTGATGGCATATGGGTTAGGAGGAGAGTTAGTCAGCTTTTTGCCCACAGATCTGAGGTCTATTTCTCTAATCAACCTTATTGATCTATGGCTGACTGCCTATTTTTTTTGAATTTTGTTTTCAGTTGGTTCCAAACTCAACGTGGGAGAAAGCAGTCACTACTAAAAGCCCCATATTCATATTATTCAAATATGACTACAAAGACAGGGAAGAGTCCTTAAAGAATTATATGTTATCAATACTCGGATAGTTTCTCCAAATTGATTGCATATTTCAGAGTGAAATATTCCTTTTTTGAGTTCACGTAGTTTCTACTTGAGTTCCCTTATGAAAGTGATGCTGTTTGTCTGTATTTTTGCAGGGTACCAATATGTTTGGGTCTATGTCATTGAAGACTTACTCCTTTACCCTTCCAGAGTTCAAGTTCAACACTGGGGAGTAATTCAAGCCAGTGTTATGCTATCTTCTTCATCCCTACAGTTATTGAAAAACCAACCCCTTTCAATCCATCTTCAAAAGAGCTTTGGATCCCATCCATATCTCTCCATAACTGTTGTCATTACCTGATGCTAATTCATTATCATCAGTTTATCTCCACTGTGATACATTCCTAATTGGTCTTCCTGTTTATTCTCTCTCTATAAATCTATTTCCCACATAGCAGTCACAGTGATTAAATCCTGTTAGCCTGCTTAAATTTCTTTAGTGGTTTCCCATCATGCAGAAAATAAAATCCAAGCCCCTTGCCATGGCCCCTAAGGCCCTTCATGCTGTGATGCCTGACCAAATCCTCCCACTGCATTTTGGCCATGTACTCCATCAACAAATGCATTTCAACCACTCTGGTTGTCTTTCAATTCCCTAACGGCCTACACTCAGTTCCTTGATAGAATTGAGTTTTTTCCTCCTTTTGGGCATTCTTATTTCTCTCTAGCCCAGTAAAATTTTTCTTGTTCTTTCTTTGAGCACCTCCACACCTCCACTTAATTTTCACTACCAGATCTTTCCTGATCACTCAATCCAAAGTAAATGCCTCCTTTTCTCCACTGTTTTTATAACACTTTGTTTTTTCATCTCATAGAACTTCCCAACACTTTAATTCATTTTTTTGTTTACTGATTTGATTTGAACTTGAAAAAAGTAAATCTCAAAACATAGAGTAAATAATTATGTCCAAATAATAAGAACATTTATAAGTATGCAGGTATATCTAAATGACTTATGTATAGTGCAATCTTGTGGTTGCAGTAAGTTTTTTCTGTCTACACAGTTGATGAAATTCTTAGTCATGATCAGTAAGACCTAGGTAAGCAAGATACTCACTTATCACCTTCTTGGTGTGATTTAATTTACTTCCAAGTCATGCCCAATCCCAGATCAGAGCTGATGTCATCCACATCCACCAGCTGCTTAATTGCAGCAGTCACAGGTAAAGAACTCCTAGGCTTTTGGCCTCAGATGGACCAAGATGAGTCTTTTAAATACAGGTATTTATTTTATATGCTGGCCGTGTTGGACATTATGTTCTTGTTTGAAGTGCAGAAAATTATACATTACATAAAATGGTAGGCGTAGACTCTCTCATAATGCCTTCTGTAAAAGTCCTGTTACCTGTCAATCCCATACATGCTTTAAGGATTTACAGTCCTCTCTGACTTTGACTTTATGAAGAGAACATGTTTCCAAAAACTTCTCATTGTTAGTTAAGACTTTTTCCACTATGAGTGGTTCCTATCTCTTGATAACCAATAATACTTTGGAGATCACAGTTAGCTGAGCCTACACTTTTAAGATAGGAGTTTCCACTTAACTCTTTCTGGTCTATGTTGTTGACATATTTTTAAAAGTCATTCAGAAGTCCATGTTCCAAATAAAGAATAAAATTGCCTAGAAACGTGCAAGTTTGATTCTTAATTTGGGAGCGTCCAGAAGGCTCATTTCCCTTCAGAGATAGGCTCAGGCTGGTGAAATGATATCATTTTGTTAAAAGCGAACAATCTTCTCTGTAGAAAACAGAGAAGGATTTATTAAGGATTAACCGCCTTCGCTACTCTGCTATACATATATTGAAATGTAATGTTGATATCGGGGTAAAAACTACATCTGTGCAGGTGCTTTCGTCGGAGGCGAGAGTTAAGCTTTATATTTTAGTAAAACTTCCCTGTCTTGGTAAAGTTATGTTAAATCCTGATCACAGTAGAAGTTTCAAAATGAGAAAATATGAATGATTAACAATGTCTTTTCCCAGGATTTCTGAATAATAGCTGAGTTCTTGGGGAATAGACCCTATCCACGCTAGTCTTCAGCCTCCCTGTCTCAGCCCATTCATTTCCATGGTACACTAAGAATGAAAATATTGTTGAGGATGACTTATGAAGACTCAGAATGCCATCACATCAATTTGGAATGAAAATAAAACTCACAGACAAGCCTTGCAAGAATAGTCACTCACTTGGGCAGTACTATGTAGGCATTCAATATATTAACAAAAGTTCTCTTGGGAAACCTAGAAGAAGAAGAAGAAGATGGATCAAATTATAAATGGATATAGGTTGATATAACCACCTCTGAGATAGGAATGGAAGATTCAAAGTTTTTGGCTAAGTATTTTCTCTTGTAGACTGAGCTGGATAGCATTGCCAAGATGTGTCTCTGAATTTCAGTTATGCTTCAGTGGCTGATCAACTCATTTTTGAATGCACACATTTCTTTTTTTAAAATCTCCGTTAACATAGTTAATTCAAGTTTCATCAAATCTTGCAGAACTTGGAGCCATTTCTTCTACAGGGTGGCTGTATATCTCTCCTCTTGTAATTGTGTAATGATAAATTAAATTTCTTAAAATTAAATATGAATTTAAAATATTCAAAGTATAATGCTTAAGTATACTGTATGAAATGTGTAAAGGGGGCAAAAACATACAAACTTCCCACTATAAGACAAGGGTGTGATATATTGTAAGGTAACTATAGTTAATAATTGTTATGTATATAAAGATTGCTAAGAGAATATATCTTAGAAGTTCTCAACATAAGAATTCATTGTGATTATGTGTGGTGACAGATCTTAGCTACATTTATTGTGGTAATCATTTTGGGATCTGGAAAAATTTGGAGTTACTATGTTATACACCTGAAGCTAATATAATAGTCTATGTTCAATGTGCCTTAATAACAAAGAGAATACTGTATGAGTCAGCATTAGACAATCATTTATCAACTAGTTGGTTAATATTGTGCTTTAGCTAATCATGGCTGGAAAGAACATTAGAACTAATATCTAAGAAGTCAGAAAAAAGAGTAAGAAGGGGCTAAATATAAGGATTCCTGCAAAAGTGCTGGTTCTTGGTTTTCATTTAACCAGGGTCCCCTTATAGTTCTCTTATTTGCTTCCTGCTTAGCCTGGCCAATGGGAGACTGTCCTGTATTCTCTAGTTTGTCCAGCTGGGCTTCTGCCTTTACAGATAAAGTCCCTTACTACAAAGATTTAATTTGGATTTTGGGTGAGAAATTTTAAATTGTATAAATTCTTTTAAATTTACATTTTGTGTGTTTTGGTTTGCTGGTCTATGTTAAATTCAAACATCATTTGGCTGACACTCTTATAATGCCTTGTTGTTCTGCTACCTGTACAGAGAGAACTTGTAAGAGCTTGTTTTTTATTCTCTTGTTTTCTTGTCTTTGTGAATTGTGTCCTTAACACTGGAGGAGGGAAAAATAGCAGGCTAGGTATCCTTTCAGTATAAGCCATTCTGAGTACCTCCTATTCTTGGTAAATTATTTCACAGCAGTTACATTCTGAGACCACTATGGATGTAGGACACTGGAAAATCAGGGAGAATTCATAGGGGTATTTTCATTGGGATTCCCTGAGATGCCTCTCTGGGTTTGAGATTGTTACCGAAAAACAGTAGAAATATCAATTAAGAAAGAATATTTATTAACCAAATGAATAATGCTATTTCTACTCCTTACTGGAGATTAAAGCACCAGAAAAAAGTGAAATAAATGAAAAGTGAGGCCACTTGCTGTGAACTAAAATCTATAGTTTAAATTCTCATTTGTAGAACATTTTCAAATTTTACAGTAAATCAGATGACTGTTTTTCAGACTTTAAAAATGAAGGCTTTGCCTTAGAATTAACTATGAATGTCATGTGGAGGCAGAAAACAAGACTGTCAGGTAGTTCATCTTGTGCTTGGTTGAGTTTTGATAGTTTCTATTTGTCATGTTGTACGTTTATCTGAGAGAGAGGGCAGATCGGAGACTTACGGTTGTAGAACAAGAGCAAGATCATTTTTTATTCCAATTGTTCTAAATATCATGCAATAAATGCTTTATGCTTTAACAAAATATATAAAATTGCATGAGAGAGAGACAGAGAGAGAGAGAGAGAAAGAGAGAGACTGTGTGTGTGTGTGTGTGTGTGCGTAGGGAGTATGCAAAATTCCTTCCTTTGATTTCCATACAATAGGGACAAACCTTACCTTACAAAAATTTACCAGTGTGTATTTTTTTTTTTTTTTTTCTGAATCACTGGGATTAAGTACTGGGTTTAGGGTTGGTGCCTGAACTTTTAAGACAAAACAGCTACTATCTCACCACAACTATGGTTACTACTACTACTACTGCTGCTGCTGCTACAAGGAATGGGGGCATTACCTAGATTGCATCTTTGTGGAAAGTGACACTTCTAATGGTGCAAATGCTGATGCAAGCTCTGATAACTCTAATATGGATAGAATGTATTCCTTTCAGATTTGTCATAAATATGCTGGTTGCAGTTTATAGAGCCTGGATAGAAAGCTCTGTGCAAACATCAGTGAGATCACAAGCAGAGTTTTCCTGGAAACTAGACAAAATGAAACCCTCAGAACAGCAATTCTCAAATATTGGCCGATGAATTCAGACTGCTGTGTGAAGACATTTTCACTGGATTGCAGTGAAAATGAGATATTCAAGAAAAAAACATTTCTCATTAAGTATATTCTTTTTATACAATTGTTCTTTCTTGAGAGATTCTGTACTTCCTTGTTTGGGGAGTTTATATAATAGGATGATGATCGTGGATATAGCTTTATTCTACCCACTTAATTCCTTTCTTGACAAATTAAAAAATTAATGTTAACTCTGTTGGCTTTCTAACATTTTTGGAAATGTTTTATTGGTTTATGTAATCCGAAAGTCTAGGGAGCCCAGGATTAGGAGAACATTATTCTGCTTTAGGATAGGTTCTTAGTTTATTATTCCTGCTTAGAAATCACTGTGACATTATGGTCATTACAACTGGTAACTCTGGCCTGATTTTCTGTAAGATTAGAAAGGAAATACAGGAGTGGCTTAAAAGCTATTTAAAATCACCCAAAGCATAAGAATATTTTTTTTTTTTGGTAAAATTTGTCCAATATAGTTATGGCCTAAATATTGTTAACAGAGGGCCACTGTCAGATTCTGGAAGTGTCTCATAAACAAATATTACATTTTATACTGGCACAGTTTGTTTGTTTGTACATTATTTATGCTTAACTCTGACAAGTGATAGAAACAAAGTGGATTCTGCACCTTTAGAAAACATGTTGCCCAGTTAACAAGAACATTTTTGGTAGTTTATATGCCAGAGCTAATCTGGGTTTCCATACCTTGTAAGCATACCTCTGAAGACTCGGCCCTTCCTGAATTTTGGCAAGTGTCATACACCTCACACAGGTCATGTCTGGAGATGCTTCCTGAACTGTGTGAGTATGCGTAGCCCTGTGACCTGCACTACTTCCTAAAATCAACTCAAAAAGTCCTATTCTTATATCTATTTAGTGTTTAGATGAGACTTTAGAATTCCTATAGGTAGCATTCACCAAGTGAACTTATATTCGAATTGATAAACCATCCAAAATCTGTGCAATAGACTCCAGACATGGCAAAGATGAGAAAAAAGGAGGAAGTGGGTGGGAGGGAGCAAGCTTGAATAAAAATTTTGCATCATTATTCTGACCCAAACTCCATCTGCTTACCAAGACCTTGCTATTTTTTTTCCTAGGAGGCTAATTTTATTATAAAACTTAAAAGATAAACTTACATACTTCAATTATTTTTCAGTAATAAGGGCCATTTAAAAAATCTGCTCATATTTATTTTAAGGAATTTTAAGCATATATTATATAGTATGATAATAAATTCTTGACAAAAACAAAAAAATGTTTATGATAGTTTTCCTTTGCTAGGGATGATAGGCATGCAACTAATAAACATATGTCTAAATATATATTTATTACATACAACCATGGCTGTGCATTAGTATCAGCTGGGGAGTTTTAAACCATACTGATGCCTGGACCCACCTGGCTTGGGCCTGGACCTGATAGTTTTTAAAGCTCCCTCGGTGATTCTAATAGCTCTGGAGAAATATATGTCCTGTCCTAAGGCAGGTGTTTCTGAAAAGGTAATGACACAAAGAGAGGGTTTTCTTACAGATTATTTGTCATTATGTATAAATTGTCATGATCATTTGACATGGTTTTTGACAAGACATCACAACTAAAAATATTTAGTTTCAAATAGTAAATTTTGTTTTTTAATCTGGTTTTCTGGTGGAAAATTGGAAAGACGTATTTATGAAGGTCTTCTTGGTACTTAGTTTCCTCCACATCTTTATAACATCCTCTGCATATCTCTTCCCTCTACTTGGTTATTTCTCTTCGAGAGCTGATTCCTAACTCCTACCAGTATTAACCCTCATCCGGGATTGAGCTTATGTCTTTACCATTTTGAGTGGGCTTTTGTATCCTTGCATATGTTCAATTCTTTAAAATCTGTTGAAATTCAATGAAAGACCAGGAGACATAGGAATGATGCCAGGAGTGTGGTAAGTGGAGGAGGATCCTTCCCCAAGAGACTGGAGGTATTTCAGGCTTAGGCTATGTATATACATGTGTGTGCATTTATGCGTGGAGTACGTGGATGTGCCAGAGACATGTAATTAGGTGTGTAGTATACACTAAGTCATGTTACATCAGTGTGGGAAAGGTCAGTGTGATCATGTGTCTTTCCTTTTCACTGCACCTTGTGCTATGAAGATCAGGAGCCTTCAGTATTATGTTGCATCCTTGATCTTGCATAGCAGCTAGCATATTGGTGGTCAGTAAATATCAGGGAAATGAATGAATGTTAAAAGGAGAGAAGGGGCTAAGGAGGAAAGCTGCACTTCAGATGGCATTCAACATGATAGAACAGAGATGAAATCATTTCGATATATTCTGTGCTAGTCACTCTCCCTGATGTAGGTGAGAGGCATCTTGGCAGTCAGGATGAGACAGGAGGCTACTCAGCAGAGACTGGCCCTAAAAGTCTCTAAAATATCCATGACTTAGGAGCCCTCATTTCTCCAAAGGGCCTTTCTCCCTCACAAGGGAGGAGAGGTAGGAGTGGGTAGTGGGTGGAAAATAGAAATCCGGATCTGAAATAGCTTTATTCCTTGTAGGAATAACTTCTCACTGTCTTATTATAGTGGGATATTATACTTCTCTAGATGTCTTTTTCTAAGATTGTTCATAAAGTAGGGTGGGAACTATTGCTCTGTCAGGAAAAAAAGTGTTTTATCTCTAGAGTGCCCCCCCACCTCCAAGAAGTGAGATTTCAGGGAGTCCTTGAATTCCTGCTTTAGGAATTAATAAGCACCCCAGGCCTGCACTGTGGGGAAGAAAAGGAAAATTAAGAAAACAATGTTTCATTTCATTTTTCCCTGGTCATCTGTCTTTTCTTGTTTTCCTTTATTTCTCATTCTCTTTCTGTTCCTCATATAACACCTTAAGCGGATAGATTAAATTTGTTAATAACAGAAACTGTGGTTGGTTGTAGAGTTTTGAACTTATCATTTTATACATTCTTATATTTTATTGTTATATTTTAAGATACGTTTATATTTTCTAGTTTGAAAATTTGCCAATGATTTTTCCTTTGAAAATAGTATGTGTGAGTGTGTGGTGTGTGTATTTACACATAGATCTTTTTATACCAGAGAATTGTAAAATGTTCTTTCTGCAAAAGACATAATGTTGTCCTTCTATAAAGTCACTAACATTCTTATATTGGGAAATGTGTCCTCTCCACAATTGAACTCTAAAAGTCACCTGTGCTGATTAGCCTCTGACCACCTTCCAGTTCACTCTCCTACGAGGCCCACTGTCAGAACTGCCCTCTGCTTTTAGGTTGTTCTCAGTCAAAGGTAGTGATGGGGGCAGGGCACTGGGTGAGGGTTCTTTTTTCCCAGCTCCTTTCTGGTGAGTGACAGCCAGTTGTCTCTGGCATCTCTAGTAAAGCCACAGGCTCCTGGGCATGAGTGATTCTTTGTACTCACCTTTCTCTGGACTCTGGGGACCTTCTCTTCTCTTGAGGAGAGGATCTACCTCTCCTCAGGTACATGAGCTCTTGCTGTCACTGAGGCCCTGGTATACCCTAACCCTGAGTAGTCTCCCTGCCCACAACTTTGTAAAGAGGACATTCATTAAACTCTCCTGACTCTGTAAACTTGAGTGTGTCATCAACTTGGACTGTGACCTTGCCTGCTGCATCCCCGCAGGGCACTTACCTCAGACCCACACTGAGGGCTAAGCTGTAGATGACTTTATGCTCCCTTTCTTTCTGTTTGTTTTGGGAGAAATGGAAGAAATCTGTTTCTTGCTTTTGGTCATTGCCTTTTATTGTTTTCTCCAGGAAAAAATTATATTTAATTTCTCTTCAAGTTGCCCCAACTGAGAGTGATTAAATATCAATAGATTTGCAGGGCAATGGAGACTATCAAGGGATACATGAATTCTAGACCATTCTGGTGTGGTCTCCTGGTATCGAGGGAGGCTGGACTGAAATCCGAGGGTCCTGGCTATCTGTAAAGAAGATGATGGTAAACTGTTCTGCTTTGCTGTGATCCTTGGATTATAAAGGTATATGGAATTCAAGGGAAAACATTTTTCATTTTTATCAAGACACTAAAAATATATTCTTGTCACTCCTTAAATATTGACAGAAAATAATTTTGCTGTTTATTTCCTCCTGAATATGGATATGCCTATCACTTGGTTTTTATCTATTACTCTGAGTAAATTTTATCATGGTAAAAAATAATTTCTTTCCTTTCTGTGAGATGTATATTAATTTCATCCATCTTAAAAAAAAAAACTTGATAAAAGCAATGAAACTTCAGATGCCCAGTTATCTCTTCAAAGGATATCAGACCACTCATATATTTTATCTCTATTTTACTTATAAAATAAAATGGGAATAAATACTACCTTTTAATCTACTGTGAGAAATATGTAACATGTAAATAGATGAAAAAAGTGGAGACTATTTTATAAACCTCCAATCATCAAATAAGTGACATGTTTGAGTCAATCAATTTAAGAGGTTACCAGTCCACTGATGAAACCATTTTAAGAAAATGTGCTGTTTGATGTTACAGAAGCCAAAAACTGAATAAATGTGTCATCTGTTTTTCATTTTAATTCACTATTTCAGAAGTATTTACTGTGTATTAAAAAAAATCTTTTTACCCTTTCAAATCTTTTAGACAACCTAGAAAAATTCAGAACAGTATAACATATATCTATAAAAGCACATGCTCAGTTATCTTGTTCATATATGATTAATCACATTGTATATGAACTTTTTAACTCATGTAAGAAAATCTATAATTTTACTATTGCAGTAATTATTTTTAAAAAGAATGCACAAAGGTATAATTTTTGTTCCAAACAAAAAATAGATTAAGGGTTTTTAAAAAATGATGCATTTTAAATCTGTTTTTAGGTTGGGATTAGAAACACATAGACAAAAAAGTAAAGGGCAATCTTTGCTTTAAGAAATTGGACTAATTCAGACTGTTGTGCATGCAAAAAGGTTGCTGCATTAAGAGATTCTCCTAATACCATTTTTCCTCTAGCTTCTATCCTTCCCTTGCAACCGATATTCAATTACTGTTTTTCCTTTAATTTCTTTTTTTACTCTACTTTTATACAGAGTTGCTTTTTAAAAAAGATCATCCTCTCTTCTCTCCAGGTCTTCCTCTGTCACTTCTTTCTCCTCTGCTCTGTCATCCCAGGTCACTGTCTTGAGCTGGACCCATCCTGCTTCCTCTTGACAATGCTAATTTTCCTTTCTCAGTTTGGCTACTAAATCTTACACTATGCCATAAACAGGCTACTTGTGATGCCTCTGGGTATCCATAATGCATAGCCGAAAACACACTAAATGCCACCACTCCTTAATTCACTGAGTTCTAGCCAGAAGCAGGAAGGGAGAGAGATATCAGTGCCTTACTTGAAAGCTATTGTCTTCCACTGGTTTTCATTAAAGGGACAGGAGAATTAAATGTAAAATGTAATCATCCTTAGGTTTTCTTAAGTTACTGTCTGGGAGTGAGTGTTTTTTGCCCAGCCTCGTTCAGGCAGCAGGCAGCAGGGAAGTGGTGAGGGAAAGCGACAAGGGTGTTGAAAGTCCCTAAACGGGATCCTGTAATTTCTAGAAAAGGAATAGTTCTGCAAACAGGAGGCATGATTACATAGGCTAATTAACAGTTCAAAGTATGGGGAGGACTTATCGTGGAAGGATGCATGTTTCTTGTTCCTTAATGAGTAAATGACCCATTCGAATGCATGAGCACATATCAGAAGCACATGGTGATGAAGAAGCTCGTGGTGGTTGATCTGATCAAAGTTTTTCAAAAATGACTCCAAGTATTTGATGAAGAAGATTAACATGGAGACAATTTACCAAACAAATACAGCATAAAGAGCCAAGAGACCTACTGAGGGACTTCAAGGCTCCAGCTTGCCCACATAAAGAATATCATTAGACAGAAAGAAAACAAAGACAAGAATAAATATCTAGAGTGCTGAGTCCATGGAGGAACTGAACTGCCGATTGAGGATTTCTTGTTCTATTTTTAATATATCTACCAGAAGATGTTTTCAGTTTTTAAAAGCAAACAAAGCATTGCGCTTGACCTGGGTTCTGTGTAACTCTCTTAAGTGTTCTAAAAGATGTCTGGACCAGAATTGGTTAATTAGCGCTTTGTGTTGCACTGTGTTACATATGACCTAACCAGAGATAAAAAGGTTTAAAGGTCTCTTGTAACCCTGCAATGCCATTTGTAACACAAAAATAACCCCCTTTCATTACTAGCATGCCACTGTAGCACGCAGGTTATTTTTTCCCTTCACTGCAATAAGGGCAGCTTTCGCATCAGAAGAATTCTTGGCAAATTAATGCGCTACCTCTTGGGCTAATTAAATTAGAAAGGATCAAAAATACAGAGCGGCTTTTGTGGTGGACACAATGTCGTGCTTCATGCATCTTGCTCAGAGAGGAATTTCTGCCATTTAGCCCCCTTTTTGCCTCTAGCAGTGTTCTGGACTCTCTAACACAGTCAAGTTCCTAATTTGCCTCAATGAGAGAGAATTATTAACTGATAATAAGAAAAGGAGCATTCACAGCTCCAGGCTGGGCTGTGTGGAAAAGGGTGATCTACCCAGCACCTGAAGCACATGCAATTTTTATTAATTCCTGCCTAAAACAATGCATTCAGGAGTAAAATTGCTGTGCAGATGACAAAAACAATTATGCCTTTGATTCGTTCATTCTAAAAATGTGAACCACTTTAGCTCAAATATAACCAGATTAAACAACTATAGCGGTCGCTCACCTCTTTTTAAATCCAGTTTGGATTGCCGCAAGTGTGTTTTATGTTGAGAAGTTGCCACTGCCACTTAAACTGATTGTTCCTATTGAAATCACTGAGTGCACAAGTGATTTTGACAATAATTAATATTGTCCTCTCTATATTGTGGTCCTTTGTTTGGACGATGACACTGATGATGGTATTGCTATCTTTATGGGCATTAATCCCAGAAAGAGAGAAGTAGGCTCCTGCGTTCAGTCCTTGCAGGCCTATGTACTTTTGTAGACTTTTCATGATTTGCTGCTGCTGTTTATTTAGACTTTTGTTTGCAGGTCTGGTCCTTTTGCTTCTTGGGTATCATCATAACTTTGATCAAAACAAGATACCTTCATTTCTACTTAGCGCCATGTCACTAAAAGCCTATTGATTTCCAGATATTTCACACCCATTAGAGTTTCTTTAGTTAATGTTTCCAGAGTTTCTTTTGCTGCTCTTTTGGGGTTAACTGTGCAACAGTAAACTTTGCTTTGCTGTCTTCCAGGTTCCACATGTCTGGAGTTGCCACAGCTTAGACTAACCTACATATGTGATTTTGTTAAATTGACTGCATTTCTTTCTACATGAATAATGGTTGTAATCGTGTTGGGGGGAAAAGGTTGTAAAATGTGATGCCACTCTTGTCATGACTGTACTTGTGTTGATCATTGACTTTGTCATAAATTTTGTGTGTTGAAAATTTTTGAGAAAATGAAAAACAGTCTGATTATGCTGTTGTTTTGATGTACATTTTATTCACTTTTGAGACTCCAGCATAACAGAAATTTGTGACTGATTTGGGATGTTCTGTCAGGATCTTTGACTTTTAAGAGATTTTTATGGTATGTGTAAAAGCACAACCTTGATCTGCTTTGGTACTTCCATGATGAATTCTTATCTTTCAACCATGATCAAAAATTCCTTTCTCTGTGTCTAGTCTGGACGAGCACCCAATTTATCGGCAACAAATTCAAGGGCCATTGAAGATTGATGTAATCTGTCAAACCAATGATTTCTCTGTTAGCCCAAGAACATTCTAGTGTCATTTTCAAAATTTTCTCTTTGAATGTCAAAATATAATGGGCAATCGACTCTTTAATTAAAATCTACCACCCACCCTGTCTTTTTTTAACCCATCATTCTTCAGCTGTTAGTAAGTTTTCTAATATAGAAATACTTATTTTGATATCATTGGACATCTAACATGGCAGCGTAACCTTAAAAATTTGAATGTCTTTCACGCTATTTAATCCATACCATCTTTTCCAACACTCATCTTAAGCACCATCTATCAAAATTTTCTCTGATTATTCTATATCTCTCTCATGCATCTTTATATCTCCCCTCAATCCATCTAGAATTCATGGAATAAAAAGATTTGTGATGATTATATATTAAAAAGCTTTGATCTATTCTCTACAATATTCATGCATGATCTTTTAATTACTTGTAGAATTATATCATGTAGTATATGTTTTCTTTTATTGCACATACCATCTAGCTTGGCATACTTGGCATATGTAGCTTACTCATAAATTTTGTGTTTTGCCATTGCTTTTTTTTTTTTTTAATGGGTACCAGGAATCAGCTTTACTGGCAATGTTAACATTGTGCAATTAAACATAGAAGATGTTTAGACACTCTTACATAGCTAGAAACTAGTTCCTATGGTCAAGATTTGAGATAAAAATTGTATTATACAAAGTTACCTTAAGGGTTATTCCTTAGCAAGCTGCCCTACTGGAGACCAATAGGTTCTATTACTTTGAGTTCAGAGTGACACGTTTTCCTTTGGTGTTGGAATAAATAATTGTTTTTCAACTTGAACATGAATAAAGAAGTTGACTTGAATTTAGAGTCTGTATTGTAAAAAGCAATGGTTATCCAAGTCACCCTCAGTGCTGGAAGCTGTTTAATATTTGAAAGGCGCATGGAAACCACACTAGGCTGAAGATGGAGTGGCTTCATGTCTCTTATTTCATACTCATTCTGTAAAAATGGCTGGTAGAATTTGCTTTAATACATCAGTAGACCTTTTCCGCATTTATTTCTTTATCTTCTTGACCAAGTTACATGTAGTGGTGATCACATAGCTTAAAGGTACAAAAAAATGTGGCTTCATTTTGCAGTTTCTCTCTTATTCCAGAAAAATGTTCCTTGTTATATTTGGAAGAGATGCTCCATACATTTACTATATTGTTAATGAGGTCTCATGCTCTTCTTTAATATTGTACTTGTTGTGTATTCTTTTATTTATTACAGCTAATTTCATATGGTAGTTAAGCTACACTGGGCATACAATCCTTATGTGAAAAGTATGACTTGCCCTTAAATTTCAATATTGTCAAGGAAAGTGCAGTTTAGGGAGATATCTGCTAGATCAGAAAAATCATTAATGCATTCTCACTGTCCTCAAGTACTGTAGGAGTTTTTCATTGTTTTACAAAATAAACGGATAGACAAACTCACTCCAGGTATATGTACAACGTCCTTGCTTCATGCTGAGCTTTTCAGGTTTGCTGTTATTATTTGCATTATCTCTCACAAGAAGCTGACATTCCAAAAGTTTGAAAAAGACTCAGGGAAGTAGAGGTCATACATACTTCCTGGGAGGTCCCTTCTCTTCAGAAAAGATGTTTTTAGGTGTTGAATTTGTAGATTATCATGACGGTCTTCACTTTGAAGATTTATTTCTGCTGGCTTAGGGTTGGCTAGAATGTAAGCTGATTTGATATAGAGGTATGCTTAGAACCAACTCTTCAGTATGTACTGTCTTAAAATAAAGGGATTTTAAAATATTTGACCTTTAAAAATGATTGCAATTTATTTATAACTTCTCAACTTCATATAGTGACTGCATAAGAGACATACACTCTTTTACATATTTTTAACAACAGAATACACATTTTTTCCTGAACTTTAACCTTAGGGAGGTAAACTGAAAGATGCCCATTCCTTTTCATATGACAGTTGTAACATCTTAAAGTAATTCCATAATCTATTCTTGATCTCTTCTACTTTTAAGCTCTTACTTTCCCTGAACATATATTGGACCCAGAGAAACAGAACATGCCTATTTTCCTTCTAGGATATGAAGACTGTGTTTGAAAATATCATCTGTATGTGCTTTATTTTTATTTCAACCATACGTGCCTTTACAAGTATTTGAAAAGAAAAATATTTTAAAGATTTGAAATAGAAAGAAGGGAATATATGTGAGTTACAGCAGCCCCAGGGTAACAGTATCTCACACACTAATGATTCATATGGAGTTTATATGTCTATTTATGCTGTCATTTATTTGGGGGAGGGGTGGCTAGAGAAAAAAAGCAGTATATAGCATATTTTTAAATACCAGTGGTTTCTGAAAAAAGAAAAAAGAAAAGAACACCCTGAACATTATCCTTATTTAATTAGGAGCAATCATTACATAATTATTCACATTAATTCAGTTTCTTACAACAGTCTTACACACTTTGGCACTTCCTCTTTTCTCTCTCTTTGTTCTAAAAGAAAGAAAGAATGTTCTTTATCACTTGAAAGGGAAAGAGAAAAAGGTTTATTTGCTGATGTAGTTTATACAAAAATAGGCACATTTTATGTGGCTCCTAGGGATATAGTGTGTTTGATTATATACAAGATCCTGGATTTTCTGTATTTATTTTACAATCAAATAAGTGACAGGGTTTTCAAAGAAACTGGAAAACTTGAACTCAGATCTCTCTATAAGGTAGGAATTAGCTTATTAAATCTAGTTTTGACTTGGAGGGAATAGGTGTAGCATTCAAGAGAATTATATATAATGCTGCAAGACTGAAGTTGCATGGGGAGTATTCTTGGTGAAGCCAGACCTATTAAAAATGAGGAGGGTTGGTATGAATGAATGAAATATTATTAAATCAGCATACCAATTAGATATTTTTTCAAGATTACTTATTCACATAGTTTACCAAGAAAATTAGGTTTCTAAGAAATAAATTATTGGAAATAAAAACAGTGGTATTTATTTTTCTGTATTAATCAAGTTCAGAAAATGATTGCATGATTGCACTAGCCAGTATGTATATGAATTTTTGCCATCTTCACTAACCTGAAAGAAAGGGAAGATGAGTCTGTACAAATTTTCAGAGGTCACTGTGTCTGTGCGTTTTTATGTGTGTTTGATAACTAAAGGAGTTAAAAGGAGCAATAATTGGGGTAATCAATTGAAAAATGATTAGTTCTTACAATGCAGGAGCAAGAATAAATTAAAGCAGATGCCCGTTGGAAACTTTCCTTTCTACTCTTACCCACACATCCATTTCTTTGCCTTTTGCAATTATATAGAAAAGGAGGAGAAAACTATTTCCAGGTGTCTTCACTCAGTCTCTCAGTTTCTGAAATATCGATATATGACTTTACTACTGACAGGGGACGGGGAAAGAGAATATCATCTCTTCTGATCCTCTGTTACAAACACAGTTACAAAATGGTGTAAAATAGTTCCTTTGAGTTCCAGATTTGTGACTACAAAAAAAATTGGGTATTTCTTTCTTTCTCTTTCCTTGAAAATCAAGTCCACCCTGTCTCGACCACATAAATAGAACAATTTTCCTCTGTGAACTACTTGATGAGGCTGTGGCCAGATTCATATAAATGTCATAAAAACAGAGTACAGAATGGATTATTTTATGATTAAGATCTGTATGGATCTTTGTATGAATGCAACGTGCTTTGGCAGGGTTCTGCTGCACGCACACTAGTTTTAGTGTGTGTGGTGGAAAAAATGGCCTGCCACACTGTCACTTTAATGTCTTTCTGAAAAGGAACAAAAATCACTGGGTTCCACCAAAGGTTACAGCAATCATACAAAGGTTTGGTCTGCTAACCAGTACAGTGTGTGTTCTATTTCTTATCGTGGTTATAACGAGGGTAAGATTTAATAAAATGCCACAATATTTCTCAGCACTTTTTCATTAAATGACATGTTGACATCTAATTGTGATCGCAAGGTGAAACTTTTCTGTTCTCTAATTTATGTAATAAGAATATATTTTTCTTTCCATATTTCTGATTGAGTCCACAAGCTGAAATGTTTCTTTCTCTTGCGTCTTTCTCTCTTCAGTTCAGATCTTTTCAGAGAGAGAGGCTTCATTCAGATTTTTGAAACATCCAACAAGCTGCTATCAGCACGTGGATGCCAATGTGGTCTTTTAATAAAGAATTGTGGTTTAAGAATTTCAACCAAAGGATTAATGTATTAAAGTGAATAATAGCATCCAGGCAGTAGCAAAGATGATGATCAGAGTTGGTGAAAGAGAGATTATTGATCATCTGGCCCTATCAGTCACAAACAGGGAGGAGGAAAACAAAAGGAGGAAAAGGAGATTAAAGAAATGAAATATAGTTTAGTAATGCCAGTTGATTCTGTTGCTAATTATAAATCTTTGGCAAGAAGCCTTTGGTTATACAGTAACACTCCACTTATCTGGTGGTCAGATTTCCAGCAATCTTTACTACTCAGAACACAGCTGAGATCCTGGAATTGTACCTCTCAGAGCCTTGACTATGTAAAAGCAACTTTCTTTGGTGGAGATGTTCAGCTATCTATCCCCTGGAAAGTTTATTTTGCATTAATTTTGTGTGCATATTTAAGACTGCTTATTTATTTTACCTAATTGTCTGGATTTTTAAAATCACTTCAAGTTCTTCCCCAGACTATAGAAGAGGGTGGTGATAGGAAGGTGGTGGTATGGCATTGGGTGTGGGGAAGGATGTGCTACAAAATAAATATACACGAATAACCATTGTGTGATGGACAACAATAAATTCAGAGAGAGAGAAATTCCTTCATTGTCTTGACTGCTTAGATGAAGGAAACAAATATTAGCCTTGGCGTCCCAGGAAATAATGCAGAGAGAATGATGGGATTTTATCTTGTGGGATATTTAGATTGAAAAGGTAGAAACTGGAATGTGACTGTCTAGGAAGGCATGGGGGCAGTAGTAGGCAGGGATATCTAGAGTCATAAATGGAGTGCTGAGACTGGCTCATTTTGGTGGAAATATGAGATGAATTTATAAGAGCTGTAGAAAATGTGGTTGAAATGACAAGGACAAGGCTTAGGAGAGTTTTATTTTTGTTTTTTAACAGATTTATTTATTTATGCATTTAAGAGCTGGGGTATAGGCCAGAGGTGTGGGAGATGAGAGGATTCACCAGAGACAGAGTGGGGAACAGAACAGGCAGACTTACTGAAATACAATGCTGAGGGGAGCAGTGGGCAAGGCAGGAGATATCTGCTGCGCCATGTGTGTTCCCTCCCTGGCCAGGGATTGAACTCCTGTTGCTATGCAGCAGATGATTCACAGTGCTGTGCTCAACCCACCGTGCCACCAGGGAGGTCCCCTTAGGAGAGTTTTAAATGACAGACTAAGGTACTTGGGATTTTATTGTAGGCATATTTGGTCAAGAGCAATGCAATATCAGTTGTAGGAGATGGAGGAAAAGAGAGTTACCCAGATTTTTGACTTATTTGATTCTATAAGTAGTGGTCTCATTAGCAAAATGAAGAAGACCAGTGTATTGAGAGAGTGGCAACACGGCATATTTTGTATGGGAAATGCAGTGCTTGAACTTACGAGCATCAAGGTAGATGATGAGCTTGCAGTGGTAAAGGTTATTCAAAGGTGAAGGTTATAACAAAGTTTGGATGAAATTCATAAAGCATAACATGTAAAGAATGAGAGAATGAGGAATAGGGACAGATATTTAGAATTCGCATTAGTGAGTGCTCGAATGGAGAAGTCCGAGAAGTAACACAGACTTTGACAGTGAGAAAGGAGGGATGCATAGACTGATGCAGTGAGGAAAGTGAAGGGTGTAAGAGGAAAGGGAGAAAGGACTAACACCCATTGACTCAATGATATATCAGAGCTGAGTGTTTGTAATATCATTTAATCTTCCCACAAATGCTACTAGGAATATATTTTCATACTATTTTAACAGAGGGTGAAATGGATGTTCAGAGAGAATAGGGAACATGCCCAAGGTTACACAGCTGTGAGGGCACCTGAACTTCACTTTGTACATAGTCTGTTCCACTCCCAAATCCATGATTTTGCACTGTCTATTTCTGTCAACAGATTGAAGCGTGTGGGAGAAGGAGCAATTGTTTGACCATCCGTAATGCTGTGAAAGCAGGAAACACATTTTAAGTGACTAAATCAGTGGGTAATGGATTCACTACAGTTTCTGCACTATTTATGGGTATCTGTCTTTTAGCAAGATGCTGTTCTTCCTACTGGAGATCTAAAGATCTACTGGGCCTAGTCCTTGTTCTCAAGGAGCTCGCTAACTGGAAGGAGCAGAACATACTTACATTGTTTCAGCATAATACAGCATTCAGCTTGAGAACACAGTTTACCATTTCAAAAAGTAGAATGAAATTTTAATGAAAGAGTGAAATAAATTCTTTTCTTTTTAAGAAAATGTATATGTGAAAATATTTGTAGATTGATTAAAAGACCCAGTAGTTGAAGAGGTCATAGGTGTTAAAAGAAATGCAGATTAGCAAGGGATGAGACCTATAATATAAGGGATTGGATATGTAGATATAACATTCTTGAGGGAAAAAAAGATGGAATAATCTGATATTATCCATGTTTATACTCAATAGGTGCCCACTACTCTCTTATGCATGTTTAATGGGAAAGAACTAGGCCCCATGGCATTAGCTTAATATTTTGTATGTGATTCATGCTATTGGGTAGGCGAGATACTCTGCCACTCCTGTCTCCTTTGGCTTTCTGTTGCAGAATGCATAAACTCTAGGTAGAGAAAAGTTTTCTTTCATGTATTTATACTCACCAAGTGGAAATTGAAAACTCCATTAGGGCAGATAGAAGAATCTGAAGATGATTATGTAAGTTTCAAATTCTGGCTTTTCAAACAGATTCATAAGTTTTATAGAAAGAAATTTTTAGTAATTACTGTTCTAATTTTAAAGGGTAAATTCAGTACATTTCAATACTGAGATTAGTGACTATAAGAACTGTCTCTCATAGCTTTAAAAAAAAGCTTAAGAGAAAAAGCACATATCTTTCTCATGAGACGTCTTCATCAGAGACTTCTAAGAGGAAAAGCAAGTTTGTGTTCTTGTTCTAGAATAACTTTGGTGGACTAATAACATCACCTTGTTTTTAAAGCAATGAGAAAATAATTGGAAATCTTTCCTTCATGGTGTTCTCTATCAGCTGTTGTCCTTCCTAAATTGTGTTGTACTTTCTTCATTCCTTTATATAGTTACTATTTTCCTTATAGGAGTCAGATTATAGGAGTTTCCCTTATATGAGTCAGTCTGTGATTATTCAGCCACCTTCCTTGTTATTATTTTTAATACATTGCAGAGGAAAAAACTGATGTTCAGAGAAGTTAGGGAACATGCCCACATGCATACAGTTATCTGGTTACTACTCTACTTCTGAAAAAGAATTCAATAATATGTTTTGCTAGAGAAATAAGTGCCATTAGATGCTTAATTGCAAAGATTAAGGTATGAGATTCACTGGCACCCCAGGAAACAAGAAAGAGTGATTTTCTTGTCTGTTAATTTTTGAGATAGCAATTATTGAATGATTTTTGCTTTTTGTTGGTATAAGTTTTTATAAACTCATTTCCAGTAACCATCTAAAAATACATAAAAAGTTCATTTTTTAATCACATATTAACAGTTGTAAAGTCACTAGTACTAATAATGACAGGATTGTCAACCTGCTAGAAATGACTATAACTTTATTTAGAGCAATGTTAAGGGAAGTAAGCCCTTGACTTGAGCTCTATTGAGACTAAATATTCATTCTTAATTTGAATTGAGATGAAAAGGATCCATAAGTCAGGTGTCAAAAGAAAAGTCTGCTTTTTTGTAGAAAATGTATAGTGCCTTTGTTAACCCAATATTTTATGAAGAGTGTAATATTTGGTCATTAAAGGCCTTTCTTTGGTCTTTCTTTAGCACTAACAACATTTTAGCAAAATCGACTGATTCCATATGGATTTGCTTCTGGACATATGGAATAAAGAGATTATTAAGAGGTCAACATTGATTTTTTGAAAGCAACAATAATTTAATAGTAAATTCCAAAAATAACTGTGACATTTTATTTTTTAAAAAATACATACTTTATAACCTTTGATATTTAAATCTCTAATAGAGTAAGGCCTCTCACCCTCCTCAAAGCAACCCACAACCCACAAGTTATATCCCATGTTTTAAAAACTTACATAATGACTTTGGCCTTTTTTACTGAATCTTACAACTGTGGTCCATTCACATTTTATCCTAGTTATAATGCTGTAATTCAACACAACAGTGTGCTATAATAATCTACAATCTTTTACCATATATTATAGTTTTCTTTCTTTCTTCTTGATTTCAGTGTTGTTTGTCTAAATTGGAGAGTTTTTCTCCTCAATTTCCAGTTTTCTCCACAGTCCTCTCAAATTACCTCCTTTTTTTTTTTTTTTTTTTACTATTTCCCTTATCCCTGTTTACTCCTATTGTACTTTTTCAATGCAATTTTACTTTGTAACACTCTAACTCTAATAGTGCCATGTATTCTCAGTAAGTGAGATGATTCTCAAGGTGTGGATTCAAAAGAATACTCATTAAAAAAGTCACACGCCTACTATTGTGTTAGTTGCCGGTACTAATTTTCCTTACCCCCTGTTGTCTAAAAGTATCTGTTGCTGGATGAAGGAAAATATATTAAAATAAGGCAGTTCATTCAGATGTTTTCAGACTGGAAATGTAAGAAATATTTCAGGACCTTACTAAGAACCTCTAACCGTGGACTGTGGTTAATGTATCAGATTGAAGCCCAAGGGCATGGCCACATCATTATGACAATAGTTTAAGTTGTTAAGAAGCTCAAGGACCAACAAGTGAGAATGTAATTCTCCATCAAGATTGCCAGCTGTTTCTAAGTGTTTGGAGACCAAGATGAAGACCACAAGAATCAGTGGCAGATTGTCAAAGCAACGATGCAGAAGCCTACCATTACCATTACGAGCCACAAGAGGTACAATTGTGTTTTCTGTGATGATGAAATCCTAGTTGAGCTCATTGAAAGCTTGAGTAAAATTAGATTGTGAACATTTCTAGAAAAAAACTTTTTTAAGGAAAAGTATTATCTTCATATATAGCAAATGAAATAGTGTCTATATCTGTGAGAGAAAACTGGGATAGAAAAAAATTTGCAGAGTTCTCTTGCTGGCTCAAACATTCTCAATTAGATTTGTGGGTTACATAGTGGAATTGGTTAAGAGACCTACTGTGAAAAAGAGGTTTAAGAGACAGAAATTTGGCTCCAAAAGTTTCACTTTGAAGCTAAATTTAGATGTGTCTTTTTTTACTGGTGAAATTTATCAAGGCACAAACAGCTATCAGAAATGAAATCTACCTTAATTCAAGGCAATCTTAAAGCTTATGACGATAATCTGAAACAAAAAACATAAAAAGCTGTCTAAGTTTAAAATAGTTATGCTAATTCTGGAAGAGAAATATCACTTTCATTTAGATTTCAGTATCTTTTAGTGAATTCATCCCGTTGTATTAAATAATAAAACATTATCTTTCATATGAACCGAATCCTGGTTTAAGGTGAAAAGCTCTTAAGAAACCCTGCCAAAGTCCCAGAATTATATACATACATTCTTCCCTAACTTATCCTCCTAAAAACCTGCAATCGTCTTTTCATACTCTACTAGAAGATTCAGTATGCAGTTCTATGGGAAGGTTAGATATAAGGTAGCATTTAGCAATTTAGACTTCACCTTGTATTACAAAGAGGTTCAAACACTAGCTTTTACATATATTAATCATGGGACCTTAAAAGAAAAGTTCATTGCCATTATTCCCATGTAAATAGAACATAATTTATATTAGCTCTGAAAACATTATCTAAATGTAAAATCCAGTTGTTCAGAGGATTACATATCATGATACTAATTTGTTAACACACTGCCTGACTACCTGATATTTAAGGATCTAAGAAATAAAAACTCCTGGAATTAGATTTGTTCTTAGGTCTTGAATTGTACTGGCCACCTGTGGGTCACACAAAGTTCTTCTTGCTGGCCAGAGGTGTGATGGGTGAGAGCATTCACCAGAGACAGAGTGAGGAGCAGAACAGGTGGATTGACTGAGGGTAACAATGGGAGAGAGAGGAGAGGTCTGCTGCACCATGTGGGTCACCTCCTGGGCTGGGGATCAAACTCATGCTGTAGTGGCTGCAGATAGCTTTATAGTGCTGCACTTTAACCCCTAGCTCCACCAGGGAGGCCCCCTCCTTTTTTTAAAAGATATTTTTAACATTTCATGAGGTCAATGTAATCTGGGATTCCTCTGTTTAAGTAGATGTTTGAATTTACCATGAATTTAACGTGCTCAGCCTAAGATGGCTCTCATTCAGCAGTGTTAGACAATTACCCATTTGTTTACTTCATGTGATTCCATGTTTCCTAGGGGATGGCTCTCCTTTAGATTTCTTCACAGATTGCTTGTGGTCAGAGTTTGCTATAGTTTGGGAAATACTTCTTACATGACGAAAAACTAACCAATCTTAGAATTGGGTTGAATATACACTATTTGTTTGATATTTCACTTAGGACATGTAGCTCATTGTGAACTTCCCCCCCAAATGAGATATAATTGCTATATAGCATAGTTTAGATTTAAAGGGTGTAGTTGGAGACTTCTTATTTAGTGGTTTATATAACTGAGGTTCAGAGGACTGAAATGATTTGATGAAATGGCTAGAACTATAATACGTGATTCACAAATTCTGATCCTGTTGTATGCTGTTGCTTTTTACAATTTTTACAATTGAGGACTGTTTTAAAAAAATCTGTGTAAATGTTCCTTTTATTGAATACTATTTCCAGAAGATAACATTTCAGCTTTGATTTTAAATCTTTCTTGGTTATACAGTACTTAGGAAATGCTAAGTGTTTTAAGGGTAACATCAAGCATGGTTTTATCAGTATATCTGGAGGTGGCCCAAAACCCCAGCTCATTGTGAAAATTGCTATGACATCATTGCCCAGGCTCTAACTCCTTAGGATAAATAGGGAGTTTAAGTTTTCATTGCTGTCTGTTCAGGGCCTAAAATGAATTAACACAAATTTCATATTCCTAGAGTTGAAGAGTGATGGAAAAAGTTAGTAGTCAAGTTCTGAAAACAAGAGGGCTGTGTTGAGGTTGCATACATATTTCTAGGACTTTATTAGAGATTATGCAACCAATTTTGGCTTCAATTGTGTCATTTACTTTCATATTAATACAATATAAAAACATAGGGTGAAATAGGTGGAAAACACAAATTGGTATACCTAGCTATTTATATTGTGAGAACAGAATGATTGTGATTAATGTGCCAATGGCATTAAGTAAAACGAAGATATTGCAATCATACAAATGTTTTAAGTTGGATTAATATCCTGAGGCTACACTAAGTCACTCACTGGAGGCAGGAATTACTTTGGTCTCCTTAATGATTTACAAAGTTATCAGCAACTACGACAATAGAATGGGAAAATGTCATGGTTAAGATAGTAGAAAATGACAAAAATTGCTTTAGTCCCATTTGTGTCAAAGTTTTGAATGCTTCTGTATTTTGTAGGGGATTATTTGTGTTGTTTAGAATGTGTTTTTAGTGCTGTGTGGTTTTCATATGGTATGTTACATCCTATAATGATGTGTCTCCAATTTCACACCCAAGAAATCCACCTAAGAACCCTTAGGTCATAGAAGAACCAGTTACAAGTACTCACAGTCAAAAGGGTATTAACTGTACCACCAAGACCTTTCGTCTTCCAGGAAAACATGTCATATATCATGATCAAAACTTCAAATATTAATTCCTTTAATATAATCCTCATAATAATCAAATAAAGTGGGCATTGTGCTCATTTTATAGAAAAAGGGAAATTGAGGTGTGGAAAGGCTAAGCAAATCAGGAGTCATTCGATGCTAAAAGTCTATACGTATTTCACACACTATACTGTGTTATGGGTGTGAAGCCTTAACTCCTTTTGCAATTAAAAATTCTCCTATTTAGGGGCCTTTGTAGTGGTGCAGTAGGGTAAGCAATGCACTATGAAGCAAACTGCAGCCACTGCAGCAGAGTTCCATCTCAGCTTCCCTGTGAGGTGGCCCACGTGGTGTGGCGGACCTCTCCTGCCTCAGCCTGCTGCTCCCCTCAGCAGTGTGTTTTAGTCCATCTGCCTGTTCTTATCCCCACTCTGTCTCTGGTGAATCCTCTCACCTCCCACACCTCAGGCCTATACCCCAGTGCTTGTATGCATAAATACATAAATCTTTTACAAAGAAACCCTTCTGTTTCAGACCTTATACTCACTTCTAGTTAACACTGAGTAAGCGCCCATTCTTCAATTAGCTTTCTTGACTTAGCAGGCTGATTTCTCATCTTTGAACCTAGCTCTGACCTTTCTACTCTTAGGACATTCAGGAACCTTGGGTTAGAGGCATTTTCTTCGTATAGGATTTTTTATTTAGTTGGATTGCAATGGGACATTGATCACTTTCCTGATCAATTTACACTCCGGGAGTCAGCATGATAAAGCAGTAAGAGAAGATATATTAGAGAAAGATCAAACTACGCTCAACTCTTGGATCCAGTGCTTGCAGTATCATCACTTCAGGCAAATTTTAGTCTCTCCCAGTCTTCCTTTTCTCGAATACAGGATTTCCACAAAGGTTTAGTGAAGAAATGTATAACAAAACAAACTGGAAAATTGGTTTCCTTTCTACCAAGTTAGTGTTAAGCAACTGTAATTTTATTCTTATCACTATTTCAAAGTACTATCTCTGTTATTTACTATTTGATATTCATCACAGCTCTGGGCACATAACTTATATTGTGATGTTTGAACCAGGGACTTTGTCAGAAGAGGCTACAAATGTAAGTGTCACTAGAAATGTGCCTGGTGTGGCAGAAAAATTTACTCTTCAAAGAAAATTCAAGTGCTCTCCCACATTTACCACTCCTCTACACGTCAAATAGTGCCATCTGACTACTTTTGGCCCTTGGGCTTTGAGGAGAAGTAATGTGGCTCTCTTCCAGGAAAAAAGCATTTATGAGTTGGTGTGTGGTCCTTCAAGGTCTCATTCCTTGATCTAGCTAGCTGGATGTTGAATATTCCTGTTGTCATAATTGCAAGATAAAAGTAGCCTGAATTTCTGAGATACCTGTTGAAAGATACCAGACCCACAAAGGACCTAGCATGAACAATGCCAAAATGAGTATGCTGCAATTCTGTGGTGTGTTTGTTACTGCAGCATAGCCTGAGTTAACCTGTTTAATGCATGCAGCCTTTGCAGGAGTGTTTTTTTCTATGTAATAAGAATACTGATTACTATAAGATATAACGAAGAGTTGCAATAGATGGCCTAATTAATCTAAGTAGATAGCTAATAGAAGTCATTTTGCTAGTTATTATTTCTGTGGTTCTATAGAGAGAAAAAAAATCTTTTTCTAACATTTTAAAATGTTTTGTCAAATGGAATAGTTTTCTTTGGGATTATAGATCGATTCAGATGAGGCTATGCTTGATATAAAACTCTTCAACAATAGAAGAAAAAAACTCAGCTAATCACATCATGTGAGTTCAGGTTAATACTCAGTCTAATCCAGTATTCACATCTCTTATTTTGTAAAAAATAAATATTATGAAACAAGAGTAGAAACTCAAAAGTAGAATGTCCACTCTTTGGAGGATTGTCTATAAAGATAATTGAATTTCCAAAAAAAAAATTCATGAAAAATTTACAATTTAGTTATTTCACTTACCATAATGGCAAAATCAGATCAATAACCTAGAAATCCAATTAACATCATAGCAATTGTCCTATAATTGCTTGGCTAACTTGCATGGCTACTATGTCCAGTAGGTCAGTTGCATACTGGAATGCCTTTAACTCTACAGACTTCACTTCTCTGCCAAAACATTTGTATTTGGTAGTGTGGAGACACAGATAAGTTTTGATTTCATGTTATGTATGATTTGATTTAGAATTTGTGGTTGATGAATGGCTGACATTTAAAATATATATGGAATTCTTGCTGATTATGTTAATTTGATGAGGCAATTATTTTAATTGGAAAAGCAAAAAATGATTTTTGCATTATTTTTGAATTATGCATTTCTATGGCTAAGCAGGGTAATAGCAGGAGTGGAGCACACCAGGATGACTGCTGGACTGGAAGCATGGAGTTCTGTGTTTTCTCTTGGCATTCTTACAAGTGTTATTTGTTACCTAAGTGACCTTGAGCTGGTCACATAACTATGCAGCTTTATTTTCTTTATCTGCAGAGTGAAGATATTAACACCCTTTATAGTTAAACTCATAGGGTCTGTATAAGGATCAGGTTAGCCAAAGCATGTGAAAATGACTTAATGACATACAAATGTTATATCTATTGAGACTTGTGGACAGATACATAGACAAAAATTTGGCCCAGTCAGTTCTCTTGATTCTTTGTCTTCCAGGTGGAAACATTAAGTCTGTTCCCTAGTCTCTTCTTATAGACATTTTCTGACCTCTCACCCCAACTCCAAATCTTGGCCAAATGCTCCTTCTCTGTGCTCCAGAGAGTCCTCTGCATAACTGCATTATAGTACTTACTGCATTACATCAACAGGATGTGTCTCTGTTTGTCTCCTGCACTAGACAGTGAACTCCTTGAGAGTAGTGGCAATACAGTTTTTATTTTTGTATTTACCATTTCCAGCATAATGCTTGGCACAATGTCGATGCTCCTAAATGTTTACCAAACTGATCATAAAGCTTGGAGACACTATGATGACTATTATATTTTTAAACAAATATTCTCATTTAAAAAATATTCTACTTGGCTGGTTGACAATTTACAATAAATGTGACTTTGCAATTTCTAATTGGAAACCTTTTAATTTCTTAATTAGCTTTATACAAATTATGTTACATCTAGTAGAAGGCAATGAGAGAGTAATTATTTTTTTTCTGCTTCTAATATTACTCGGAATATTTTTTGCAAAACATGAAAATTCTTTGCAACTTTTTCCTTTTAAAGTTCGACTGAGCAGTTTATGGAATGGCAACCTGCCAAATGGTGATCCATTTTCTCAAAAACATCGTTTGAGACCATGCCAGCCAGGCACACTAAGCTTATCTACTGCATCATAGTACAGTCACATAATTCGTGCAAAATTATGTTTGACATTAAATTATAAACCCTTAGCGTAATAATAAAAAAATAAATAACCCTAAAAGCAAATTAAAAATATGTTTTCACTGGAGCAGGTTATTAGCCCATTGGAAACTTGATCTGTAATAGTCAATCCATGGGCATGCTTCCATTTCTGTAGGGGTTTGAAATTTCATTCAGTGCAGAGAAAAATCCCCAATTCATGAAAGGAAAATTAGCTAATAAAATAATTTTTTCCTCCTGAACTGTTCTGTTGATGAAAACATGTCCACTGCAATCATAGAAATGAGTGACTTTTCAAATAAAGTAGTTTGTGTTGCCATAAACAGAAGGGTGGTAAGGCCATTGCTGTCCTTTGCCAAAGGAAAGAGTAACCAGCTGTGTCCGGCTTTTTTTTTTTGACTGCAGGATTCATATAAAAAGTCTCTTCTTGGGACTGAGTAGCCCAAAAGAGAGCCCATTAAAGAGAATTTAGGTTGTCTCTGAGTTTCTGCATTCTGAAACCTTGCACATTAGTAAAACAAACAAGTAGAAAACCCATTTATAACTTAAGATGATCAAAAATACTTCAACTTGGCTACATCAAGTATTTAGATCATTGTGACTTTTTAATTCTCAGTTGGTTTTCTCAACTGTTAATTGACCTGAAAATTATAGATTAAGATTTCAATGGTGCCTACACAGTTGTTCCATAGGTTCTGATCCACAAATCCTGGAACCTATATTTTGGCTAAAGCACAAGGCACAGCAGTCAAGTTGCATTTAAGCTGGGATTAAATGATTACATAGGTACTTTCTATGCCCAATAAACCACAATATCAACCTCACAATGACAACAGAACTTATCTCGAATGGATTTATTTATGAGGTTTAATTTAATTAATTTTCATATAAGTATATTTATCCTGGGTTATTTGTGGTTAAAAATTAGTATGGTTGTTCTTGAGTTCTTGATGCAAAATATATTTTTGCATCAGTATAAAATGTTGATGAAAGATAGCTCATATTCCTTCATAAAAACATCAAAAAGGGGTATGTTTTCTTTAATGTGATGAGAAATGAGTCCACTAAGCAGACTGACTGTATCTGTGGTGAAGATACTAGACTACATTTTACCCGAGATAACATTTCAAAATGATTGCCAGGTAACCTGCAAAATTGTAATGTGTTCTGCTGCCAAATTCATTTTAGCAATGGGAATTAATTTTCCAACGTGTTTTTGGAAGTAAGAGGTGAATTAATTATTGCAGGCACTATGATATCATTGGAAGTCTAAAGTTAGACAGTGATTCAGATGAACATGGAACCAGTAATATAATTGGACTTATTTCCTTTATCTTTCAAGGGCTCTTTTACATGACAACACAATGTTCACTCTGCTCCAAGGGATACCTCTGGCACTTCTACAATTCTAATTTCTTTCTACACGCTGCTGTTCATTGTTGGTTCTTGGAACCCAAGCAGTGTAGAGGGTGTCTGAGCAGAGCTTGGTGTCCGTCTGTTTGCCTCAAGCAAGTCCCAGGTCACTTATTAGTTCAGGGAGCCTTTGTGAAAGTTTTCTGGTGAGAAAACCCTTGCTCTCCTGAGGGAGGCGAGCACACCTTTAGCAGGGATTTCAATGGGATGCTTGCTAGTGAGTTCACTTCCTCCTTGTGGGGCACTGGGATCGATCAGGCACATCTCCTGGAGTTTAGGTCTATTGCACAATAACACGTGACCAGGAGCAGAAGGCAGAATCAGGTGGTTTAAATCTTCGCAACAGACAAGTCTGGAATGCTGTCAAGTAATACATGTTTGCCCTTGATATAAGAGATCCAAAAGACGGCTTCAGCAATGAAAATAAGTCCCAGGCCTAGAGACGGGAATGAAATGACAGTAGCTTGAAAGGCAGCATGATCTGCCTCTACCAGCAGCTATTTTCCCTGTTTTCTGATGTGTATTGTGTTTGTCTTTTTCTTTCGTTTCCTTCCTTTCTTTCATTTTTCAGCATAGAACTACATTAGTAAGCACATTTTATGGGTGTTTAATAATATTGAGAGGTTCACATTCTGTCAGAAGATTTTTTGTTTTTTTTTTTTTCTTTTTTTCCATACTAAGAGCTGTATAAGTAACTTCAGGTAGCAAGACAGCTACCCTTTAGAAAAAAACAGTTGCTTAAACAGTACAAATGGTTTTCCTGAGAGGAGGGCTCTCTGAGCTCACAGCTACTCAGTTGAAGGCTCATTGGTTACAAGTTAGCAGTGCTTATTTTTTGAACATCTCTGCTCTGGTGAAGTTTTATTACCATATAATAAAATCCAAGGTACTTAAATTCTTTTTAATGAAGACTACCAAAATATTTTTAAAGTTACTCCATGGTTCTCCTCTCTCCTCTCAATGTTTGAAAGAATTTTGGAAAAATAAAAAAGAAAATTTAGAACATGTCTATGTAACATTAATAGAATGATGGGGACATAACAAATCCAGATCAGCTGTCATTTTTGTCAAACATGACAGGAACTAACCAGGATTTTCTTTTCTTTTTCTGTCCAAGTGGTCACATTAGGTAGGTACTTACCTCAGAATTAAGGCGGTATAACTGGTTTCAAAAAGAAGACAAGATCACTTATCTTTCTCTGCTCTTTGTTGTCCTTTTGTTTTGTTTTGTTTTGTTTTTTTTCTACCTTAACCATTTGTTTATTTTAACCTTGGATTTGGATAATATATTACCTTAAAGAAAACAGCAAACAATTCCCAAATTGCCAGTTCCAGTGTTTCTTGAAGATTTTTTTTTTTAAAACAGGGGAGTTGGGTTTTTCAGTATGAAACTAAATTCAGGACTCCAATACAAGCTCTGGATCCTTTCTTTGCTGATACACTAAACTTTTATATAGACAAACAGGGGTACGAATCTGTTCATTTAAAGAAGGCTGTAAATAGCAAATTTGTTGCTATATTTTAAATACTACACTGAGTTTGTGACTACATGGCTATTCTGTTGTCAGCTTCTTCTCTGCTATAAAAATAAAATAGACAATCAGGGCAATATCATGTCTAAATCAGGTAAAATTGCTTTAATTTACCTAATGAAAATATTTTTTAATGAATCACTCCTGACTTTTTGAATGGGAAACAATGTGGGTTCTTCAGGCATTCTGCAAGCAGTTATTTGAAGTTGCACTAATTTTGTATCAGATAAAGAAAATTACACATATCTTCCCAAACCAACACACACAGCCGAGCACACTGGCTATGGCGCTCGCTACCATATGGTATTCATCATTAGCAGTAGCGGCAGCAGCCACCTCTTTTAGTTGACTGGTGGAAAATAGAGCTCCAGCTCAAATCTCTGTCTGCTCGCCATAGCTTTTTCCAGTTAAATTGGTACCACAATCTGTATGGTTTCATCACTCCATTGGCAGTTTAATATAAACATCTGTTTCCAGTCTTTTATATCCTATCTGAGATTTATTCAGTCCCTCTGAGTTATCTGTCCTTTTCTCCTTCCCCATTTATTTCCCTTAACTTCTAAATGATGTGGCATTTTCCAATATTTCCTTGATCTTTGCTCAGATGTGTATATCGTTAAAAGTACTTAATTATCTTTTTTTTTTCCTTTCTTGAGTCCAAACTGTTTGTTTGTAATCTATTTCCTCCCTATGTAGTATGAAGTTCTTTATCCTCACAGTGCAATTTTCCTTGGAGATAGAGTAATGCTGGTGATGGAGGTGAATATTTCATTATGATGGGAAGCAAGATCAAACTGTGAAAAATTTTATTCAAGTTAAATGATGTTCTCTATTCTTCACCCATATTTTGCATTTGTCACCATAAAATGCAAGGATTTAAAGGACTTGGTACTTAGGATTCATATGCTTTTGCTTTCTCTTTTATTACATTGATAATGTTGGAAACTAAGGGCATTTCCTGCGAGGTAATAATCTATGGTAGAAGCAGAGCCCCTGGATCAAAGGCAGTGGAGTCTTTTAATTCAACTATTGGTTAAATGTCAAGACATGTCTGGCCCAGAGGTCATTATTATTAAGTCAAATAGAAAGCTTTCATTTTCCTATCTCCTTTTTATTTTGGGAGCTGTTCATAAAGATTGATGCTGTGTAAGTCACTAACTACAGGAAAATGGTGAAATTCTGTAAACAATTGGCAGGCAGAACTTTGTTCTTATTGTCCCATTAAGCTTAATATGAGGTGTTAAATTTAATGAAATGTGGTGAGTGAAGTGTTATTTTCCTATTGGTTACTGTAACAGTCATTAACAAGTAGGACACGACTAGTCCTGAAAATAGAATACTGTATCCATGACAACACAGAGTTCAGCTTTTCCATTTTCAGCAAATGGGGCAGCAATTACTTAATATTTTCTTGATTTATTAATTTCCTTAGAAGTGGGAGTAACAAGAAAATTCTTGAACTGGGCAGTTAATATTCCAAATTAACTAAAATTTTAGCTACATCTTTATATAATTATTCTGTCATTCACTCATTCCTAGAAACAGGTTGAGAGTCTACTAGTCTATAAATTCAACATTTGGTATAGAGAAATAAGAGAGACAGACTTTCTGTCCACAAGTTGTTCTTGGTCTAATTAATATAGAGGTTCTCAAAGTTGGGTCTCTGGACAAGCAACATCAACTTCACTGGGAACTAGTGAGAAATGTAGATTTTCTAGACCTACCTCAGACACATTGGGATGAAGCCCACTGATCTGGGTCTCAACAAGTCCTCTGGATGCTTTGGTATCCCCTAAAGTTTGAGAATCAGCAGTTAGATGGAGAAATTAAAAACTTTCAACTAGTAATATTTTGCTTATATCCAAAATGATTATAAAATAAGAAGATATTTTCATCTGAGACAATTAGAATTAGGTAGACTTTCAGAGGTTCTATAAATATTTATCTTTCAGGTTTATGGTCAAATTTCATATCATTAAATTCCTAATGAAAATTTAAAAATCTTAATGAAAATCTTACAGGTTCCATGATTTCTGATGTATCTTTTTTTGTGACCCTATCATTTATTTAATGTTAAAAATTATTCTTTGAAATAGAATTGTATATTATAAGTTTTATGAAGGGAAGGTCATTTTCCTATTTATTTTAAGATACTGTATCTATAACAATGCTAGACTGAGAAATGTGCAATGACTTCCCAGTCCATTTAGGGATTTAAATCTTGGGGGAGGGGAGAATCACTTAACTTTCCTATTTATTTCTTCTTTTGCAAAACACTGGAGATAGGGGTTGTGAGGTAGGGTGCTCTCTTGAATTTCTTTTGATTTGAATTTTTTTTAGTCAATTTTTCATTGTTGGTGTTTATTAGTATAAGTCATTCATTCACATGTTTGTATATATATATGATATATAATAAGATATATATATTTGATGTCCATCCCTTGTTCTAGCACAGATTTTCTTAAAGCCTTTGGAATTTCCTAGATAATGAGAGCAATAGAGGTGTCTTCTGTTAGGTTAATGAAGTTACATTAGGGATGCACCTAAGATTGGAGGATGATTGCCTGGAGAAACAACCAAGAGGTTAGCAGGTCAGTGGGCTGGAACTTTCAGTCCCCAGACCCTGCCATTTGGAAGGGAGACGATTTTGAGATTGAATTAATCACCACTGACCAGTGATGTAATCAGTCACACATTTGTAAAGAAGCCATGTAAAACCCCAAAGGATAGGGTTTGAAGAGCTTCTGGGCTGGTAAACATGTGGGGGTTCTGGGAGAGTGTACCCCTGCATAGGTTCTCTGCCTTACCCTGCTCTCTCTCTCTCTTTCTTCTGGCTGTTGCTGTGTTATAGCCTTTTGTAATTAACTAGTGATCTTGTACGTAAAATGATTCTCTGAGGTCTAAAAGCTGCTTTAGCAAATTAATGAAACTCAAGGAGGACATCATGGGAACCACTGATTTATAACCAGTTGAGCAGAAGCACAGGTGTCCACTTAGGCTTTTAACAAGTTTCTGAATTTGGAAGGGCATAGCATCTTGTGGGACCTAACCCTTAACCTGTGGAATCTGATGCTGTCTAAGAGATAGTTGAAGTGCAGGATGCCAGGTCCAAGAATTGCTTGTTGGTGTGGGGAATTCCCTCAGTCCCACACATTGAAGTTGGGCCTGGGAATATAAGAGGTATGAGCTGGTATACACAGATAGAGATATATTCACATATAACCAAATTTATTGCATATATTTATTCTCTGTATTGCTTATTAAAGCTTGATTCTTAGTACAATTATATCTTTGCTTTCTTGTGCAATCATGGACTTGAATTGCCACCCACTCAGAACCACATATGTGTTCTTCCAAGCCCCCATGCTATACCCGGAACTGCCTTTTCTTGAACACATCACAGGATACCTCACCCTTTTACTCTTAGGAGCCCATCTGTTCTGCAAGGCATTGCACTGACAATAACCACCTACTATTTTGTGCTATTATACACTTATCATTTCTCTTCCTTCATTGTGTTGATCTCAACTGCATTACTTAAGATAAGCACTTTTGCTCTTTCCTTGCTTTTGAATTATAACTGTTGACTTGCTTTATAAACTCACAAACATATTTTTTCACAAAAATTCATCCAATATATTGGGGGGGGGACCATTTGTAATGGTATAATACTGAAATGAAAAGTGAATTGCATTGGGGGGTGTGGAGGTAATAGATTAGTTCAATAGTTTAGTATGGTGATAAACTATACATGGTTCATGTAATAGATATGTGGGACCACTCACTTGGGATCCATTACAGTTGAGAACTGTGACTTTACAAAAATCAGTCATTTTGAGATGAGGATGGCAGTACTAGTATGGTGTTGGCAGAGTGGTGTAGTGTGAAAACATTATTCTGGCATGATAGCCAGATGACTTGGATTCTATTCCATTGCCACTATTCACTTGCTGGGTGAGTCTATACAAATGTAATGACCCCTCTGAATCCATTTTCTCAGATGCAAAATTATGCAAGTAATTTTCACATTTTAGGATTGCTATATGTAGGTTAAGTGAAGGAATGATTATTTAGATGAACCTATTGCAGGACCTGATGCAATAAGTTCCACATAGGTCTACATATCCAATCTAAACCTCTATCAAGAAAAAAAATCTGCCTACCTATCCCTCTATTAAATTTGCCCCAAGCCCTTGCTTTGTACAAGGAACTCATCCCACCCCTATCCTTTCAAACTATTGCTCCTTTATCAATTGATGAATGACCTTGCTTGCTACCCTGCTCTCTTCCCAAATCAGAAACTTTCCTCTCTCACTTCACATTTAATGTAGATGGTTTTTACCTCTCATATTCATCCTTGCAATTAATTCCTTAATAGTGACTTCAAAGTCCCTTGCTTGGATCATTGTATAATTTCGAAATCAGCCTTTCGATTCTCAGTCTAGAGTGTTGCAATTCATATTCCTTACAGCTGCCAGGGTATATTTTAAAACAAAAAATCTTGCTCATGTTACTCTTTTGCTTTAAATCGTGCAATGAGTCCTTATACCTTTTGGATAAAACTTAAACTATTTTGGATGTCACTTAAATCTCTCTACTTTCAAAAATAACCATCCTTCCTCATTCATCCTGACCCCTTGTGGCACTATCATACATTTCTCAGTGATCACCTTGAATAAATTACTTTAGTGTCTATTTGGGTTTGACTAAAAGCAGATCCTGAGACAAGGACTTGGTGCTGGTGGGTTTGAGCAATTATATAAGAAAGCAAGAATTAGGGAGCAGGACTAGAGATAGCATGTTTTGTCAGGGTGATACTGAAGTCACTAAAATGGACAGGGACTTCATTCCTTGAACCCTCTTGAGGATGCTATAATACTCCCAGACTTGTCTCATGGACAGTGCTGTGCCAGTCTTCTACTATCTTCTGTTCCCACTGTTGAAGGATGCTTTTGAGTGATGCACACTAATATAGGCTGTGTTTGTGCAGGGACTAAGTGGGCTTCTAGAATGTCAGAGAAATCCCTGAAGTGGGAAATGCTTGAGTGAGATGCTAGCTGTGAGTTTGCACAGGACTGTGTATCACAGCTGCAGCTGAAATCACAGACAGGCCAATGGGACATGACATTGGGCAACAAAAAAATGGCTCCACGGTGCATATTTTAGTGTTTTTGTGTGAATTGTTCCTATGTGCCCAAAATGTCTTTCATTACTTCTTTCACAAGTTCATTTAGTTAACTCATACAGATACCTCATTTCAGTTTCAGGACTGCCTTTCCCAGGAATTTTCCCCTTTCCATGTGTATTATCTAGAAGTCTGTCTTCTCAACAGCCAGGACATTCAGCCTGGGACTGCTCCATGCAATGGAGCACAGTAAATGTCACTTATTGTTATGCTTCTGTCTTTGGAATGAAAGCACAGTGAGGGTGGGAAATGTATCTTGCTTGTCTTTCTATTTATAGTACAATGCCTGGATATTCTAGAATTCCAATTTATTGAATAAGTGAAAGTATGAATTAATGGAAGAAAATGAATTCCTCAGGCTAATATTTATAAAACATCATTTCTAATCATTTTGTCTCATAAAAAATCATCTCTAACTGTACTCTGCTGATGTACAATAACTAAATTTTTAACTTGGCTTTCTATAATTTAATCACCCATGACTTTGCTAACTTGATTTCCCATTACCCCCAGTACTTATTTTTTACTCCAGCCACATTGCTTACTCACTGTCCTTTATACAGCCTTTCAGTTCTTCACCCTCATGTCTTTGGAGATGCTTCTCTGTCTTTTTTTTTTAACTTTTTTTTTTTAATTTTAATTTTGGTCTGATTCTTACACATTCTTTGAGGTGGAGTTGAAACCCCCACATTTCTAAACACAACTAAACAAAAATCCCCTGACAATTAGTGATTATTTTATCTTTTTTGAATTCTTGAATTTTTTCTTGTTCCATGATTACTAATAATACCATATGTTTGCTGTCTACAAGCACTGGGTCTTTTAGACTCTGTTTCTTGAGGTCAGATGCCAAGTCTTATATTAACTTTGGGATATGTTGTATTTCTTGGTATCTAAATTTGCACCTAGAGTTGGCTTTTACATATTCTGTAACCTCAACACTCTTTCTTTATGGATAAAGAGTATGTTCAGACATTTACTTATATATTAGCATTTCAAACACACATGGGACTGAATCTTCAGGTTAGAATGACACATTACCAAAAACAAAACAAAACAAAAACAAAATAGCTTTGTCCTTCTGATGCGGCAAAGCAGATAGACATTTGCTGAAAACTTTAGCAATAAGAAAGGAAGGATACCTTAGAAATATTTTTAAAAAAGAGAAATTGTAAAGAGGAATAGTCTAGAAAATCAAATAAAAATATTTTCCAGAGTAGTGAAATGTCACAAAATATAAAAAGAAACAAAATGTTTACTTCTGAAAAAACAACAGTACTGATAGTACAATTCTATTTTTTTTTCTTAACACATTTATTTGGTTTCATATGGTTTTAATAGAGAAAGTGAGGTGTGGTTAAAGGATCTTAAAACATAGCCATTATTGATTATTACCACTGCATTCTATAAATTAATATTTAAGAGATAAGGCCTTTTCATTTTGGGCAGACGAACAGCAAGTAGAGAGATTTTTGGCTTCTAGTTTTTGTGGAGTGATGCTAGAAGACTGAGGATTAGAATTGGTGCAGATTTGTACTGTAGTACTTTTGTATTCTCTCAATCATATTTTAGCACTTCTGTGTATTATTTAATCAAGAATACCAACATACTGATAAACACCTTTCTATGATTAACATTGTTTTGAGAGATGAAAGCATGAAATAGGCACATGAAAATATTGGCACTTTAAATTTTTATTCTATCATTTCATATTGGATGATTACAAATGTTGGAAATTTTGCAAGTTTACATAGACATTGGTCAAAACAGTCAATGCGGTTGAACTAAGAGACTATGTTGCAGAGTAGGAAAATAATTTGTTAATATTCAGTGAGCTGATATCACTTGTTTAAGTGACATAAGCTTTAATTAAAATAGAATTTTGATATTTCAGCACAGTCTGGTCTTCAGGTTAATTTTATGGGTTTACTTGTTTTTCTGCTGTTTTCTACTGTAAACAGCAGAAGATTCATGTATGTTAGAAAGGAAAAAAAAGGATTAAAAAATCTCTCCCCTGCCCTTGGTTACCTTCTCTCTAATTCTTCCAACATTAATACAATGTTGCTGACTATGTTATGTTGTTACTAGGTTGTGTCAAATCAAGAGAATAATTGGACATTAAGATTCATCTCTGAATACATTAATTAGATGATTTCCTTATTTCTGTCTTAAGTTACTAATGATTTCCTCTCTATAACTAGGGAAACTCTGTAAGAACTCATTATCTTTTGGGGATTCTATAGCTAATCTAAGATGATTTTTTGGTGAATGTGGTTGTTCTGGAAACAGTAGACTCTCTATTAAGTTCCAAAAATTAAAATTTCAAGAAGAAAGGGTACTATTTAGATTTAAAATGTGTATCCTTCAGGGGGTTATTTCTTTCCAGATGAGATTCACTTCACAACAATGGTACCTATGGAGAGACATGAGGACCCTATGAATACTGATATGCTCATCAGGGTGATGGTTGGAAAATCACATTTTCTCCAAATGATGAGATTCTACAGATATCTCCTTGACATGTGGAAGACAAGGGCCATAATTTTCAACTCAGAGTTTATGTGCCTTGCTGCACTGGCAACTCATTGTGAGTAGATTCTCAGTTTAATTCATCTTTGTGTTTCCCGTGCCCTGCCCAGTGCTGAGTATCAGAAACAACACTCAATAAATATCCATTATCAATTATCTAAAATAACTTAATCTTTCTGAGTCTAAGAGTGTTAAGCAGAAATTGTCTGAAGACCTTTCCAGTGTAATATTCTGTGAACTTTAAGCAGGCTTCTGCAGAGTGAAAACTTAAAAAAAAAATATTAGCCAATATAAATATTCAGAGAATACATTCCATCATAAAAGCTCAACTCAATTACATTTCCTCTAAGTTTTCACTTTAAAATGATAAAATGGACAGTGATATAAATATATATAAATAAATTAAAAACAATTTAAAAATGATATAGGTGTGTTATACTCTTCACGACACCAGTGTATTCAAGTAAAACTCATCAGATCTTAACCCCATCCAACAGGATGGGGTGGTGAGTTGAAGAGGCATGGACATGGGGCTCAGAGCTCATGCCAGGGGACAGGAATTCCAGAGGCAAATTCAGCCTTGCTCCCCATTTAGCCTGGTGGGGCTGGCCTTTACCTGATGATTTTTTTCCTGCCACCTTTGGCCGAGAGCACTGGTGTCATTTTCTGTTGGAAACAATGGATGTTGTCCCAGAAGTTTTCAGTATAAATTGGATTTTTGTAAATTAGATCACAATATTCAATAAAGTCACTGAATTACAGTACATACTGTGTTCTAGGCTATGTGAACAGAACCGCATCTTAACTTCCCCACTTTTAATCAGTGGGAGACACATACAAGCACATGGATGATGATAGCATGAAGTATGGTACACTGAGAGGAGGAAACAGTGTCTGTAAAATTGTCCTGGGCATCAATGATCAAAAGAAGCACTCTTCAAAGTTCTTTTGTTTTCAAATCATGTACCCTGAGATTTACAGTAAGTTTGAGTTTTCTATATACATATGTTCCCCCGTTAATAGTGGGTTTTGCAAAAGAGCTAAAAATCAAAAAGTCTCTTACATTTTTAACGGATTGGAGTCTTACATTGCTTCCACTTACTGATTGTTACCCACAAAGAATTGTTTGTGTTCCTGAAAGCTGCCAAATGCACTTTCAATTTTTATATAACCACTGTAGGTAAAGGCAGAATTATAGATTTCTTTCAGAGTCTCTCTTGAATTGACAAGCAGGGTCACTCTGTGGCAAAGAGATGTAGTTGTTACTTTTCTGTTAATAGTAACTTGCAATCTTCTAGGTGTTATAGTGTTTGGTTAGTAACGAAAACAATACTATTAATTTGATGGTAACAGTTCTCCCAGTTTGTTTTTGTTTTATTTGACTCATTCATTTGTTTTGTTTCTTTACATTCATGTATGAATGGAATCATACATGTGTGTCTTAATCTTCTATTGATGGACACAGGTTATTTATTTTCAACCCGGCTGTTGTGAATAATGCTGCAGTGATGATGGGGGCAAGTGTTTTTGAAATTAAAATCATGTGGCATTTCTATCCTTACTGTTTTGAGGAGTTTCCACACCACTTTCCATAATGGCTGTAGCAACCCTACGAGATGTCTTTTATTTATTGTTGTTTAACTGAAATCATGATCCACCAAGCTTAACATACTCTACTTGGTTATTGTTTTTAGATTTTTCTTAGCCTATAATAGAATCACTCTCCTTTCCTTCCTTTATTTTCTTGCAGTTTGTTGCAGGTACTGGTCATTTTCTCTAAAATGTTTAGACATTCCTTGAGCCAACAGTTAGTTTTTTTCTCTTTAGTTTAAATTAGTTATAAATTGGTCATTAAATCTAGGATTCCTTAAGGACTTAACTAAAGTTTTTCTGAAAACCTGAAAGCAGGCCTGGCAACAAGGACTGCAGTGCTCGTGATGAGTGAGGAAGAGTGAGCCAGGCAAGAAGGAAAGATTATTTAGGGTTGTTGTGTTATCAAAATGCCTTTTGTGGACAGCAAGGCTGCATTTGCTCTTCACCTCAGAATATTCAAGAATACTTCTCAAACTTATCATTTGCTGGCTCCCCTTCTCATTCAGTTCAAGATTTCCCTGCAAGCTGAGGCTAGCTTCAACTATTCCCCAGTGTGCCAGCTGAGATCAGAGGTGAGTGGGGTGGGGTGTGAGGTGCAAGCACCAGAGGCATTTGCTACAGTTAGTTTCATATTTGTTTTGATTTCCCTGGCTAGTATATTCAATGGTGGTTTGGTATGTACATTTTATGTAAAGAATAGGATGACGGGTTGTTCTATTTTAAAGGATTCTAAACTTAAGCAGACATGGCAGCTTTTAATAGTTCCTCAATGAATTTTAAAGACATTCTACACATTAGGGGCCTCCCTGGTGGTGCAACGGGTTAAGCAATGCACTGTGAGACAAACTGCAGCCACTGCAACATGAGTTCGATCTGTACTGCTGGCCCAGGAGGTGACCCATGTGGCACAGGAGACCTCTCCTGCCTTGCCTGCTGCTCCCCTCCCTCAGCAATGTGTTTCAGTCAACCTGCCTGTTCTGCTCCCCACTCTGTCTCTGGTGGATCCTCTCACCCCCTGCACCTCTGGCCTGCATCCCAGTTCTTGTATGCATAAATAAATAGATCTTGTTTTTTTTTTTTTTAAAAAGATGTTCTACATATTGATGATCATTGGCTATAGCCATCCTTTCTTTCAGGGGTACAAAATGGTTCTTTATTTGAATTATATCATTCTTTGCATATTTGTTTTTTGGGATTCTTCTGAAAGAAAAAAATTTATTAACTATTAGTTACTTAAAGTAGCTAAAGACAGAATAAGTTCTTGATACTTTTCTTTCTCCTTAAAAAAAAAAATCAGTTTGCAGAGTAATCAGTTGCCCTGACAACCTCCATATGACCCATTGAATCTTATTTCTTTCTCTGAACAGGATAGCATTTCTGTTATTAAAAAAAAAAAAAAAGAGAGGTGGGATGGGATTATCTTTTGGTGGTTTCACAATATTAATGAATGTTCAGGCACTGATGCTTGGTAAAGGGGAGTACAGGCATAATAGGGTGAATGGGTAATTCGGCAGCAGGTAGCAGACGAAGAAGGCAAAACTCACATCTGATTGTAGCACAAGATGAGTCAGTGAAGGGAGCAGGCAATAATCTCAGTATTGACAAAATTCACAGTTGCTTGCATAAATTAAGAAGTTTGAAACCCCAGATTTCTGCTAGCCAGGTGCCTTTTGGAGCTCTTAATTCTCAAAATAGGAACCTGGATCCTTTTCAGTCCTGCTTTCCTAAAATGTTTTATAAAGAAAAGTTAAAGTCTGTGAGTAGCAGTGCCAAATTATATTGTAGGCCAATTTTTTCCCAGCTAAGTAGGGTAGACGACTCACCCCAGTTTACCTGGACTTTTTCTGCTTTAACCACAGAGAGATCCTCATCTCATAGCAAAACCCCTTCATGTTTGGGACAACATGAATGATTGTCATCCAGCCGAAAGGAATCTTTTTACTTGCAATATACTTATGTTCAAGGTTTGGTTTTACAGTTGAGGACTAATGCAATTTCCTTCATTTGTTGGCCCATCCTATTGTTTTCCCTTTTTCATTCTCCTTTGTGACCACGGCACATGTTTATAGGGGCCAGTGAAGGAAACGCTATGTTCTGTTTTCAAGGAACAGAGAAAGTGAGGTCACCAAGCCACATGGGGATCAAAACATCTCTGTGAGCTTCACTAACACCTGTTTTAAGTTAATCTGAAAATGAGAGTTGGGAATAATGATTTTTACATAATTGTTTTTGTATTTGTATTAGTTATATCTTGTTGGAAAAATAATATTTTGAAAAATTATTTCCTTTGTGAAACTAATTTGATGGCATTGCTAAAGAGACACCACTCAGTTCTCATCCTCCTTTCCATACTGTGCAATCTATGATCCTGAATATATCTTGAAGCTTTATCTTGGTATGTATTTCATGTTATAATATTTTCATGTACTCATGTAGCCCCAGCTGGCTGCAGACAGTTATTCTGGCATATAACAGCTTTTCCTTTTGCCGTATCTAAACTGTTTAAGGGATCAAAGTGTTCTTCCTCGGACTCACTATGCATCTTGTCTAGTTACTATTTATTTTTCATGTGTGCTTTCATTCTACTCTGGTGCAGTGTAACCAACAGATATATTCCTTCTAGCCTGTGCAACTAGCCAAACATTGGGTTTTATTCCCTTCAGATGAAGCATATTCACAGATGGGATGAAGAGAATGATTCAGCTGCCTTTCAAATCCCTACCTCATTGGCAAGAACTTTCAACTTTAGCTGTGACTAGGAAAATTTTAGCAAAAGTCACAGGGGGATATGTCTAGGACAATTTTAGTGCCTGTCTACAGAAGCTAGGAATATAAGGTGTGATCTAAAAATGAAGATAATTCACAATCACTTGGGTAACTTCAATTCATATTTTACAAATAACTTTGGGAACATTGGCTCATGGAAATGGTGCTTCTGTAAGACACAAATGATGTTTTTGAACATCAGCCAACAGTTAAGTCAGAATCTGTCCAAGAGAATCAAGAGTTATTGTTGCTTTTGCTTTCGTCTTTGCATTCATTTACATTTCCTTTTTGATGGTACAAATATAATGCCTTTAAAAAGCAGCATTAAGTTTCAAATTTGGACAAAGTAGATTTTGGATTCTTAACTTGAGAAGCCATGGGCAAAACTTCTCCGAGTTGGTGTCTTCTCATCTTTAAATGTGTGATGGATATAATTGTTCAGTTGACCCCACAGGCTCTTTAACAAGATCAAATGAGATAATGAAGGAAAAAGGGATTTTGAAACAATAGACATCAACCAAATATTAGTAATAATTATAGAGTGAATATGTTCTAGGATTTGAGGGGTATTTTCTATTTGTTGATACTTTTCATAACGACTATATTAAATTAAAAAAATATGTTATAGGACACTATATAAAGACAGACACACAATAGATATTCAAAATATATTCTGTATTCATTTACTGTGTATTTCTTTCATGTGTATTTCTTTCTAGGAAGCAAATAACCCAGAATTGTCTCATATATCCCTTATCCGGATTTCAGATTCTGGCTGGGGGTTTCAAATGTTACATCTATATCTATTCTCTCCTTTGCACTAAACTATTTTGGGGGAGGAAACAGACCTTGTTTATTCCTAATAATATAAATTTTACTGCACAAAATATAGCTTTATTGTTTTAAACATTTTCTTAGAGGAAAATTTTTCTCCTGTATTAAATTAGATGTCTCAATAGATTGATTATTACTTTGAAATTACTGAAATTTCATTTTGATGCCACTTTTAAAATATTAATTTTGATGTGGTTTTTGACAGGTGAAATGAATAAAATTTTTGAAGCTAAAAATAAATGAAGGAATATGACGTTTACCACCAAAAATACAAAATATACAACTCCATTTGTTCTTTTCTAATTTAAATAATATGAATTGGCTATTAGCAATATATTTCTGTCAGGTTTTATTATGCACAGATGATAATTATCAGACGTTTTGTAATGGCCATTTAGTAGCTTCTGATATATTTCTTTAAATTTGTTTAAGTGCTTCCAGTCACATTTGCTCTCTTTAGTTTCTATTACATCAGAGGAAAACAGATCACTTTCTCTGGTGACAAAGAGAGAACCCAGGAAGGGGCAGTGTTTTTCCCCTCACAGGTGATGGAGTTTGTATAAAGAATGCAGTGGATAATGGCTGGCTTGTCTTCTGAACAGATGGTGATGGTCTTGTTGCTAGGATAAGGCCTCAAGAATTTAGTTTTTAATTCCACATTATTTGCCTCAGTGCCATGAATATCCCTAGGTTTCCTGAGGCAAAAATACACAAAAACCCACACAGGAAGAGTAGTGACAGAGATTGAGAAAGAGGGAAAGAGAGGGAGGGAGAGAGAGATGGGAAAGAGAGGAAGGGAGGGGAAGAGGGGAGAGAGAGAGAGAGAGAGAGAGAGAGAGAGAGAGAGAGAGAGAGAGAGAGAGAGAGAGAGAGAGAGAGGAGAGAGAGAGAGAGAGAGAGAGAAAACANGAGAGAGAGAGAGAGAGAGAGAGAGAGAGAGAGAGAGAGAGAGAGAGAGAGAGAGGAGAGAGAGAGAGAGAGAGAGAGAACACACAGCAAGCAAAGACTGGAGCCAGGTCAACAGAGGCTTTGGGGAAAATGCCTGCTCAGCTGTCTGCAATCACCTGGGTTTGAAAGGCAGGCAGGAAGGAAGATTGGTTTGGCAGAAGAACTGAGTCTTTGATGGTTTCGATACCACAGAGAAAAATACCCATTTCTTCCCATTAGAAGTCTGTTGACTTTCCTAATTAAGATAAACATGTTTCTGAAGGAGTTAGCTCTTACAGCATGACATTTATAAAAACAACTATATATACACACACAAGAATGTTTGCCAAGAATTTGGGCTGATGGTGGTCTTATGAAGCATTTTATAGAAATATTTTACAATAGTTCCCATATCTAGAAGTGAGTGACTTTCTTTCCCTCCAGTCAATTAAATATCTAATTTCAACTCTAGAAGATAATAACTGAAGTATTTTTTATAAATGAATGAACAGTTAGAAAACTGTTAAACACATAGCCCCGAAGCATGAAAAATATATTCGTTTAACAGCTTTATTCTTTTATCGTTAATTGACTTCAGAGAATTTCCTCCAGTGTAATTTTCAGTAAAATGCTGTTATTTTGAAGTCTCCTTTATTGAATATAAGAGCGATGTATGTGATTATAGGCCAATAGTCTAAAGGACGTGGGGGGTTTCTGAACACACAGCTCTGAGTGAGGGTGTGGCTATGTGCTGGAATAAGATTACCTGACAGGGTTGTCAGATCACCTGCCAGAATTAGTCACTTCAGTCAAATCATTCATTTATGTCAGATGTCCTCCTCCACCCCCCAACCACAATGTAACTGAAATTAATTACTTGTCTCAGAACTGTCTCGATGCAACTTTAATAAAACAGTAATTGAACACATGATCTTTATGAAAGTGACTGATGACTCCATACACAAGTCTTCCACTTAACAAGTGTCTCATTGTAAAGTGTCAACATTTTAACTTTTTACATTTGAATCCCCACACTTTGTTCAAACAAAGATCAGACCTGTTTGTAGCAGCAAATCGGTACCTCACACAGAACTATAGTTAGAAATATGGGGTTTAAAGCCTTTTCTGAAGCTTGTATCATTTAGTCTGGGAGTAGAAGTCACAGGCTGTTACTGTGGTTCAAAAGCTGGTTTGGTCACACTCGGGTTTTATATTAGTTTGGAGGGGAATGATACCCTAGGTTTTCTCCCTTTGACATTTCTTCTAATCTTTGGATTTATGACCCTCTTTGTCTTTCTGCCCTAACAAACCACCCAGTGTTTTAGGAGCTCTTCTTGTAAAATAGCCCAAATTTTTTGTTTCTTAAATCCTTACCTTCATCAGAGTGACCTGTTTGACATTACGTTTCCTCAGGCCCTTTAAGTAAACTATCTGTATGGTCTGATTGATTTAATTCAAGGTAAGGTGTTAATGACTTATTAATGACTTCATAGATAATACCCTTGCTTTCTGGTAGGATTTTTAATGATGTGCAAAAATAATGACTAGTGATTAGAATTCTAAATGCTACAAGAGAAATGATAATAACATGGGGAAGGGAATAGATATTTTTGGCAGAGATGTTCCTCTGTGTTTCTCAACGACACGTCACATAGACTGCTGTCTTTTCAATGAAATGTATGACCAGTTCTGTTGTAGAGAATTTTTGCCATATTTGACGGTATGTGTCTGGAGATGTGATAGACACCATAATCTGGCTCTTAATTTCAACTGGCTAAGACATATTATAAAGCATGTTCTCCAAGAAAAGCAGACTTCCTTGAAATATCCAATTGGTTTGGAAATGCCCGATTACTCAACTATTCATTTGGACAAATTTACTTAAAAATTATTTCCAAACTTATTTGCATGGAGATGCAGGCATATTTTATCTCAAATCAATTTTTTTTCAAGCTCTGTACTACAAACACTGGATCTTTGAAGAACACATGTCTTTAAACATCTTGCATTCATCAAAGAAGTGTGCAAATGAGTTATACCTGATGTAGCAAGTTACAATTAGATTTGATATACTCTGTTTTTTGTTACTGTTCTCAATCTTAGTAAAGAAACAAATTTTATATGGAGAAAACAAATAGTTTCAAATATAGTCTTATACTTAAGTATCTTTAAATTTTAAATGATCTTTATTTTAGGATACTTAACTCTGAAAGTGTTTTACTTTCTGTTTGTAATTTCTGATATTTATAGGTGCATGTATATACCTCTATAAGATACATATTTGGAGAGTTAGAATTAAAAGAAGGAAAGGAAGGCCATCATATTTTAGAGTTACCAGATCATGAGAAGCTGCCCTTAACAACTGTGAGGTCCTATGGAGTGTGGTCTTAAATCTACCCCTCTCCTTTTAAATATAGCAGTTCATGCTGGCAGAGGATTTTAAAATACTGATTTATGACTACTTCCATTAACACGTTCATGACTTGCATGACCACTGAGGCAGTTTTGGAACAAAAAGAAAAAAGTGAAAACTCAAGGGTGTTGATGTAGAAATGGTGTTGGGTTTTGTGAGATCAGTTATTCCTGATCGACACATTTCTATTAACCAAGCTTACCATGAGCATCAGGTAAAGAATTTGTAAAGACATCTGTAGGAAGAGGGGAAAAAAAATAAGGCTAGAGAAAATAAGCATGTTTTTTTTTTTCTTTTTGGCGACCTTATCTTCTCTACACATACCCTCTTTACTTTGTAATTGTAATGAAGTGTACATATTTTACATAATAAATAATATGATTTATTGCATTAAATCTTGTGATGTAATAGATACCATTGCTTTTATTCGATACTTTTCCTCTCAGAGTTCTTCAGGGCATCTGGGCATTTGCAATGAAGTTCAGTAATTGTGCTATCTTGCTTGGTGGGTAAGTCATAGAGAAGAGAACAAACTGTGAAAACTGTGCCTGCTACTTTTTGGTGAGCACGTTATCAATCTGTTTATGTAAACTTTGGTATTACCCAGAAAATTGTTCTCTGCTTATTATATTGCCAAGGCTGTTCAAATTGTGTCAATGTTCTTCTTAAATGAATTCCACTGCATGTAGATTTTGCAGAGATCTCTAAACAGAGGGTGGTTTCATTATATACCACAGCTATGGATATTTTATATACAACCAAGTGAGTTAAAAACAAAAGTTTTTTAGCATTGTTTATTTGATTACAGACCTTTACAGCTTAATGAAGGGAATATAAATTCATGTACAAATGTGAAAAGTGTAGAGAAATTATACTTGATATTGCCTGGTTTTATATTTGAGTGTAATAGTTCAAAGTCTAGGATCATACCTTAAATAAAGTAAGCAACTGATCAATATGATGGACACTAAGGGTTAAATTTAATTATAGTCCAACTCTGTTTCAAATGTATAAATAAAAGGAGGAGATTTAGGCAAGTTGTTTGGGAGGGAGGAGGATTTGGGATTAGAATAAAAGCAGGCAACCCATTATGATAGGTAACATTTTATCCTAAATAAATTTTTTCTAATTCATGGGTTATGTCTGGCTGGAGGGAAGGAGTAATAGAGATAACGGAAAGAGACATATTGACTCTAAAGGCTGCAATTCATTGACTTCTTGTATATAGATAAGAGTATAGTATTTGAGAGTAATTTGAGTGTGTAGTGCACCAAACCATAATTTTTGAGGATTATGGCTGTTAGATTCTATGAGTATTTGAAGCTACTCCCTGAAATTGGTAAAGAAAGGAACAGTTCTTTCTAGAGTTCTTAACCAAACTAGTAATTGCTTGGATAAAAGGAGAATCTGGCTCAATAAAATACAGATAATAGACACATACATATATGCTATCTGAATTATACATATACACATATATGTTCCCTACTATTTTCAGTACCATTTTTAAGGTTATAGAGATTGATTTTCCCTTGATTTTGTATTAGTTTCATCTTTCTCTAGAGAAGGGAGAGGTAATTAAGTATTATTGAATATATGTGTTAGTATATTCTCCAAGTAAACACTTCAGATCATATTGATGCTTTAAGAGAATGGAATATATTTATACCAGTACCCGAAGATTATTCTTCATGACATACCCTTTTATTCTCTTTCAACATATGATTTTGATCTATGCTCTGAGTTCAATATTTTAGCGATAAGGATGAGCAAATCTGGCAAAGAGAAACAAATCATACACACACACACACACACACACATATATATATATATATACCTTCTAGAAGAATACACACAATTTTGAAAGTTTCACTAATCTTAATGCAAGGACTTCTTAAATCAAACAAGATACATCCTCATTAGTTATCTTTCTCTAAGCATTTGAATTTGGCTATGAAGAATACAATATTTGGTGACACATTTGAACAATATCCAAGGGAATCTTTTAACTGAGTGCATTTCACAGAGCAGAACTGGAGAGAAGTAAGAAATGATATTTAACACATAGTTTTGCCATGCACTGTGCTAAGTGCTTTTAGCTGCCTTTTCTTTTTCATCTATTCTTTATGAAAACTATCCAAAAATAGTTATCATGATCCTGACTTGTTGTATAAGAAGATGGATTAAGAGAAATTGAATAACTTGCCCAGTACAATAGTGGCAGGGGCTATGTCTGGGGTTTTGTTTTTTTGTTTTTTTCTTCTTTCCCTCTTACTCCTCTCTTCTTAGTACCTGGTGGTAGTTGGCATCTCATTAGTGCTTATTATGTATATGTTTTATTTGATATTGAATCTGGTTCCAAAGATTATGCTTTCCTCATTACTACTATAGTATCCATATTGTGAAATTGTGTGCAATTATTGAATTGTATTAGCTGTGACTGTACATATTTAGAGTTTGCTTTGTATATTTGTATACTTCAGTTAACTAATATGGTTTAGGTGATAGTTATAAGCTGCTCCTCACTAGAAAACTGGAGAAACCCATAGCATGTAATTGTCGTCGTGGCTTGTACCCAAGCCCTGTTCCATCTGTTCAAAATAAACCCCATCCAGAGGTAGGTTACCCTCAACACCATAGTATCAACAGAATCTGGTCAATAGATCAGAAAATTCTTCAGACTGGCTGCTTTACAGTCTCCATTTTACTCTCAGCTCCCTACTATGCAATGTATACTTTATTATCTTTTTTCTTCAATAGCCAATAAAGGACAACATATTATTTTTTACTGCTGAACTAGCAGCATCTCACACAGCTCCCAGTTTGTAGTATTTACTTAATTGTAATCTTCTGAATGGATAAATAAATAACTTGCTCCTTGGCTACTATCTCCTATTGGGAAGTTCCAGATATGCACTGTGACTTCTGAGTTTCTCAACTATGTATTCCCTCTCTTACAACATATATTAATTTGCTAGGGGTGTCCTAACCAAATGCCACAGATTGGGTGGCTTAAATGACGGAAGTTTACTTTGTCAGTTTTGGAGGATAGGAGCTGGAGATCAGTAGTTGACAGGGTTGGTTTTTCCTGAGGCTCTCTTCTGGGCTTGCATATGGCTACCTTTTCCTCCTGTGGCTGTCCCCAGCTATCTTTGTTGTCTATGTCCAAATACCCCCTTTTTCTAAGGAGACAAGTCATATTGGACTATGCCTATTTCCTTCTCACTTCATACATATGACTTCATTTTACCTTACTTGCCTCATTAAAGACCCTATCTACATATGAAGTCACATTCATAGGTACTGGGGGATATAGGCCCTGAACATATGAACTAGGGAAAGGGTGATGGTAAATATCAATATTTCAGTCCATAATACCATGGGGTGGAGTAAGGTGCATGGAGAAAAAGTTTAAAATTCTCCCATCATTCATTTTTCCATCTAGATAGTGGAATAGAAATTGTATCCCAGAAAAAAATAGGAGATTGGGAAAACCTATCTCTATCACTCACAAATAAATGAAAGGAAAAGACTTCAGGAAATAAAATTCCTTTTTAATGTTAGCATATTCTGTTAATATTACTTTTCAACATGCTTGCAAATTCCCTCTTAGAAAAGCTCTCTTAATAACGCTGTGCCTATAAATGTTCACAAACTCTTAAAGGCTATGATGGGGGGTGGATTTGTAAGCTTCCTCTTTTTTATTAAGACAAAACTGTATGTTAGGTTGTGTGTTGCCTGAACGATAGCTTGACTATCCTTCATAAAGAAGTTTCTCTCTTCTTTGATTTCTATGTTAGTTTGAGTGAGGGTATTGACTAACTGATCTGATCTCTAGCCCCAAACTATTATATGAAAAGAAAATAAACTTCAGTTGGATTTATTTATTTTTCTGGTTTTGCCTTACATAATTAAAACAGAAATTAGTATCTTGAAATATGTTGCTGCCATGTCAAAAACTTAAAATATGGGGCATTGACTTATAGTGGTTGGGTAGCAGAAATCAACAAAGAAATATGGGAGAATGGAAAGATTGTGGAGATATATGTTATACTTTGCTAAAGCATTTGGTAAAACTATTGCCTGCAACAATCAGGGAGGCAGATATGCTAAGCCAGTTAAATGTTGTTAGAAAAAAACAGAGTATATGTATGTTGCTTTTTGTTGTACTTAACATGGTACTACATGTACTTACATGGTATTACAAGGATAAGATGAATTCAGGTTTGATGATTTACAAGTATAACTGACCTCCTAGTGATGTATGGGCTAACTCCTTCTGTACTCCAAGGAATAGGCAAAATAGCTTAAAAGAAGACTTTGTAAAAGTTACAATAATGCTTCCTAGTTAAACTGACTCACCATTGTAGCAAAGATAAAATTGAGTCTGGGAATTCTAATTATGGCATTGTTTAAGAAAATCTGCTAAAATTGGTAAGAACTGTGAAAATATGTAGCATTTGAACTGAAACCCACTCCTCCCTTTTGACTCTCAGCTCAGGGATACAGAAGCCCTACCTTAAACTACTACAACTAATAGCACAGGGCTCCTTTTCCTTCCAACTCTCAGTTGGAGAGCTATCTTCCTACCTGTGCTTCCTCATCTTGCCCTAGATAACTATTTTTGAAGTTAAGTTCTGAGTAGGTATGGTTGAATGAATGTCCTTCTTCTGTCCAGCTTTTACTTATAATGAAATGGAATCTCCACCATGTGTATGGAACCAGTGAGAGCACTGGGGCCCTGATTACTCTGCCATCTTCAGAGGTGGTTGGTGCTTCTAATTCTTCAGCTTTTCCAAGGGCTTGTTACATGAATTAACTTGCTTGTTTTGCTTCATAATTGTCTCTGCCAGTTCCTCTTCTAGGTTTATGGGCAGCTTTCAGCAAATGTATGCTCACTGTATTTACTACCCAGGGTGATTGAAGTGAGCTCCTATGGGTTCCCTTAGAAATGTTAGCATTTTTTCTTACCCGGTTCACGGGATGTGAGGTTTCACACCGATAAAGAAAAACTGAGGAAACCTGAAACTGCTGCTCCCCTTGCCGATGCTTTCCTTCTTTCTCCCTCCCCTCACCATGCTAAGTTACTAAAGTGGATGTGCTGTTCAGGAAGAAGCGTTACTTTATCCTCTCCACATCAGTCATGATTTAGATATTTTTCTGGAGGGTGGGGGGAGGAGAAGCAGATTTGGAAAAGCAGCCTTTATTTACAGCAAAGTGTAGAGAGATCAAATCTAAGAGTAGCCCAAAAGAGTAGAAACTGTGGTGAAGGGAGATTGATAAACATATTGGAGATGTATGCTAAATCACAAATTAGGTACTTTGCATAAGAGAAACATAGGAAGGTAATTGGGAAGAGTCTTCCTGGTCTAAAAATATCTTGAACACTGACCTAAGAACTAAACCTTTAAAGTACTTTAAACTTTATTGGGTTAGACTATGAAGCAAATTATGTCCTGGGCAGTGTTGAAAAATGTATAACATTCAACCAGCAATTCCTAGAGATTAACAGTGTAGTCAAAGGAAAGATGGTATACACAAATAAAAAAACTGCCAAAACAACTGCCATCTTAGACCATCTCAGTAATACACCCAATATTGTATTTCTTAAGGAACAAGAACAAAAGAGTTTCATACTATGCATAGGTATATTTTACTAAAATAATCCATTCATTCACCAATAAGTGAATGAATAATAACAGCACCTGGAAGAGGAAGACTCAGATGGACTAAAATATCTGATTTTTGTAAAAAAAAATGTGAGATAGGTAATAAATCAAATAGCTATGACCCACAAACCAGAAAAAAAAAAAACACATAAAACAAGAAGAAACTATCTGTGAGAAGAATCTGATATTGGATTTAACAAAGATTTCAAAATAGCCATTTAAAATATGTTCAAACAATTATGAAAAACAAATAAAACTAAAAGGTTTTTTGATGACAATGATGGATGAAATACAGACTATTAATAAAAAAAATAGAAATTATTAAAAAAGAACCAAATAGAAATTATGGAGTTGAAAATGAAATAAGTAAAAGAATTACTAAAGGTGATCAACAGCAGAATTGAACACACAAAATAGAACTCACAGACTTGTACATTAGTAGATATTATGTAAGCCAGAGGACAAAGAAAATAATGATAAAAATAAACAGTACCTCTGGCTAATATGTGATACCATTAACACACTACCATATACCTACTGGGAGTACAAGAGGCAGAGGAAATAATAGCAGAAAAAAGAATTTGAAGAAATAATAGCTGAAACTTTTCAACTTGATTGACAAACATCAACCTACAAATCCAAGAAACACAATGAACTCCAATAAAGGTAAACACAGAGATTTACAAATAGATACACAGTAAAAATGCTGAAAGGTAAAGTTAAAAAGGTCTCAAAAGTCACAAGAAAAGAATGAATCCTCACTTAGAAGGCAACAGCAATAAGATTTACATGGCAAATGGATTTTTAGGTTTGAAAACAAAAGTATGAATGCAACAAAGAGTAATAAATTGGCTTTCCTCAAATTAACTTTCAAGAAAGCAAAAAGCAGTTCATTTCTTCCTAATTCAACTGGAGTCTTTTTCTTAGTCCAATATATCTTTGTGCACATCCATCTCCTTATACTATTATTGACAAATATATTACATTTCCATATCTTGTAGGGCCAACAATACATTATATACATATTGTTATATATAATTATGTTTTAAAATCAGTTAAAAGAATAAAATATGCGTTTGCATTGTGCATATTTTGCATATTGTGCAGTAAAGCAACTAGTAGTGTTTTTTATTGCTTTATTTTGGTATTCAAATTGCTGTCTGGGGTCTTGTGCTTTCCACTTGAAAAAATTTATAGTATTTTTTATAATTCAGTTCTGCTAGCACAAATACTCTCAGATTTTGCATATGTGGAAAAAACTTTATTTTGCCTTTATTTTTTGGAAGTTAGTTTTGCTGGATAAAGAATTCTGTGTTGACAGTTTTATTTCTTTGAACACTTAGAATATGTTATCTTCTTGATCAAAATTCAACTGTAAATTTTTTTGACATTCCCTAGTAAGAGTAGTCTGATAGTTCCTAAGTGGTTAAACATAAAAATATCATATAACCTAAAAATTCAACTTAAATAAAAATGAAAACACATCCCCACAGAAAAACTTCTACATCAATGTCTTTGTAGCATTATTTGTGATGGTCATAAAGTTGAAGCAGTTCAAATATTCAATTGATGAATGGAAAAACAAATATGGTATATCCATGCAATGGAATGTTGTTCAACCATAAATAGGAATGAATGAAATGTTGAAATATTCTTCTACATGAATGAACATAATGTTCTTGAAAACATGCTAAAAGACAAAATATTATATGATCACATTTTTATGTCCAAAATAGGCAAATCTGTACAGATAGAAATAATTTTCTTAGAGCTCAATTAAAGAGTAGGTATATGGTAGCTAAAGAGAATGTAGTTTCTTTGTAAGGGGGTGAAATGTTCTAAAATTATAGTGAGGCCACATTTAGCTATAAATATATTAAAAACCATTGTATTGTACACATTAAATGGTGGATTTTTAGGAATGTACATATATCTTAAAATAATTAAGTGGATTATCTTTTCATCAAAATATGTTTTAGAGACTCAATGTAACAGCCATCAGTTTGAGTAAAAGGCATGAAAGCTAGGAAGCAAAATAAGTTAACAAACTGAAAAAATGAATTTGAAAAAGAATCTAGGTGATTATCATTGATTCTTGGGACTGACCAAAAATAAAAAGATCAGAAGCTAAGATTTTGAGGGAATTTTATTGCCAATAAAACACTAATCCCACTCTTACAAAATTCTGTGATTATAAAAATAACACTTCTCAATACTTAAATTAGCAGAAAATGGAAAATGATGGTTTAGTTCTCATTTTTTTTTCAATGCTCAGCTTAGATAGAGCCATGTAGGATAATGGACAAGGAAAAATATCCTTGAAGGTGAAGTCAGGAGAAAAATGGACATAATAGCTTCTCCAAGGGAGTTGAATCTTGATCTTGCCTGACTCTCATGAATTGTTGCAGTGCTCTACCTGCCCAGCAGGGTTTCACTATTGTTGTGAACATGTGATTACTGTGTCTACTGGTTTCATCACTCAGTTGGAGTCTTTATTAGAGTTATCTTGTTTCTGTTCTGCTATTAATATAGAATTATAAATGGGGGAGAAGATCCTGCATTAGCACACAGCTCACAAGACCATAAGAGATGACATTAAATTTGAATAGAGCACAATACAATAGCTCAGTGACCCATGACCTGTGAGTTGCAAGTATTAAATAGATTGTCTCCTTTCAGGATAGTATTAGCTGTGTTCTAAGTGTGGAAGAGTGATTATGACTATGGTGACCAGGTGAACAGTCTAGCAGAAACTACTATTTGTAAAACCCCCCCTAGTCTCTTCTTCTAATCATACACCTACATTTTTCCAGCCTCCCTTATTAATAATGTGGTCATGTGAAAAGGTCTAACCAATAGAATGTGAGCAGAAGAGATGTGCCTCCCACCCACACTTGCCCACTAAAATCACTGTGAGCACTAATCCATTCTTTGGTCTCTTACCTGTTGCCTGAAAGGGAGGCAACCTCCTTGGCCACTTTGGAAACCATATGTTAAATATGGCATAGTCTTTATTAGCCTACACCTTCCAGTGACTATATAGGCAGGGTTCCATCAACATTGTTTTCCACTCAGTGCTATTATTTAAATAACAGTCTCTTAAATTTGTTTCATTACAAATTTTCAATGTTTTTTGTTTTTTAAGCAATTAGCCTCCGCTGACTAATACAACTTTCATCACTGAGTGTTTTCCTGTACCCACTGAGTATAATAAATTGTGCTCACTGGGTTTCCTTATTATTTATTTATTTATTATTTATTTATTGCATTGATTCATGCACACTCTATGTAGTAGTTTCAGTTACCACTCAGACTACTTACATTCTATTCAAGGTGGTTTTTCCCCTCTGGAGTTTATTGTCTTTCTCTTTACATTTGATCTTAATAGGAATTTCATCCCTGTAATTGCTTGTTGTATGCTTGGTATATATGTATTGTGGTTTTAAATAAAGTAGGAAAAATGAGGAATTTACTCTTGAAGATGTAAAATCAGGAACTATATTATGGTTATTTCACTTATCCATATTTCATGTACTTGGAAGTTAAGATTCTTTATAAAATATATCTACATTAAGAGGTGGTTCTATGCTTTGTTTGTGACAGTTAAAAAAACCACTTATGTCTATAGTAGTCAATTTGATTTTTAGAGCTTCTTAAAAGTAAATTTAGAGGGCCTCCCCTGGTGGCGCAGTGGGTTAAGCAGCACACTATGAAGCAAACCGCAGCCACTTGCAGCATGAGTTCGATCCCTGCTGCCAGCCAGGGAGGGGGACCCACATGGCGCAGCAGACCTCTCCTGCTGTGCCCGCTGCTCCCCTCAGCAGTGTACTTCTGTTATCTGCCTGTTCTGCTCCCTGCTCTCTGTGGTGAATCCTCTCGCCCCCCGACACCTCTGGTCTGTGCCCCAGTGCTTATATGCATAAATAAATAAAAAAAAAAAGTAAATTTAGAATGCCATCTTGTAAATCTGATGGATAACTGTAGAGTCCATTGATAAAAAGATCCAATAGTGTGGTTTGACTAAGATTGTGTAGCCTACACATAGCTTAAATTTGTTCTTTCTACTTGGACTGCACTTCAATATTTTTTTTCATTATTTTTACCTTGCATGTTGAAGAAGTTTTCTAGAAAGTAGCATATTTTTTTAAAAAAACCCAGTGTACCTCATTTAAATAATTTATTTTTCAGTCAGGTACATCAGTTTGATGATTAATACACTGCATTCATTTTCTCCTTTTAAGAAACCTGGAACAAACAGGTTTACACAGTATATATATAATTCATTTAAGTGTTGAAGTCTGAGCCTACATTTGTAAGAGAAAATTTAAAATGAGCCGTAATTAATATGTCACCTTAGGAAGAACAGTGGGATGAGGGGGTGGCAGTAAATGGATGTACCTGATGTTCTTGTAATGCATGTGTGGAAAGGAGAAAAAAAAAAGTTAACGCACAAAGAAAGGAACAGTTTTGCAAGCTTATTTCTTTGAGTTCTTGCCAAAGCAAATAGGTATATCTGTGGCTATCTCCTCATGGAGGTGTGGAAAGTGTAGGTTAAGTGTGATGGACTGCAGCACATGTCATGAGAGGAAGTTTGAGGAGTGCACTAATCTGGAAGGCTGATCTTGTTTTTCTCAGCTCCACTGCCATTTACTGGGTGAAACATAAAAGCCATTTAGCATTTACAGTTCTCAATTTCTCTCTTGAATAAAGAGAACCAACAGCTGTCCCTTTTTTACTGCACCTATTAATATGAAGTGATATATTGAAGGCAGAAATGCTAGACAAACATACGATGCACTATATGCTTATGTCTGTGCTATGTGGGGGGTTTTGGCCACATCACAGGTGCTTAGGATTTCTTAATGGACAAAAGGACTCTCTGGTGGTTCTTACAGACTTATTTTTTTTAAATTAGATTTATTTAATTGTATTTGGCATCATTTGTAGTCCCCATGGAGTTCCCACCCCCAATTTCACCCGTGCACCATCACCTCAGTCCCTTGTGCTCTTGATCTTTAGGTACTTCCATTGAAATTTGAACTCAGTTCTTTTTCACATACAGAGAATCAGGAAGGGGTTCCATTTTATCACTGTGATAAAACTTATTTCAGCAACTCTAAACAGAAGTAACATTTTTTGGCTTCTGGTTGATTTCAGGACAATTACTACAGGATTGTGCAGGAAGAACTGAGACACAAGAGAAACTCTTTGTTTCCTTACACAAATGTATCCATCAGTATCGCCCTAGACTTGGTTCTGTAGTATTGCCTTAGACTTGGTTCTGTAGTATTGCCCTATAGGTTTATTTCCTATCCAGAGTTAATACTAAATAATTGGTCTGGTAAGTAACTTGAACAGTGAAAAAAAAAAGTGAGTCATTTCAGGAATACTTTTTTTTTAAGATTTTATTTTATTTTCTAAAGATCTTATTTATACATACAAGAACTGGGGTACAGGCCAGAGATGTGGGAGTGGGGGTGAGAAGATTCACCATAGAGTAGAGAGCAAACAGAGAGACTGACTGATATACACTGCTGAAGGGAGCAGTGGACAAGCAGGAGACGTATGTTGAGCATGTGGGTCTGCTTCCTGGCCAGGGATTAAACTCACACTGCAGTGGCTGCGAAAGTCCGACAGTAAGGCACTCAACCCCCTGCGTCACCAGGGAGGCCCTCAGGAATACTCTGTATATTATTTGGCAACTGGTTCATCTTCTAGCTAATCCCAAAATTTAACTGCCCAAATTTTAAACTTGTTAGAACTTTGAGGAGAAAGAGATTGGAGCTAAAATTCAGAAGGCTTACTTTTGTTGGTAATTAATCTTTGAAGGTTTGTGCCCAGGTGAGATGCCCTTCTGAAAGAGGTATATGGAAAAACCGTGAGTCAAGGGGCAGGGGAACAGGTAGTGAGCGAACTTGACAGCATATCCTCTCAGGGACTGCTATTATAAGTGAGGATACTTTATCTAAAAATAAGATACTTTTTGGAGTTATGGATGGTAGCACCAGGAAAGTAATGTTCCAGAAAAGAAAAACAAAAAATGAGTTGAAAAAAAACTCAAAAACATAGAAATACTAGACATATGTTAAAGAAACAGAATCAATATTATAGAAACTTTCCATATCTGGCGTGGTTTAATTATAATAATGAGGTCTTTATCTCTGAAATTATTCTAGTTGATATTAGTAGTTCCTATTACTGAACATTGGGGAAGATATTTAATTACTTGAATTTCAAGGGATATAGTTAAGATTCAGGAATCAAAGAAAAGGGATTCTGGACTCCACCATTTACTAGTTAGATATCTTTTTTTTTTTTTTAATTTGAGGTAGCATTTACTTCAACACTGTGTGATTTAGGAACAAGTTCATACCTCCTCAGATATGCGTTACTACACCATTCCTGTCACTAAAGTAGCCACAGTCCATTGAGACTTTTCCCTATTCTCCTTTCACCCTCTAGTAGCTCAACTCTGCATTCATATTTTTAGGGTTGTTCAGTTCTTTGTTTTGTTTTTCTGTATTCTATGTATGAATAAAATCATCCAGTATTTGTCTTTCTCCTGACTTACTTCACTGAGCATAGTACCCTCCAGTTCCATCCATGTTGTTGCAAATGGCAAGAGTTCATCTTTTTTATAGCCAAATAATATTCCATTGTATACATATACCTCATTTTAATTCACTCCTGTGTTGTTGAGCACTTAGGTTGTTTCCATAACATGGCTATTGTAAAAAGTGCTACAACAAACAAAGGAGCGCATGTGTAGTTGGATATCTTTGATATTTATTCTCTTTAAACTTAATTTTCTCATCTGTAAAATCCAAATGATCACAGTACTTACCAGATAGGATAGCTGTGAATACTAAAAAGAACATAAAAATTCAGAAAACACTTAGAATAGTCCTGGAATACAGGAGGTGAACAATGAAGAGTAGGCATTTTATTATATTATTAATTATTACTATGTGACTTTCAATCTGAAGAATTATGTATGATTATATTCAAAATATGCTGCAACACATTTTTCCTCTGGAAGAATATTTTAACATGCCTGACACTTCAGGTTTTTTTGTAGTTAGAAATGTTACAAATTGTTAATAAATCATTAAAGTTTGCATCTTTTTTATTAGATTGCTATAATATAATGCTGCATTCTTTGTGTATAAAGTCCATTTAACTTGTTCTTTAAAAAAGAGCATTCATAAAGTAAATGCCAGGGATGAGCAAAAGGAGAGTATCTGGGGGAAAATCAATTCAGTTTTTTTATTTTTTATAATATATCTGGAATTTGTGTGTAAATTGAGACTTTCTTTACCCCACATTCCAAGTATCTCTCTGTAGGGAAGTCTACTTTATAACAGTGGATTGTTAGGAATTAATTATGTTGTCAGTTACTTGTTCAACATTAACAAGTCACTGAGTTTGAGGAAGGAATTAAATGAACACAGGTTTTTGTTGTCATTGGTGTTGTGAAGGTTTAAAATCTCACTTTGTCAAAATTAGAACAAGTAGCTAGAGAGTTTAGACAAAAAAATATTATTCAGGAGAAATTCACAGTAATAGCCTTAAGTGTCTCATGAATTTAATACCATTTAGTTTGCATTCAAATAAACAGGTTTAATTTTATGGGAGTTCGCAATTTGTGATATAGGAGTTGCAATTTCTGTGAGCTCCTTGAAAACCCTTTCTACGTTCTGCTCTATTCTCCTTTCCTTTCATAAATTTTGGTGTTACAAAACTGCTAGTCATAAAAAGGCATTTATAGTTCAATATAATTTTCCTTCTTTTTCTTTTATTTTCTTTCAAAATGCAGTTTTAAAAGTAATAAAGCCCTTCCTTCTGTAAATCTTCAAACTTCTTTTCCTAAGGGAAGATTAATTTGTAAATATGCTAATGGATTTGTATAATATTAAACTTTCCCAAGAAAAATTACATTACTTCATATGAATGAACACATCCATCTTATTCAATTTATAAACTAATGGCTGAAACCCCAAAACTGTTTCCTACTATGTGTCCTATAACTAAAATGACTGCAGGCACAGCCACAAACTTGGCATTTCACAGTAAATTTATTGGATGAAAAAATTTTTCAGTCCCTTTATTGAGTTTTCCTCATTTAGCTGTATTTGAATTCTAGCTAATAAAATGCAATTCCTCTTACAAAAAGGTGAAAAAGTAAACATACTGCTCAAAATAGAAGTGATTTCTAAACAGGAAGTAGGCTAAGGAGAACAAATGCTTAGTTTTAAAGTGCTATCAGTAGTAGGGTGCCTGTGATGGAGATATTCCCCCAGCTAACTTTCATTAAAACTGCAGGGTGACTGCTTAGGTTAGGCAGTGGACTAGAAACTTGGTGGTTCAGTTAGGCAGCCAATACAGGCTTATTCTGATATTATGTGTGAGAGACTTAATCCGTCCTTATCTTGATTGCTTCTTTATGATTTTCATGAACTAGGTAATTCCATTGTATTAATAATTTCCTGGAGTTAGGCAAAAACACTTCAGTGCCTTATCAAGCAGCCTGGTGTCTCTGGGCCATCACCTAAATTTTGAGGTGAAATTGATAGTATGTGGGCGACTCCCTTTGATGGATTCAGTGAGAGTTGGCTGGACCCAGAAGGAGGAAAAGAGACTTTAAAGTGAGAATTTACATGAATAGTCCAATAAATCAATCTAAAAGTGAATTTTTTGAATTTCTATATTTCTTCCCAGTAATTATACACTGTTTTCATAAAGGTTCTCTACTAACACCTTGAAAGAATCCTAATTTAAGGGAAAATTGCACTGATGGACCGTTATGACAGTCATTTATTTCCTAATATTTCCCAGAGGGGACTATTTGGGAGGGTCTTGGGCAATGTGAAGAGAAATGGTACCCAGAAAAGTAAGAAGTAGCTATTGAAAATATTTTAGAGTAATATGGTACTTCAAATTATTTTGTCCTTAAAAGCTTGTCATTTATTTTTTGTGTTTTTGTTAATCTTCATTTTATAAGGAAAGTGATTTCAGTTCTTTCTGTATAAATTTATATATTAAAGGAGACCAACTGACTGATTCAATAAATGCCAGTGATGTGGATTGAGTTTCCAGGTTGCTTGTGGTAAAATTCCATTTTAACCTAGCTTAAACTGGGTGGTGGGTAGGAAGGAAGAATAATATGTTGGTTGGAATAACTAAAAGGGCCAGCTTTCAGTTAGCTTTGAATGGACATTGCTATATCCGGGTACTTCTATTATGCCTCAAGACTTAAGTCTGTTTCCATCTCTCTGCTCTATTTTCCTTTTTGTGGACTAAATTTTTAGTCAGCTTCCCCCTGTGGCCATCAGCTAGTCCAGTCATAAACTGAGTTTCTCTTTCACCCCATCTTAGCAGATACTAGGGCTCTCTCTCATTCTTATACAAGGAGCTAGGGTATGAAGGTGAGTCAGCCCCACCCAAACCTCAACGACTGAAAGTGGGAGAAGAGTGATTTCTTAGGGAAAATATAAATGAGAGTTCTTTCACCTAGAATGTAATTTCTTCAAAACCAGACAATGAGTTATGGTCTTTTATGACACTTCTCTAAGTACATAGCACAGCACTGGACACATTGCAAACTCTCAGTATATACATCTGATGGATTCATTTCAGTTGTTTGCAATGCTTATCACACTGAAGGATTCTCTAGCCATTTTTCTTGAAAACCCATGCTCTCTGAGAGCTACATTTGTTTCCTATCTTTTCATTTTACTTGAGTAGTCTGAATATGTCCCTTTAACATGCCTCCCAGTTTCTGTGCTTTCCATCACACCACCAACGCTCTGTCTGGCAGAAGCTGGGACCACGGCTGCTGTCTTTCTTCCATAGTAAGGGGTTATGCTGTGCAAAATACTGCTTCATGCTGCTTTCCTGATCTGCTTTGCTGAACTGCCTGGAGGAAAGTACTTTTTATGGAAAATGAGAAAGAAGGAAATATATTGAACATTGTTTTGGCTTAGCATATTTCATGGGTTAAATTCACTTAAACTTCTATTATAATGGACTTCTACATATAGCAGACATTCTCAAGTCTTAACCAGTGGCCAGCTAGTTTTTATTTTTCAAAGATTTGCTTTTATTTATTTATTCATATGAGAACTGGAGTATAGACCATAAGTGGGATAGGGGAGAGAATTCACCAGAGACACAGTGGGGAGCAGCACAGATGGATCTACTGAAATACACTGCTAAGGGGAGAGGTGGGGTAGACAGGAGAGGTCTTCTGTGCCATGTGTGGGTTAACTCCTTGGCCAGAGATGTAATTCAGGCGGCAGAGGTGATAGTGCTGAGACTTAACCCGTGGGGAAGCCCAGTCAGCTAGTTTTAAAGCATATTTGATATATTGTATTTAGAAAGCCACCAGATAATTATAATGGCTTCTTAAACACATAGGATTTTAGTGTTCTGTAAGAGTATTTGATTCTGTTTATGGAAGGGGCCTTAGAGATAATATAGTCCAAGGATAGGAAATAGATCCATCTTGTGCGCCAAATTTGATCACTTGGTAGGAGTTGTCTGGAATGCTGTGTTAAGATAGAATTTATGGCTGTGTTCAGTCTCTGCAAGGAAAGTGCTGGGGTAGATTTTTTATGTCTGCCATAGATAAAGAAGGGGATAGTAGCACCATATGTACTCCATATTTGCCTTCTCAACATAGTCTCCCATTTTAGAAAATCAAGTACTAAAGAAATTAGTTCAAATCATATTCCTTGTTAGTAAGAAGACACAGATTTTTATCTCAGACTTTCAATATTTGTTCACTTTTTCTATATGGATAAATGAGATAGGCCTGAAAAAGCAGTAAAAAAAAAAATCTGATATGTCATCTAACTTTTGTAACCATTAACTGAATGTGGTATTTCAATGAAATTTTGTATTACATAGTTAATGTATTACATAGTTATTGATCATGTACTATGTACTAGGTAAACATGGTGTTTGGCATGGTTGATTAACATAGTTTCTTAACTTATCCCTCATAAGCTCATCATTTTTCTACCAGAGGAAAGAGCTGGATTGTCATGATTCATCTCTGCCATGTGGTTTGGCTTTCATCACCTACCAGTTTAGCTCTCTCTTTGAACCCTAAGATCTGTGGTTCAGGCACGGGGGAAGGAGAAGTATATGCACTTTCCACTCATATCATCCTGTGTATATTGTCTAGATTCCTGAAAACGTATTACCCTTTCCATCCTATGCTAAACCTCATGAAAATGGAGTTATATTTAAGGGAATCAGTAGCATATTATGGACCTGGTTTTTAATAACAGGTGTCTATCGTGTGCATGAGACATGCAAAATATGCTGATGCAAATGGATGATTGCATGTGCAAAAATATGCAGATTAATGTACAAACAGATGTTCAAATAATTTCCAATTATTGCATGCCATTACCTCTTTTGAATGCACAACTGCATATTTTGTATACAGATATGTTTGCATTGTTTGTATTTCATGTGTGCAATTTATATACATCTTTTCAAGGATTTGTCTCCATCATGTTCTTAATTGGGAAGTCTTAACCTGCCAATGAATTTTCAGTTCTCTGAGACAGTTCTTTGCAGGAAGGGGAAAGTTCTATGACTTAACCATTAGAAAGCTCAATATCACCAGAAGATAAATGCTAATTTTTATCTGTCTCTCTTTGTTAAAAATGTGGTCCTTTCCCATCAATACAGCTTTTGATGTCAATGTAATAAAATGTAAAATCTGTGCAGATTCTCAAACTGTCAAAACAACAGTATGCACTTAACAAAACTTATCTAGCTCTTCATAAGTGTTTAATTTTTTTGTTTTGTTGGTTTGTCTTACATCTCCATTCCTGCAGTGCTATCAGTGCTTACAGATAACTTCATGAAATATATTCTTGACGCTAGGTAAGAGAAACCTTGGTTTATGATTAACTCTTTCAGGGACTTTTTTTCCAGACAATTTTAGATATCAGATTGAGAAATAGAAAATAAAATATAGTTACAAACTCATTTCTATATCGAGTATTTTAGATGATTTGCCACAAGTTGCCATATTTTGATTCTGTCATTTCTAACTGCAAAAAGTTCAAATATATATGTAGATATATATACGATATATATGACATATATAGGTATATATCATCAGATATAATTCTCTAATAGTTGTTTGTAACAGTAGATTTTAATGCACTCTAAAGTATACATTTTAAAATATTATTTCACCATATCATTATTTTCATTAATCTGAGTTTTGGCATTTTTTTTGGTTAAAAAAGCTCCATATATTACTTTGTTAAGGTGGCATTTCATTCTGACATCATTGTTTTCAAGTTATCTTCCAAAGAAACGTTAACATGCATATTGATACCCCACACCCACCCAGAAACAAGAGGTGTCTATATATTTAAATAGAATTTAAATGCCAATTAATTCCTATAGGTGGTGGGAGAAGGTGATGGTGATGGAGATTTACACTCCTATTTTAGAAAGAAAAAAATATGGTGAATCACTTATATTTATCCAGTTGGTAAGGTAACCCAGAGTACCTATATGGTTGCAACTTTAAAGAGGTCATCAGTGAGGTTATCATCAGTGAGGTTATTCTTCTTCTAAATGTATGGACACATAGAGGTTCTGTTGGAAAATTGTATTTGAGATATAGCAACTTCATATGTAATTTCCAAAGAAAAAGTTGTGTGTATTTGAGTGAACAAACCTGAGCATAGAAAAGATAGGAGTTAAATGTTTCCTTTTTTTCTCTTTCTAGCACTCCTCCCCTCCAATGCTACTTATTATCAGGCTTTCCAAAGCATTAAATCTAAGGTCCATCAACTCACATCTTCCAGCCCTGCCTATCTGTGGACAGGACCCTGTCTGTCTGTTTCCTCTATTGCACTATTTTGTTTGTACTACTGTAATCATTTTGCTGGCCCAGATCTGTGTGGGTGTGCTGGCAGCTTTACAACAAAGTTACATGGGAACAGAGTTAAGGTTGAATATTTATTAGAAGAAGCCATCTGGCGTCAGCCTGTCTGTACAGGGGGGCTTGCTTCTTTAGTAGGCTCTCCTCTTTCTCTATAGCTCTTCCTCCCTTTCTCTTTCCTGCACTCTCTCCCCCTGCTCCTCATTTCACAGTTCTGAAAAAGTTGAATGTGCCTCTTTGACCCATTTATTTTGGCCTTTGCATTTATAATAAAAAAAAAAAATCCAGATCACCCTGTTTCTTTTAAAATGCTTCTTTTCTGGGAGGCAGTTTGTTGCTTGTTTCCACAATAGCGGTGCCCACAGAGGGTCACCAGAAGAAGGCAGTGGGGAGGCCACAGTGGAAGAACCGCTTCCTATGTGGCTTACGACTTGCCTTAACACTACTTCCTGTTGCTGACTTTTTCTTCTTTCCAGTGGGCTAATATAAAAGCCCTTCTCTTCTTTTTTTTTTTTTAAGATTTATTTATTTATGCACACAAGAACTATGGTACATGCCAGAGTCACGGGAGGTGAGAGGATTCACTAGAGACAGTAGAGAGCAGAACAGGCAAATCTACTGAGATACACTGCTGAGGGGAGCAGCGGGCTAGGCAGGAGAGGTCTGCCACGCCATGTGGGTCCCCTCCCTGGCCAGGGATTGAACTCGCACTGCACAGGATGCTTCACAGGGCGGTGCTCAAGCCACTGCGCCACCAGGGAGGCTCAGCCCTTCTCTTTGGAGCTGGGCTTGTCGATACCTTGTTAGAGGGTAGTTAGATCCTTTAGCTTTCTGCCAGCCTGCTCCACCTTGACAGGCATTAAATCCCTTTCTTTGAGATGTTTAGTTTTCTCATTTACCATTTTTGTGTACATCAGTTGTCCATTTGCCTTTTTTGGAAAGGAAAAGGAAACCTTTTCTTTGTGGTTATAGCTACAATTTCTTCTGCTCCCGTGTAGCCTGCCCTTTAACATCTGGCCTGACAGCCTATGCTGAGAGCCTCCCTCACCCCGTATACTTTATAGCCGGAAGTGTGCTACACAGAATGCTATTATTGCCAGTCTGATCAAATGATGTCCATTTTGAATTTGCACGGTATGTAACCGGGGAAGCCAGTGGGAAGGAGTCTCCTGAGCCATGTTCACCATCACATTTGAAAATCTGTTCAGGGCCTCCCCTGGTGGCGCAGTGGGTTAAGCAACGTACTATGAAGCAAACTGCAGCCACTTGCAGCACGAGTTCGATCCCTGCTGCCGGCCAGGGAGG